>JARQOD010000001.1:209334408-209374987 GCA_033576555.1 Oophaga sylvatica
AGAGATGTTCACTTTTCCATTTATAGATTCAGGTCTCTTGTCCAGTCCACTTGAAGGGGGCAAACTGAGATTGCATGTAGCGATGCTCAAATATTGGAGCAGCCACGTTTGCACGAATGCAATGTTCGGAACGTGTCACGAGAGGTGGATGATGATGAGACAAAATTACTAGAAAGTCAGGAGGAGAACCAGGGTATGGAAGTGGAAGAGGAGGTGATGGATGATATAGTAACTGATAAAACTGGCAGGAGGACATGCAGAGTGAGAACAGCAGCACACAGGATGAAGGAGACGTAGCACCACAACAGGCAGGAAGAAGCACTGTGGTGGCCGCAGACAGAAGGCGGGCAACCATTCCTCATAACTGCAACATGACAGAAGTTGTCAGTACAACTGTTAGTTATTCCCGAGTCTGGTTGTCTTTTCAAGACTCTGCCGATAAACCCAACAGGCCATTTGCACCACCTGCCATGCCCACATCAGCAGAGGTAGCAAAACTACCAGCCTGACCACCATCAGCATGATCAGGTACATGGCAGCAAAGCAACCGACAGGGACCAGGAACAGTGTCTGCGGGTGACACCACTGCTTCTTCTGCTGTTGTGCGTGGAAGCTAATCCCTGTCCATGGTGCCTGCAAAGATGCCTGGTGCCCTGCACCAGTCTTTGCACACACTCACCTACCACCATCAGCAAGCACGTCCACGTCCTTGTCCCAGCACAGCCTTCAGGTGTTTATAATCAGTCATTGGAGCGCAAGCGGAAATACCCAGCCAACGCCCCACAGGCCACAGATGTAAATTACACATTTTCTTGTCTGCTTGCGCTCGAAAAGTTGCCTTTTAGGCTCGTGGAGACAAAATCTTTCCGCAATCTGATGGCGTCAGCCGTCCCAATGTACTTTCTCCAGATGCCACTATTTCTCCCGTTGTGCCATCCCAGCATTACACACGCATGTGTCCCACAAAATTACCCATGCCCTCAACAATGCAGTTCCTGAGAAAGTACACTTAACCACGGACACGTGGACAAGTGCTTCTGGGCAGGGACGGTAAATCTCACTGATGGCAACTGGTGTGTGATGTCCCCACGCATTAGAACTCTACGCTGCATATGTTGAAAAGGATTTGTGAGCAGAAGAGGACAGTTGTTGAGTACTAGCATCAACAAGGCAGTCGGCATTCAGTTCAGACTCCACACATAAGACCTCAGGAGTGGACAAACATATGTACCATCCTACAAAACTTTGAGGAGTCCACCAAGATGGTGAGCGGTGATGACGCCATAATTAGCGTCACCATCCCACTTCTCTGTATTCTGAAAAGCTCTCTGCTCACAATGAAAGAGGATGCATTGCAGGCAGAGCACGGTGAGATGGAGCAAGGAACCATACAGGGTGATTACACACAGCCCAGCCTCATGTCATCCCAATGTGGATTGCTTGACAATGAGGAAGAGGAGGAAGAACAGGAGCTACTTTTGTGCACTATACACGGTACTACAAGAACAACTGTCATACCGTCTGTTCAGCGTGGATGGCCTGACGACAGGGAGGAGGAGGAGGACAGTATGGTCAGTCATCCTGTTGGTGAAGACATGGATGTCTTGTCAGTTAGCAGTCTGGCATGATTGGCAGACTTTGTGTTGCGCTGCTATTCCTGTGACCCTCACATTATCAACACTCATTACTGATTGGTGACACTTCTAGAACCACGCTACAAAGAGAACTTTCAATCTTTTCTTCCAGAGTCAGGTGTACTAAAATAATGCTGTACTAGAGGTTGATTCTTGCAGAATTACTGAAAAAATTTCCATCTGAAAATGCTGTCGACAGAGGTCACAGTTCGTTGGGCAACCAAGAAGTAGAGGCGAGAGAGACACAACTACAATCCAGCAGAGGCAGGGTAACACTGGCAAAGTTCTACGGACACTTTTCTCAGATCCTCCCATCACCCTGGCCCAGAGTCGCAGGGTACTGTCACAAGGACTGGAAAGTTTGTCAAGATGTTGAAGGAGTACTTTGCTAACCGTTCCAACGTCCTCATGATTCCTCTGTGCTTTTTAATTATTGGGTATCCAAGCTGGACACGTGGCATGACCTGTCTCTCTAGGCCTTGTATGTCCTGGCCTGCCCTGCAGCTAGCGTTTTGTCAGAGCTGGTTTTTAGTGCCACTGGTGGAATAATAACTGATAAGCACATCCGGCTGACTCTTATAAAAATGAACAAGGCCTGTATTGGGGAAGACTTCTGTACACCACCGAATAATAACAGTAAAACATAACCTCGAATATAGTTTTTTTTGGAAGGTGTAATAGCATGCACCTCTTCACACCCACACATGGGTATACGCTTCCTGACTTTGGCTATTTGATGTTTTCTCCTCCTCCTTCTCCTCATCCACCACCACTAGATTAGCATGATGACCGTGGTCCATGATGCAACTTATTGTGTAAAAGGGCGTTTTTGATGCACTTTTAATTCAAAAGATTTACACAGTAGGTTGATGTGTACCCCACCAGGGGAAAATGTTTGTCAGCCCATACACGGGCATTCCAAGTATAGGAGACCCGCTCCTTTAAACTGGGATGACCTTTTTCCGAGGCCATCCTCCACGTCTCTTACTACACCACCACTAGGTCACCAGCGTGACCGTGTTCCGTGATGAAACAGCCACTATATTGTTTTTCAACAGATTTTATGATGTCCATAACAAAAAATGTTTACACAATAGGTTAATGTGTACCCCCCAGGGGAAAATGTTTGTCAGCCATACACTGTATGGGCATTCCAAGTATAGGAGACCTGCTCCTTTAAATTGGGAAGAAATTTTTCGTAGGCCATCCTCCACGTCTCTTCGGACACCGCCACTAGAACATGAGGGTGAACGTACTCCGTGATGAAACAGCCACGTAATTTTCTTGAAGGGTGTTTATGATGCCTGCAACAAAAATTTTGAGACAGTATTTTGATGTGTGCCCCACAGGTGAATTGTTTGTCAGCCCATACACTTACTGTATGGGCATTACAAGTATAGGAGACCAGCTCCTTTGTAGTGGAAACAGATTTTTAGGAGGAATTCCTCCATGTCTCTTCCAAGTGATATTTGGGTGCATCCAAATTTAGGTCAAGCCTTGCATTTACTGCATAGGAAAACAGTCTGGGAGACCCTCTTCCTAATACCATATTTTTCAGACTATAAGATGCACTTTTTCCCCAAAAAAGTTGTGAGGAAAATGGGGGGTGCGTCTTATAGTCCAAACGCAGGCTTACCGGGGGGGTTGCGGCTTGGTGTGGTGTGGCAGAGGTGTGGCGATGCTGAGGCGCGGTGGGCAGTACAGCATGAACCTGAGCAGGGTCCCTCCTCAGATGAGGTGACACCGTGGCACAGTGTCCACAGAACGCAAAGCCGGGTTTCTAGGTGGCGGTGGCCATCTTCCTGAGGCCGCGCGTGCACAGATTGAGTTCTCTGCTTCCCGTGGCTTAAGGAAAATGGCTGCGGGATGCCGCGCGTGCGCAGATAGAGAGGTGACACCGAGGCACGGTATCCACTGAGAGCAGAGCTGGGTTTCTCGGTGGCGGTGGCCATTTTCCTGAAGCCGAGTTCACAGATTGAAGCTCGGCTTCAGGAAAAATGGCCTCCAAGATCTCCATCTGCGCATGCGCTGCCTCCTGCGGCCATTTTCCTGAAGCCCCGGGAAGCAGAGTACTCTATTTGCGCATGCGTGGCCTCAGGAAGATGGCCGCCACACAGAGAAACTCGTGATTAACCCAACTTTGCTGCTTGCCTTGGACACCGGGCCTTTGCATCACCTCACCTGAGGAAGGGACCCTGTATCAGCATCACTGCACCTCTGTCACACCACTGCCAAAACCCCCCATGGACACCAGGCCACGGCGTTGCCTCCTGTGACCCTGCTGTACCACCGCCAGCCCTGAGGTATCTTAAATTCGGACAATAATACGGACGCTAGAGTTGAGCATTCCGATACCGCAAGTATCGGGTATAGGCCAATATTCGCTGTATCGGAATTCCGATACTTAGTTCCGATATTTTCCATATATCGTATACCGGAATCGGAAGTTCACATAATTCTTTGAGAGGCAATGTGATTTTAGTCAGCCAATCAGTAGTGTTGAGCGATACGATACCGCAAGTATCGGGTATCGGCCGATATTAGCTCTATCGGCCTTTCGATACTTAGTTCCGATATTTTCGTCTTATCGGATACCGGAATCGGGATTGTCACTGTCACTGTCAGTGTCCGTCGGTCGGGTCTGTCAGGAGTCAGCGGCACTTACCTGGCAGAAGATCGCCGGCGGTCACGGGCTGGACTGCTTCATGGCCGCCATCATCTTTCCCCGGCGGTCACATGCAGTTTCTCGCGATAACTGCAGTGACTGCTGGGTAATCCCGGCCGTAAAGCAGTCAGTCCGATGACATCACCGCCGGGGAAGCAGGTAATCAGCTGTGCTGCGTCGAGATGACAGGCTCTGCCTGTCATTGCGATGTAGCAGAGCTGGATCGCCGTGGGACAGTCGTTACTATGGACTGCGTCGGACAGGTGGTAACTGTTGTTTTGTTTTTTTTATTTTTTTACAGGAGATCGATGGCGTCGCAGGAATGAGAGTATAATAAAAGAAATGAAAACTGTGTTGTCTCTTTTATTTCATTAAAATACTTTTTTCTTGCTGTGTCTTTTTTTTAATACATTTAAAAACTTTGGGATTAATAATGGATCGGTGTCTTATTGACACCTCTCCATTATTAACCGGGCTTATTCTCACCGTGCAATCAACGGTGACATTAACCCCTTATTACCCCACTTGCCACCGCTACAGGGCAGTGGGAAGAGCCGGGTAAAGTGCCACAATTGGCACATCTTTTGATGCGCCAAATGTGGGGCTGCTGTAGCCTGGTATTATCAGGCTGTTGAGGGCAAAATCCATGGGCCTTGACAGTCTTTTAATACCAGGCGGCAGCAGTCTGCATTTTACTTGGCTGGTTAACACAAATAGGGGGACCCCTGCACCTTTTTTTTTCAGGGGATCCCCTATTTTTGTTAACCAACCAAGCTAAGCAAACTGCTGTGGCCTGGTATTATCAGGCTGGCAAGGTCCATGTATGTTGGCTCCTTAACAGCCTTAAATACCATTCCTCAGCAGCAGGGGCGTACATATAAATCATGGGGCCCCATAGCAAAAGTCTGAATGTTCCCCCCCCCCAAAAAAAAACACAGAGGCATTGTAAATGTAAAGTGCCAGCACAGTGAGGGAAGTTGAGTCGCACAGAGACAGGGGTTTTGGGGGTACTCGGCACCGATCACGTCGACTTCTATGGGGATGTCACGAGTAGCACAGCTCGGTCCGTGACCTGGGCGATCACTGGAATGTGGGATATTTCCAGGGGATGATAGAATGTTCGTGTAGTTTGTCGTGACGCCACCTGTAGTACCTGGTCAGGGTGTCCAGCGCTGCTGTGCAGGTCCTCTGGAAGGGATGGTGTAGTGCAGGTAGGTGAAAAGTCTTCTACAGGTAACACGCTATCCTTCCAGGGCAGATAGATGTGAGATAGAGCAATGGTGCAAAGTGATGTAGCAGAGTGGACTATGCGATCGTAGTAAGAAAGCAGGAAACACTTCAAGTTAAACGTTGCATAATAAAATTTTTAATAATAACATTACAAAAGTGCAAATGGCTTATATTATGTGACATGTTTTGTTACTGTTCATACCCTTGATATGTGTTATACATGTGTGTTAATAAATACATATTCAACAAAAGTGCAAATAGCATTAGTGCCGAAGTTCGTGGAGACTTCTTAGGACTACCCCCACCGGGGTAACTTCACAGTGTCCTTTACTTGTGCTTGTGGAGGACCCCCTCCAAACCTCCAACTGTGGTCTTGGGTGGGCTGCAAGACTTTCCTTGAGCAGACCTCACTTTCGGCCACACCAAAGGGTTTTTAGTTTCTGAGGTAGTTGAAAATAGTGCACAGTAAAGTTTTTTGTAAAACCAAGATGGAGCACCGAAGTGCCAACTATTTACAGAAAAGTTTGCGAGCCAGTACAGTTCATGGCTTCAAAGTTCAACATTTTCATTACAGTGAAACACATTACCAACCTGGGTATATTAAGCAACAATATGTTCTTGAAAATTCACGTCGGGTACATAACCATTCCAAATGGTATTAAGGCAAAATAAACTTGTTCTTCTGAACATTCACCCGTCCGGGTACATCAAACCATTACCCAACATGGGTATATTAAGGCAAAATAAACTTCTTTTTATGAACATTCACCCGTCCGGGTACATCAATAATTTAACTATTTACATACAGAGACCCTGTCCGGGTTATTTAGACTTCTTTGGCTGGCCTCTTCCAGGTACCACCTGGTACTGTTCTGGAGCTTGCCAAACATCCGTGACAGGAGGGTCCACCCAGACCTGATGACGTCGTGTGGGCTGTACAGTGACGTCGTGACCCGCTATCTGGGTCTGTGTGGCCACCTCTTTCGTCTCCCTCCGGGTCTGGAACCCTATGTCCCGTACTGTACGAACCCCAGGGGGCCTAACAGGGCCGGGTACGGGCCAGATATCATTATCATGTCCATAGCTGGGGCTGCTGAGGAGACCACTGAGGGAGGCTGGGGAGATTTACGGCGTGGGGTGGGCACTTGTGCAGAGGCCTGGTTGGGGGAGGCTGAAGGCTCGTAGGGTCTGTCAGTTTCCTGACACTCTGGGAGTGGGGGTCGCACCTGGTAACATTTAGGACGTACCATCCATTGTAACCCCAGTGTCGGGTGTAAGTCACCAAGTCTCCTGGCAACAGGTCCCTCCCTGGGTGTCCTTCTGGGAGGTGAGCCTCCACGTCCCGCCGGGTTACAAAAACTTCTAAATAAAGTCCAGGCTCCTGGATGAAGCCCCAACCACCTTTTAACTTAAAGTTCCGTACTGCACCCTTACGCCGCGGCTCCCTCACCGTACTTTTATCCTTTCTCATACGTGCCTTCTCTGTCAGGTCCTTCTCCAGGTGACATTGCCGAAGCTTTTGGGATTCTCTCTGCTCCCTTTGTCGCTCTGCTTCCCGCTCCCAACGTCTCCACTCTTCCTCCTGACGCCGGTTGTAATTCTCCTCCACCAGCTGCTCCATGTCTCCACCATCAAATGCCAGCTTACGATGTCCGGTTTGCGGCAGCTCTCCTGGCGCCCCCAGTCCTGGCGGCGCTCACCTGTGGCGGAAGCAGCCGGCTCTGGAACAGATGACGGTCGGGGCTCCGGTACAGGCAGGTAGTGCTCTGGTGCCTGCGCGGCCTCCTCCATGAGGATGGGTGTCGCTTCTTCTGCCTCAGCGACGGGGGCAGACAGCGGGATCTGGGGTGCTGGTGCGGCGTTTTCTGCAGAACGGGTGCCTCCACTGTGATACTGGCAACCGGTTCAGATTGCAAGGGCTGGGATGCCCGCACGGACTTCTGTACTGGAACGGGTGCCTCCACTGAGATACTGGCAACCGGTTCAGATTGCAAGGGCTGGGATGCCCGCACGGCCTTCTGTACTGAAACGGGTGCCTCCACTGAGATACTGGCAACCGGTTCAGATTGCAAGGGCTGGAATGCCCGCACGGCCTTCTGTACTGGAACGGGTGCTCTCCACTGAGATAATGGCAACGGTTCAGTTGCAAGGGCTGGATGCCGCACGCTTCTGTACTGGAACGGGGCCTCCACTGAGATACTGGCAACCGTTCAGATTGCAAGGGCTGGGATGCCCGCACGCCTCCTCTACTGGAACGAGTGCCTCACCTTCCGGTACAGACACTTCAGGGGGTAAGAGGGATTGGCGCCGCTCCAATTGTAGTTTTAGGGCCCGCCAGCTCGCTTCCATCCTGGCGACCTCCTCCCGGTGCCGGGCCAGGTCTCTCAGGGTATCCTCCGCTTCTTCCAGCGTAGGAGGGTTTCCAGGCCGGGTGCCAAATGGTGGCTCCGTGGCGATCGGGTCGCTTCCGTGGGGGGAGAGCTCTGACTCCTCCATCCCTTCCCACTTCTGCTCATGTCCATTCGCCATCTCAGCAAGTCACATGTGTCATTAGCATCAGGAGAGGCGACATCTTTTGTAGGGAGGCGGGACATTCGCGTTCGTTTACGCCCACTGAGGAGGATGAGGAGGCGGAACTCCAGAGCTGTGGGGCACGATCTTACATTGCAGTAACATTTAGAGTGTGCAACATCGTTTTCGCACCACGGAGTGAGTGTACGCCCACGAGAGCACCCCCTTATTCTTCACCTGTGCCTCGTGGCGCAGATATGACGGAAAAATGGCAAATACAGTCTATGATGATTTTTGCAATTCTTAAGCAAAAAAACAGTTCAATTAAGGCACACAGGACTCGCTTATAGCGAGCTTCTGAATCCTGTTCGCTGGGTGCGATGCAACATCTCTGTGGCGACTGGACCCTCGGGTGCTTCTGTCTTTTCACAAATGCCGGCTTTACCCGGCAATTGAATCAGAGGCTATTTTACTATGTAGAAGTGAATAAACTATAAATATATGTATATATATAATATGTCACAATGACATGTATATATATATATATGTATTCTAAGTGTGTATATTTTGTGTTTACAAGGAAAGAAAGTGTTTTTTTAGTTGCGATATTTTGTTCCCATAGACTTACATGGGACTTCCGGTATCGGAATCGGAATATCGACGATATTTAGTGATATCGGCGATACCATTCCGATCTGATATTTTTAGATATCAAGCAGTATCGCTCAACATACCAATGAGGAATCCTAAGAAGTGTGGGCACATCCTGTACTGCTGCGGTCATGTTAACTAATGGCATGGCTGTGATTGGATGCTGAAATGATGTCAGAATGCACTATAAAAGGCGCCGCCGCCATTTTAGCGTCACTGTGCTGTGAATTCAGTAAGGGACAGAACGCTGCTCTGCTGACTCTGAGGGACAGTTAGAGATTGCGATTTTGTGTACTGTGCTCTAGGCAGGCTAGTTTACCAACCGCTGTGTAAAGCTTCCTTTTGCCAGTGTTGTTTTAACAGCTCTGTGCAAGGTGTGTGTGTGAGTGCAGGTGACGCTGCAGTTTGCTCTTTTTCCATCGCTGTTTGTAGGCATCTGCACGTGTCACTCACAGACTCTTTTTTTTTTCTTTAGTGTAATTCTTGCTGCTCCATTCAATTGAAATTATTAGTGTGACGCGCTTCCATCCGTATCCAATACATTGGTTGCAAACACTATAGAATTACAGAAAGGAGCCTTTCAGAGATACTGAACAGTTGTGTTCAGTGTTCACTCTAGTCTGTGAGGTTTTTTTTTTTTTTGAGTGCAGATCACGCTCCAGTTAGTTCTTCAACCACTACTGGTTGTATTCTGCTGAACGTGTGTCACTGCCTCATCCTTGTCATTTTTCTCTAATTGGTGCTGCTCCATTCCTTTCAAATAACTCAAATCTATTAGTGTGACGCACTTCCATCCGTATCCAATACATTGGTTGCAAACACTATAGAATTACAGAAAGGAGCCTTTCAGAGATATGAACAGTTGTGTGCAGTGTTCACTGCAGTCTCTGCGTAATAACCACACTTAGGCCTTATAACTTTTCTGACTTTCTTTATCAATCTACCAAGATGAAGAAGGCAGGGAGTAAGGCACGTGGTCGTGGCCGTGGAGTTTCAGCAGGGAGAAGACGTGAGGATTCTGTGGCTGCTGCCGCCCCCAGTGACACAGCATCCACCAGTTTTCCCCGTGAGCGTTCCTTTATGTGCAGTTTTGTAGGAGCTCGGCGTACCCCCATGCTGGTGAAGAACAAATTGAAGCCGTTGTTGGTTGGATGGCAGCCAATGCATCGACTTCAATTGCTTCCACCTCCTCTCAGGACCACAACACTGTTGAGCAACCATCTGTCTGTTCACCGCCTGTCAAATTGCCCGGGCAGTCAGAGAGTTCTGAACTGGAGCCAGCTGAGTCTCTGCTTCTGTTCTCAGAATCTGTTGGCTTGCAAACAAGGGCCCAGCCAAGCAGCATTCTGGAATTTGAAGAAGAGGGAGTATGCAGTGATGCGCAACAGCTGTGTCTCTCTGAATCTGAAGAGGCGGGTGAGCCAGTGCCGATGGTCAGCACACCGCAGAACGCATCTGATGATGATGAGACTCAGTTGCCAGTTTCTGTTGAGCATGGTGCTGTCCAGACCACCCAACAGCAGCAGATGTTGGAAGAGGGTAGTGGAGATGATGAGGTCCAAGACCCAACATGGCGTGAGGAACAGGAAGGTGGTGGGAGCAGCTCTGAGGAAGAGATTGGCCCAACGGTACAAACAGGAGGGAGAGGTAGGCTGCAGACCGGTTGCCTGTAGCCTCCAGTTTGGCACCTGTTGGGAGCAGTTCTCTTCCAAAAGTCAAAACGGGCGCTCCCAGGACTTGCACTGCTGGTCCTTTTTTGACACACTTGCAGATGATATTTGCTATGTCAAATGCAAGCTGTGTAAGCAAAAAGTAAAAAGAGGTAAAAGTGTCAGTAACCTCAATACCACTAATATGTGGAAACATGTGCGGACAAAGCACGTAGTTGAGTTACAAAGACACACTGGAGATGTAGGCCAACCTACAGCAGCACCTACATCTTCAGGTCGTGTTGGAGCCTCTTCCTCCAGCTCACACACAGCTGGTTCGGCTTCCTCACACGATCGCCATGGAAGAACCTCGGTCACTGTTGTCCAGAGATAAAGTGTTATTCCACCCACAGTTGCAAGTTCCCTGTCATCCTCACACTCCCAGGCCACAAAACAGCCATCGGTAGCACAGGCATGGGATAAAAGACGGCCATACTCGGCAAACCATCCACGAGCACAGGCTCTGAATGCTGGCATTGCAAAACTCCTGTCCCTTGAAATGCTGTCATTCAGGCTGGTGGAGACTGACAGTTTCCGGAACTTAATGGCATTGGCAGTCCCACAATACAATGTGCCAAGCCGATTTTATTTCAGCAGGCAAGCCGTCCATGCTCTGCAAAAGCATGTTGAGGGAAAAATTAAACATGCGCTACTAAACGCCGTCAGTAGCAAGGTCCACCTGACCACCGATGCGTGGACCAGTACCCATGGCCAGGGACGATACCTTTCCCTCACTGCCCATTGGGTCAATGTTGTGGAGCCGGGTACAGATTTTGCGAGTGGCGCTGTACGTGTTCTGCCAACTCCAAGGATTGCAGGAATCCAGTCTGTACACATTGACTCCTCCTCCTACTCCAGTTCCTCAGAATCATCGCTGCAGGAGCCGTCACGGTCTACCTCCACATGGACCCGTGAACGCTTACCTGTTGCGACCGATATGAGCACAGCCGTGGCCAAACGTCAACAGGCCGTCCTGAAATTAATTTCCATGGGGAATCGAAGCCACACAGCGCAGGAGGTCTGGAATGCCATCAAGCAGGAGAGCGACGTGGTTTTTGCCAGCGAATCTCCAGCCAGGCTTGGTAGTGTGTGACAATGGCTGAAATCTGGTGGCAGCTCTGGCCCTTGGCAACCTCACTCACATACCATGTCTGGCACATGTGCTCAACTTGGTCGTGCAGAGTTTTTTGAGGGACTATCCGGATCTTGATGCACTGCTGCACAAGGTCCGCCTAGAGTGCGCTCACTTGCGACGTTCCAGCATGGCCAGATCGCGCATTGCAGCTCTGCAACGCAGATTGCGCCTTCCTGAACATCGCATCATATGTGACGTACCCACCAGGTGGAATTCCACGTTACATATGTTGGAGCGGTTGTGTGAGCAGCAGACAGCAGTAATGGAGTATCAGCTGCAACAGGCGCAATCAACACGCAATTTGCGCCGTTCACACTTCACCACTACTGAGTGGGCCTCTATGAAGGACATCTGCCACGTTTTGCGTGCGTTTGATGAGTCAACGCGGATGGCGAGCGCAGATGATGCACTAGTCAGCCTGACTGTCCCCCTTATCTTCCTGCTTCAAAAAACACTGCAAGCACTAAGGGATGAGGTTTTGGAAGAGGTGGAGGATGAGGAGACACAAATTCCATCACCTTTTGGACAGTCAGCGCAATGTGGTTCCTCCCAAAGGGCTTTGCAGGGCTCACTTTGTGAGGAGGATGAGGAGGAGTCAATGGAGGAGGAGAGTAAATCGCTACAGAGGGAGGTACACAACGCTCTAGTCAGTATGTAAGAGCGAGGGTGGGGTGATGCAGAGCAGGTAAAGATGACGCCTCTTACAGAGGACAGCGTTTCTTGGCCAGTTGGGAGTCTGCAGCACATGGTGTAATTGTATGTAGTACAGTTCATATAGCGTCTTGTGCTTGGGTGCGATGAAAACACAGGAGTCACAGGTTTGATATAGAAAAGTCCTGTATTACTTCATACAAGTTGGCAGAAATAGTCACACAGTTTGCAGACACAGAAACAGGAGACACAGCAGGCCAGAGTAATCCAAGCTCAGCAATCACTCTCCAATACAGATTCAGGATCTTCTTCTCTGTTACCGTAAGTCCATGCAAACGTGGGTCTTTCAAAGAGCAGGGTTCAGAGTCCACAAGTGCTTCAGAGTTCCTCAGTAGGAATAGCTGGAGTACAAGGTCCAAGGCTTACAGGAGTCAAGTCACAGGTTCACTGCAGGCTAGATTCTGAAGCACTGATTGCTCAGCTGTGGCTGCTTAAGAAGCAAAGGAGAGAATCAGGGCGGGAACATGCAAGCTGGAAACTCCATTTTGACTGAGGGCAAGATAGCTGCAGCAAGACAGAAAGTAAAATGGCTGACGAACAAACTGAGTTTCAGGAATATATACATAGAACCTTACATTACTCCCCCCTTAAGGACAACCTCCGGATGACCTCAGACCAGGCTTGTGTGGGTACCTCTGATGAAACTGACGGAGCAAGCGAGGAGCATTAACGTTATTGACCGGTTCCCATGAGTTGTCCTCCACTGGGTAGCCCTGCCATTTAATCAGATATTGTAACTGATTTCTATACAACCTGGAATCTAAAATCCTTTCCACCACAAATTCTTCCTGACCATCGACTAGCACTGGGTCAGGGCAAGGAGAGGAACGTCCAGGAAACGTATTGGGTGTCGCAGCCTTTAGTAGGGATACATGAAAGACAGGGTGGATTCTCATAGTTCTGGGCAGTTGAAGACGACAAGCAACGGCACTTATAATTTTACTGATTTTATAGGGTCCAATGTACTTATGTCCCAACTTAGACGATGGAATCCTTAACTTAAGATTTCTGGTTGACAGCCAGACCAAGTCTCCTACCTTGAAAGCTGGTGCAGGTTTACGAAATTTATCTGCTGCTTTCTTGTACCTTTCTTGAGCCGATTCCAGATTTTCCTTTAGAAGATCCATATTCTTCTGTAAAGACGTGACTCTTTCAGCCACTGCTGGTAAAGGCGTTTCTATGGGAAATCGTGGTAGAATGTTAGGATGATAACCTAGATTAGAGTAAAAAGGAGACTGTTTAGTGGAGGCACTCTGAGAGTTGTTATACGAGAACTCAGCTAATGGAAGTAGATCCACCCAATCATCCTGTAGGTGGCAGATAAAGCAGCGGAGATACTGCTCCAGGGTTTGATTGGTTCGTTCGGTCTGTCCATTAGTCTGGGGATGAAAAGCAGAAGAAAGGTTTACTTTAATGTCCAATGCTGCACAGAAATTTTGCCAAAACCTAGAAGTGAATTGCACCCCTCGATCCGAAATAACCTCATCCGGTACTCCATGTAAGCGAAACACATCTTTAATCATCAAATCTGATGTCTGTTTTGCAGTGGGTAAGCCGACACAAGGGATAAAATGAGCTGCCTTTGTTAGACGGTCAACCACCACTAGAATGGTGTTCTTCCCCTGAGAGGTTGGTAACTCCACAATGAAGTCCATAGAAATGGATCCCCACGGGCGGGACGGGGTGGGAAGAGCTGTAACAGACAAATTGGTGAGGAGCGAGGTGTTTTGCATCTTGCACAGACCTCACATGAAGTGACATAATTCAAAACATCCTTCCTGCTAGTGGGCCACCAAAAGAAAGCGAGAAAGAAATTCCTGTGTCTTTAGAATTCCTCTATGCCCAGCTATCTTGGAATCGTGAATGAGTTGCAATACTCTTAATCTGACTGTTTCAGGAATATACAGACGTTGTCCCTGAATCCACACACCATTCTTAAAGACAAGACTTACGTCCCTTGGGGGTTGTGCCAAAAAGGAATCCGCATGGTATGCTTCCTTGATGTCCTTAAGTAGGTCTTGATTATGAATTACTCCTAGGAATCTAGAGTCAGGAAGAATAGTCTTAGGAGGAGTAATTGGACGTGTCTCTGCTGAGTAAATCCTAGAGAGTGCATCAGCCTTTCCATTGCGCGATCCTGGTCTATAAGAGATGATAAAATTAAATTGGTTTAAGAAAAGATTCCAGCGAGCCTGGCGAGGAGTCAGGCACTTAGCCGACCTGATAAACTCAAGGTTACGATGGTCTGTCAGGACGACTATTTGCTGTGCAGCACCCTGAAGAAGGTGTCTCCATTCTTTGAAGGCGGCAATAATGGCCAACAACTCTCTATTGCCCACATCGTAGTTCCTCTCAGCCGAAGACAACTGCTGGGAAAAGAAGGCACAGGGATGCAAGACATTCTTCTCACCTGTTCTCTGAGAGAGTATAGCTCCAACGGCACAGTCTGAAGCATCCACCTCTATTATGAAGGCAAGCTCGGGGTTGGGATGCACTAGGATAGGTGCAGTGGTAAATTTATCTTTTAGACGGGAAAATGCTTCCTGGGCTTGGGGAGTCCAGGAAAACCTAGACTCTTTCCGGGTAAGTTGAGTGATAGGTGACACTACCTCAGAGAAATTTCTAATGAAACGTCTATAGAAGTTGGCAAACCCGATGAAGCGCTGTACCTCCTTCACATTTCTAGGACTTGGCCAATCCTTGATGGCTTGGGTTTTGCTTCCATCCATACTAATTCCTTGTGTAGACAGTACATACCCCAGAAATTGAATTTCGGTCCTATGGAATTCACACTTTTCAAGTTTGATGTAAAGATGATTTTGTCTTAGACGTTCCAAGACCATTCTCACATGTCCATGATGTTCCTCTGTGGAGTTAGAAAAAATTAGAATATCATCCAAATAAATTACCACGAATGTATCTAGGAGATCCCTGAAGATGTCATTCACCAAGTGTTGGAAAGTGGCTGGGGCGGTACTCAGACCAAAAGGCATAACTAGATATTCAAAGTGTCCATAGCGTGACCTGAATGCAGTCTTCCATTCATCCCCAGGTCTAATACGGACTAAGTTATAGGCCCCACGAAGATCTAGTTTAGAAAAAATTTTGGCATGTCGCACTCTCTCCAATAACTCAGGGATTAAAGGCAATGGATAACGGTTTCTAATAGTAACCTTATTGAGTTCCCTATAGTCTACGCATGGTCTCAGAGATCCATCTTTCTTCTTTACAAAGAAGATGGGTGCACCTGCAGGAGATGAAGAGGGGCGTATGAAGCCCTTGGCTAGATTTTCATCTATGTAATCCTTTAAAGCCTTTAGCTCGGGCCCCGCCAGGGGGTAGATCTTACCAAAAGGTATCTCTGCTCCAGGCAATAATTCAATTGGACAATCATATGGACGGTGAGGAGGAAGCTGGTCAGCGTTCTTCTTGTCACATAAATCCACATAGTCCTGGTATACAGCTGGTAGTTCAGGGACTGACATGATTCCTTTAGGAACAGAGCAAGCTGAAACTTTTGGACTCATCTGTTTCTCTGGAAAGTGTAATTCCTTGGTCTCCCAGTTAATGGTAGGATTCTGAGCCTGCAGCCATGGTAGCCCTAGAATAATGGGAAAGTGGGGAGAAGAGATAAGCATAAAGGACAGTTTCTCTTGATGATCTTTACCCATAAGAACCCTCAAAGGCTCTGTTTCCTGATCCACTGGTCCAGAGGTCAGCAGGGAGCCATCCACAGTTTCCATCTGTACTGGAGTAGCCTTCTTCACTGAACGTATTCCCTGTTTCAGAGCAAAGGAGACATCCATAAAATTTCCACTTGCCCCTGAGTCGATCATAGCAGAGCTAGACACCCAAGCTGAGTCAACCCAGAGTTTGATGGAAAGAAAGCAATGAGAATTGTTTTTCTTACAACTCAGCTGGGACACCGCTGAGGAAACTTGAAAAATGGCAGCGTTTACACAGTCAACGTCCTCAGAGGTAACGGAGTTTAAGTCCGAGAAATCAAGATCTGTTGCTGCAGATCTCTCTGGAGCCTGAGGCTCGGACCTGACAGATCCCCTCTCGCAACACTCACAATGAATGAGTGCTGCAGTAGTCTTACGAGAACGGCTGGGGCAGTTTATAATGAAGTGCCCTGACTTACCACAATAGAAACATAGATTCTCCTTAAAACGATGTTCCTTGCGTGCATCACTAACCCGTCGTTGTAAAGAGTCTACCTGCATGGGTTCAGGTTCAGGTTCCCGTGTAATCCTACTCAAAGGTTCCTTAGCTGGAGAGGAAGGTAGGAAAAGGTTAGTACGATTGCTTTCGAACCATCTCTCTTGCCTGCGTTCAGTCAGACGAGTATCAATACGGATGCAGTAGTTAATAAAGTCACCTAACGCAGTGGGAGGGTCGGCACGAGCAAGTTCATCCTTAATCAGTGGAGATAACCCCTTTCGAAAAATAGATTTTTTGGCGGAACTGTCCCAGGTGGTATCAAGGGCCCATCTCCTGAAATCCAAGGCATATTCAGCTACCGAGTGCTTACCTTGGCGCAAAGCTAACATGGCTGCTTCAGCTGTTGCACCTCGATTGGGGTCATCAAACACCTGCCCCATGGCTGAAATAAAATCATCAAGGTGATTCAAACAATCATCCTCAGTCTCAATCAGAGGGTTTGCCCACATTAAAGCCTTGTTGGTAAGCAACATAATTATAGTAAGCACCTTAGATCGTTCAGTGGGAAATTGTGAAGCATGTGCAGAAAAAAAAAGATTGCATTGATTAATAAATCCCCTGAATTTCTCACGTTCACCGCCAAAACGAAAAGGGGCAACTTGGGAATCCCAGCACTCGGGGCTACGGCAGGAGCCTGGACTCGCCCCTCTAGAACCTCAATCCTGGCTCGCAAATCCTGGGTAGTCTGTCCAACCACTTGCAAATTGTGATTATTGAGGTCCTGTAGATTTGTAAAACGGGTCTTTATATTCTGCAAATCTGCAAGGATATTATCAGTCACTCCGCAAAGTTCCTTTATGCGGGCCTCCATTTTCCAGATCTTTTAAGACAGGATTACTGGAAGAAGAGGAGAGAAAAAAAACAATAGTGTTCACCTGTGGCAACACTGCAGAGAGAAAAAAAAAATTAAGGGAACTGCTCACCTGGAATGGTTGTGAGAAGTCACAACCACTATCATCACAGAAAGTTTCAACCAGACATCTGATATCCAGAGTTACAGCAGACAAAAAAGAGAAAAGAAAGGAAAAAAAAAAAACAATAGTGTTTACCTGTGGTAACACTGCAAAAAGAAAAAACTTAAGGGAATTGCTCACCTGGAATGGTTGTGAGAAGTCACAACCACTGTCATCACAGAAAGTACAACCGGACGTCTGATATCCACAGTACAGCAGACACAGCCTTCCAGACCCAGCAGACACTAACGTTTTGGCTTCAGAATCTTGTAATGTATGTAGTACAGTTCATATAGCGTCTTGTGCTTGGGTGCGATGAAAACACAGGAGTCACAGGTTTGATATAGAAAAGTCCTGTATTACTTCATACAAGTTGGCAGAAATAGTCACACAGTTTGCAGACACAGAAACAGGAGACACAGCAGGCCAGAGTAATCCAAGCTCAGCAATCACTCTCCAATACAGATTCAGGATCTTCTTCTCTGTTACCGTAAGTCCATGCAAACGTGGGTCTTTCAAAGAGCAGGGTTCAGAGTCCACAAGTGCTTCAGAGTTCCTCAGTAGGAATAGCTGGAGTACAAGGTCCAAGGCTTACAGGAGTCAAGTCACAGGTTCACTGCAGGCTAGATTCTGAAGCACTGATTGCTCAGCTGTGGCTGCTTAAGAAGCAAAGGAGAGAATCAGGGCGGGAACATGCAAGCTGGAAACTCCATTTTGACTGAGGGCAAGATAGCTGCAGCAAGACAGAAAGTAAAATGGCTGACGAACAAACTGAGTTTCAGGAATATATACATAGAACCTTACACACTTCACCACTACTGAGTGGGCCTCTATGAAGGACATCTGCCACGTTTTGCGCGCGTTTGATGAGTCAACGCGGATGGCGAGTGCAGATGATGCACTAGTCAGCCTGACTGTCCCCCTTATCTGCCTGCTTCAAAAAACACTGCAAGCACTAAGGGATGAGGTTTTGGAAGAGGTTGAGGATGAGGAGACACAAATTCCATCACCTTCTGGACAGTCAGCGCAACGTGGTTCCTCCCAAAGGGCTTTGCAGGCTCACTTTGTGAGGAGGATGAGGAGGAGTCAATGGAGGAGGAAGAAATCGCTACAGAGGGAGGTTCACAACGCTCTAGTCAGTATGTAGAGCGAGGGTGGGGTGATGCAGAGCAGGTACAGATGACGCCTCTTACAGAGGACAGCGTTTGTTGGCCAGTTGGGAGTCTGCAGCACATGGTTGATTTCATGCTGCAGTGCCTGAGAAACGACCGCCGCATCGCCCACATTCTCACCACGTCTGATTATTGGGTGTACACCCTCCTAGACCCTCGTTACCGGGACAACTTACAAAGCCTCATCACACCATTGGACCGGGAGCGTAAAATGCGGGAGTACCAAGACACACTGGTGAAATCCATAATGTTCTCCATTCCAGCCGAGAGCAGTGCTGCTGATACTGCTTTACAAAGCAGCTCTGTGCGTGGAGGCAGTGGAGACAGCTCTGCAACAAGAGGGAGCACAAGCAGCGCCTCTGCACAGGGGGGCAAGACCAGTATGTTCCAAATGTGGCGAAGTTTTGTGGCAGCGCCACCAATGTCTACACCATCCGAGACGCCTCCAGTCACCAGGAGGCAACGTTTCCGTAAGATGGTGACAGACTACTTGTCTTGCCCTCTCAGTGGCTCTTCCTCTTTCAAGTTTTGGGTCTCTAAGCTGGATACATGGCCAGAGCTTAGCCAGTATGCATTGGAGGTGCTGGCTTGCCCTGCTGCCAGTGTATTATCGGAGCGTGTCTTTAGTGCTGCAGGTGGTGTACTAACAGACCGTCGCATGCGACTATCCTCCGATAATGTAGACCGGCTTACTTTTCTGAAAATGAACAAGGCATGGATCTCGCCAGAATTTGCCTGTCCGTTTTCCCATTAAATAACTGGTTGGCAACGTTATCAATTTCTCCTGTTATGTTCATCTATCTACCACCTGAACTCTACTCCCTGGGCTACAACACTGCCAGTCTGAGGGAATGATCAGTTAACAACCAAAATGTTCTCCCCAACAGATAGTAGCGCAACGACTCCAGTGCCCACTTGATCGCCAGGCACTCTCTCTCTCTACAATGCTGTATCTGGTTTCAGCTGGAGTTAGCTTTCGACTCTGGAAAGAAATGTGATGCTCCTCCCGTTAACCTCCTGAGACAAAACGGCACCCACACCTACCTCTGACGCATCAGTCTGGACAATGAATTCTCTTTTGAAGTCGGGTGTGATCAAAAATGGTGACACACACACAGTGCCCCTTTTAGTTTTACAAACGCTTCTTCAAACTGATTATTCCATCGCACCATTACTAACTTCCTGCCTTTTAGGCAGTCATTTAACGGCGCCGACAGTGTTGCAAAATTGTGAATAAACCGCCGGTAGTATCCCACTAACCCCAAAAACCCTTTCACTTGTTTTGTGGTGAGGGGACGGGGCCAGTTTTGGATTGTCTCCACTTTGTTTATTTGGGCTTTGATAACTCCTCTCACAATCACATACCCCAGGTAGCGAGCTTCCTCCAACCCTATGGAACACTTCTTTGGGTTGGCAGTTAGCTCTGCTTGTCTCAGCGAATCTATCACCGCCTGTACCTTGGCTAAGTGACTTTCCCAGTCTGTACTGTACACCACAATATCGTCCAGATTGGCCGCGGCATATCGGTGATGAGGACGAAGAACAACGTCCATTAACCTCTGGAATGTCGCTGGAGCGCCATGCAACCCGAAGGGTAGGACTATATACTGGAACAGTCCCTCGGGTGTTACAAAAGCCGTTTTCTCTCTCGCTGCTTTTGTTAGTGGCACCTGCCAATACCCTTTTGTGAGGTCAATGAGTGAAAAATAACGTGCCTGCCCAAACCGCTCTATTAACTCATCGACCCGGGGCATGGGGTAGGCGTCAAAGTTAGAAATTTCATTCAGTTTTCTGAAGTCATTACAGAACCTTAGTGTCCCATCTGGCTTTGGTATTAGGACTATTGGGCTGGCACACTCACTCTGGGACTCTTCAATGACCCCTAACTGCAGCATCTTCTTGACCTCTTCCTTGATGGCTTGTCGCCAGGCCTCAGGCACCCGATATGGCTTTAATCGTACTTTGCCCTGCGACTCAGTGACAATGTCATGTTGTGTTAGGGAGGTACGACCAGGAAGTTCCGAAAAAACATCTGTATTTCAGCTAACAAACTCTCGGACTTCCTGAACTTGTCTGTGCGACAAAGTGTCTGATATGTTGAGGGCGGAGAGGACTTCTCTTGTCTTCTCCTGAGGCAAGGAAGCCATCTGTACTGGAAATGCAGGCAGTGGACAATCCTCACCAAGCGGGTCTCTGTTTTTCCATGGTTTGAGCAGATTCACATGGTATACGTGTTCTGGCTTTCTCTGCCCTGGTTGGTGTACTTTATAGTTTACTGGTCCCACCTTCTCTATAATGTCGTAGGGTCCCTGCCACCTTGCAAGGAAATTACTATCCACTGTAGGCACAAGTACCAACACCCGATCCCCAGGGTTAAAGGACCTTACCCGTGCCTCCTGGTTATAGACTGCCTCTGTGACATTTGTGCTGATTCCATATGTTCTCGGACTAATGGTAGGACTGTCTCCATTCTCTCTTGCATTTTGGCCACATGTTCTATCACACTTTTGTGGGGAGTTGTATGGTTTTCCCAGGCCTCTTTAGCTATATCGAGTAAGCCACGGGGATCTCTGCCATATAATAGTTCAAAGGGCGAGAACCCCGTAGATGCCTGGGGCACCTCCCGCACTGCAAACATCAGGTATGGCAACAAGAGATCCCAGTCCTTAGCATCTTTAGAGACTTTTTTTTTCAACATATTCTTCAGGGTTTTATTGAACCTTTCTACTAAACCGTCTGTTTGGGGATGATAGACCGATGTGCGCAACTGTTTAACACGTGGCAGAGTTCCTTCATGATTTTTGACATAAAGGGGGTCCCCTGATCTGTTAAGATTTCTTGAGGGATTCCCACCCGAGAGAACATACCCATGAGTTCTTTTGTGATCAGTTTTGCCGAGGTGTGTCGCAGGCGAATAGCCTCAGGATACCTGGTAGCGTAATCTAGAACTACGAGGATGTGTTGATGACCCCTTGCTGATTTATTAACCGTCCACACCAGATCCATTGGCAATTCTCTCAAACGGTACCTCTATAATTAGTAATGGCACCAAGGGACTCTGAAAATGAGGCTGCGGACTGGTTACCTAGCACACGGTACAAGAGTAACAATACCGTTTAACTTCTTAATAGACCCATAGCCAGTAAAACCGTTGTAGAATTCTGTCTAGGGTT
Source organism: Oophaga sylvatica (assembly GCA_033576555.1). NCBI lineage: Eukaryota > Metazoa > Chordata > Amphibia > Anura > Dendrobatidae > Oophaga > Oophaga sylvatica. The sequence goes on from JARQOD010000001.1 coordinate 209,356,177, forward strand.
TTCTTTGGTCCCAAATGTCCCCCTAGTACATGCGCATGCGCTAAGTCCATTACCAACCTCCGATATGACTGCGGTACCAGCAATTGCTCGACAATTTCCCCATGTATTTTTTCAACCCCATACAGCAAATCTTGGTTCAGCTCAATTCGGGGAAATACTTTAGCTGCCCTGGGGTGTTGGGGTTCCCCATTGACAACCAGTACATTTTCCCGGGCTCGAGTCAACGTAGGTTCCCGTAGTTGCGCCGTACCAAAATTATCACCTGCCACATTTAAGTATGACAATTCTGGTCCCGGTGGCAAATCTTCCATCTCCCCACCTAACACTTCTATAGGAGAGGGGTTTTCCTCCTATACCGAAGGCAAAGGTACTCCTACTGCCAGTACATCTTCCTCTGGGCCACCAGGTTCATGCCCGATTTCTGGAGAATGCAACCTGTTTGCCACTGGTTCCGATGACTGTTCTGTGGGAGGGGTAATTACAGGCCAAAGCACAGAAAATAACGGAAAATCTCTCCCCATTATTAATGCTAATTAACCACCACCCCCACCTCGTGTCACCTCCTCCCCGCTGGCGTGTTTATCATCACCAGGGTGGTAGGATAATGTTTTAAGTCACCATGCATACACAACACACCCATTTTCACAGCAGTATACTCGCTGATTTGGACGTGGCTGGCTTGTATTAGGGTCACTCACGAGACTCCCTGAGTCCACTAGAGCCACAGCAGGGTTACCCTCCACCTGCACTTTACACAAATGGTTCATATTGGGTCCCTCTGGTTTGACCACTGCACACATGTGTTCTGCATAGTGAGACTGATAGTAGCCAAAGTTGTTGTCCATGGGCTCTGTCAGGTGGGGGCAAACAGCTCTCACATGTCCTGGTTGTTGGCCCGCCAACAGATTATGGGGCCCCTTTCGTTCCCCGACCCGTCCTGGGCGGCCCTCCGAGTCTCTGCTCGCCGAGCTGTGGGTGAAGGTTTGTGGAATTTACTTGGTACCTTCCGGGTAGTCTCTCCCTGTATCTCATTGGTAGCCCCATATCTTTCAATGAGGTCTACCATTTGGAGACCATCAGTAGGGGCTGCCTGTCCAAGCCATGTTTGAAGGGTGTGGCAAATTTCTCAAGAATTTATCAGTCACTATACGATCCCGCATAGCGCGGGGTGACAACACCTCCGGCTGCAACCACTTTTCTATCAGGTGTATCAAGTCATAATACTGTGACCGAGCTGGCTCGGAAGGAGAAAAGTTCCACTGGTGTACCCGCTGTGCCCGGACCAAAACATTTACCCCAAGACGTGCAAGTATCTCATCCTTGACGCTCTCATAGTCCTCCTGTTGCTCGGGGGGTAGGTCCTAGAGGCTTTTGCGGGTCCTGAATTAAAAAAACAGAGCCACGATCTCGGCCCACTGGTACCGGGGCAGTCTCTCCCTTTTAGCCACGCTGTTATGATTTGGTAGCTGAGGAGTGCAGGTAAAAAAGGCAATACACCAGAGCAGTTGGAATCTATGAGATTGCAGTACCCTGACTAACCACAACAACTAGAGGCAGCCGTGGAGCGTTCCTACGTTGGTCCTAGACGCCTCGTCACAGCCTGAGAAACTATCTATACCTAAAGATAGAAAGAGGAAAGCTATCTGCCCCGGAGCAGATCCCCAAAGAACATAGAAAGCCCCCAAACATGTAATGGCGGTTAGACAAGAAGAAATACTGACACAGACAGAAAATAGTATGAGCAAACGTTGGGGCCCAAACTATCTAAATAGAAAAGGATAGGAAGGGCACTTACTGCAATCCCAAAAAAACCCTGAAAAGCACCAACTCTACTAATTTCAAAAACACCTGAGATCACACGACCTCTACCACCTAAATTAGTTCTCTGGTGTAACAAAATCAAAACAGCAGCCACTGAAAAAACTGGAAAAAGCAAATGTACAAAACATCAGTGGCTGAACTAAACTGAGAGGGCAAAAGCCCCCGGAGGGGACCCTGAAGGCCCCCACAGAAGTGCAGGACAAAATGCAAAAATCAAGCACAAAAACAAAAAGAAGAAAATGTCTTATCTGTTAGCAGGAGATGCAGACACGACACAGCAGGCTACAAAGGAAACAGGAATCAAGGATTGAGACCAGAACAATTGATCACCGGCAACCCTGATGGGAAGGCGACTCCCTTATATAAGACCAGTCAGTAACACCTGATTCCCAATCCTCACAATCTTCACTGGACAGTCCAGTACCGCTTGTAACCACCAGAGGGAGCCTCTGCTCAGAACTCATCTCAAGTCCATTCACAACAGTACCCCCCCCTTGAGGAGGGGTCACCGAACCCTCACTTGAGCAACCAGGTCGGTCAGGATGAGTTCTATGATACGCACGGATGAGTCTCCTAGCATGGATGTCTGAAGCAAACACCCAAGAATTGTCTTCCTGACCATAACCTCTCCACTTAACCAAATACTGGAGTTTCCGTCTAGAAAAACGAGAATTCAATATTTTCTCAACCACAAACTCCATATTGCCCTCAACCAGAACAGGGTCAGGAGGCAAAGCAGTAGGAACCACTGGCTCAAAAAACCTCTTTAACAAGGACTTGTGGAACACGTTATGGATCTTAAATGTCCCTGGAAGAAGCAAACGAAAATAAAACAAGATTAAGAATCTCTATGATCTTATAAGGTCCAATGAACCTAGGCTTGAATTTAGGAGATGCCACTCTCATAGGAATATTTTTTGAGGACAACCAGACCAAGTCCCCCACTTTAAACCGAGGACAATCAGTCCTATGCCGGTTAGCAAACCGCTGGGCCCTCTCCTGAGAGAGGGACAACCTCTCCACTACCTGGTCCCAAATCTGTTGCATACGCTCCACAACAGAGTCAACACCAGGACAGGCAGAAGCCTCCGTCTGTCCTGAAGAAAATCGAGGGTGAAACCCAGAATTACAGAAAAATGGAGACATCAAAGTGGCAGAGCTAGCCTTATTATTTAGAGCAAACTCAGCCAAAGGCAAAAAAGAGACCCAGTCATCCTGATCAGCAGACACAAAGCATCTTAGATAAGTCTCCAATGTCTGGTTTGTTCTCTCAGTTTGACCATTGGTCTGAGGATGAAACGCCGAGGAGAAAGACAACTGAACACCAAGCTTAGAACAAAAGGTCCTCCAAAATCTGGAAACAAACTGGACTCCTCTGTCAGACACAATGTTCTCAGGAATGCCGTGTAAACGAACCACGTGCTGAAGGAACAAAGGCACCAATTCAGAGGAGGAAGGCAACTTAGGTAATGGCACAAGATGTATCATCTTGGAAAACCTATCACAAATCACCCAGATGACGGTCATTCTCTGAGAAACAGGGAGGTCGGAAATGAAATCCATAGAGATATGGGTCCATGGTCTCTTGGGCACAGGCAATGGCATCAACAAACCACTAGAGCGAGAGCAAGGCTTGGAGCGAGAGCAAGTCCCGCAGGACTGCACAAATTCCCTGACATCACGAGACAAGGTAGGCCACCAAAAGGACCGACTACCCAAGTCTCTGGTACCAAAAATTCTGGGATGACCGGCCAACGCGGAACAATGAATCTCAGACATCACACTCTTTTTCCACTGGTCCGGGACAAACAATTTCCCAACAGGGCAGCGCTCGGGCCTATCCTCCTGACACCCCTCCAGAGCCAGTCTCAAATTGGGCGAGATGGCGGAAAGAACTACACCTTCTTTCAAAATAACAGAAGGATCAGATACCTCAGGAGAGTCCGCAAGGAAACTCCTCGAGAGGGCATCCGCCTTAACATTCTTAGTGCCAGGAAGAAAGGAAACCACAAAATTTAAACATGTGAAAAACAAGGCCCACCTGGCCTGTCTAGGATTAAGTCGCTTGGCAGATTCCAGATAAACCAGATTCTTATGGTCCGTAAGGACCACCACCTGATGTTTGGCTCCCTCCAGCCAATGTCTCCACTCTTCAAAAGCCCACTTCATGGCCAATAACTCCCGATTACCAACGTCATAATTACGTTCAGTAGGAGAAAATTTTCGAGAGAAAAAGGCACAAGGGTTACTTTTAGAGGTCTCTGGATCTCTTTGGGACAAAACGGCACCTGCCCCAATTTCAGAGGCATCAACCTCCACCTGAAATGGCAGAGAAACATCAGGCTGTCGTAGAGCAGGAGCAGAAGTGAATCTCTGCTTAAGTTCCTGAAATGCAGAGACTGCCTCAGGAGGCCAATTCACCACATCAGAACCCTTTTTGGTCAAATCAGTTAATGGTTTAACAATAACCGAGAAATTACCAATAAATTTACGATAAAAATTGGCAAAACCCAAAAATCTTTGAAGAGCCTTTAATGAAGTAGGTTGGACCCAATCACAGATGGCCTGAACCTTGACCGGGTCCATTTCAATAACAGATGGGGACAAAATGAATCCCAAAAATGAGATCCTCTGTACGCCAAAAAGACACTTTGATCCCTTCACATACAGAGCATTCTCTCTCAAAATCTGGAATACAGTTCGAACATGTTTCACATGAGAGTCCCAGTCATTAGAAAAAATCAAGATATCATCCAAATAAACAATCAGAAATTTATCCACAAAATCCCTGAAAATATCATTCATGAAGGACTGGAAGACAGAAGGAGCATTAGTGAGCCCAAAGGGCATCACAAGGTACTCAAAATGCCCCTCAGGGGTGTTAAATGCCGTCTTCCATTCATCCCCGTGCTTAATGCGAATAAGGTTATATGCCCCCCTGAGGTCAAGCTTGGTAAACCAAGTAGCGTTTTTCACCCTGGAAAACAGGTCAGAAATCAAGGGTAACGGATATTGATATTTCACAGTAATATTGTTCAAAAGACGATAATCAATACACGGCCTTAATGAACCATCCTTTTTGGCCACAAAGAAAAAACCGGCACCTAAGGGTGAAGAGGATGGTCTGATATGACCCTTCTCTAATGACTCCTTGATATAAGACCGCATAGCGTCATGTTCAGGTACAGACAAGTTAAAAAGGCGACCTTTAGGGAATTTACTACCAGGCACTAATTAAATAGCGCAGTCATAGCTCCTATGGGGAGGCAAGGATGCAGATTTACTTTCGCTAAACACATCAGAAAAATCAATCAAAAAGTCAGGAACAACCTGAGCCTGGGGGAGGCAGAAAAAACAGGAGTGTTGGTATTAACACATTGGCAGCCCCAACTGGTTACAGACACAGATTTCCAATCCAAAACAGGGTTATGAGACTGTAACCAAGGGAAACCCAGCACGATAATGTCATGCAGATTATACAGAACCAAAAATTTGCAGCTCTCCTGATGATCAGGTTCAACCCTCATTATCACCTGAGTAGAGAACTGAGGTTTATTCTCAGCCAAAGGGGTAGAATCGATCCCCAGTAGGGAATAGACTTCTGTAGGGGTATCAAGGGAAACCCAACGTTTAGCAAAATCAAAATCCATCAGGTTAATAGCTGCTCCCGAATCAACGAAAGCCTGAGCAGAAAATGAGGACAGAGAGCATATCAGAGTAACAGTTAATAAAAACTTAGTCTGAACACTACCCAAGACAACTGAGCGTGCAAAACGTCTTCCCCGCTTAGGGCAGACTGAAATAGCATGAGAGGCATCACCACAGTAAACATAACCCATTGCGCTTTCGAAACTCATGACGCTGTGCCCCAGAAACCACTCTATCACACTGCATGGGTTCAGAAGCAGGTTCACAAGGCAACACTATTCCACGCATACTTCTCCGCTCACGCAAACGTCTGTCAATTTGAATCGCTAATGACATAGAATCATTTAGACCAGAGGGGATAGGGAATCCCACCATAACATCCTTTACATTATCTGACAGACCCTTCCGAAAAATGGCTGCCAAAACGTCGTCATTCCATTTGGTCAGGACTGCCCACCTGCGGAATCTCTGACAGTATAACTCAGCGTCATCAAGCCCCTGATTTAATGCCAACAAGGCTTTTTCAGCTTGATCAGTGACATTAGGCTCATCGTACAATAACCCCAAGGCCTGAAAAAATGCATCAACATCACTCAAAACAGGATCCCCAGGTGTCAGGGAAAAAGCCCAATCCTGAGGATCGCCATGCAGGAGAGAGATGACAATTTGAACCTGCTGCGCTGCGTTCCCTGAGGACTTAGATTTTAAGGCAAAAAACAATTTACAATTATTTTTGAAATTCAGAAACTTGGCTCGATCCCCCAAAAACAAATCTGGCATGGGAATCCTAGGTTCCACAACAGGCAACCTAGCAAGATAGGTAGCAATACTCTGAACCTCAGTGGCAAGCTGATCCACACGGCCAGACAACTGTGCAAACTCCATTGAGAGAAAAAATCCTCCCCAGCACCCAGAGATACAGAGGGAAAAAAAAAATGCAACAAACAGAAAAATATCTCTGACAACTCTGACAAACTTTTTTTTTTTTTTTTCTTTCACAATATTTTTCCCTTCTGTGAGTACCATATAGTTTTCAGTTTAGGCCGGTGATACTGTTATGATTTGGTAGCTGAGGAGTGCAGGTAAAAAAGGCAATACACCAGAGCAGTTGGAATCTATGAGATTGCAGTACCCTGACTAACCACCACAACTAGAGGCAGCCGTGGAGCGTTCCTACGTTGGTCCTAGACGCCTCGTCACAGCCTGAGAAACTATCTATACCTAAAGATAGAAAGAGGAAAGCTATCTGCCCCGGAGCAGATCCCCAAAGAACATAGAAAGCCCCCAAACATGTAATGGCGGTTAGACAAGAAAAATACTGACACAGACAGAAAATAGTATGAGCAAACGTTGGGGCCCAAACTATCTAAATAGAAAAGGATAGGAAGGGCACTTACTGCAATCCCAAAAATCCCTGAAAAGCACCAACTCTACTAATTTCAAAAACACCTGAGATCACACGACCTCTACCACCTAAATTAGTTCTCTGGTGTAACAAAATCAAAACAGCAGCCACTGAAAAAACTGGAAAAAGCAAATGTACAAAACATCAGTGGCTGAACTAAACTGAGAGGGCAAAAGCCCCCGGAGGGGACCCTGAAGGCCCCCACAGAAGTGCAGGACAAAATGCAAAAATCAAGCACAAAAACAAAAAGAAGAAAATGTCTTATCTGTTAGCAGGAGATGCAGACACGACACAGCAGGCTACAAAGGAAACAGGAATCAAGGATTGAGACCAGAACAATTGATCACCGGCAACCCTGATGGGAAGGCGACTCCCTTATATAAGACCAGTCAGTAACACCTGATTCCCAATCCTCACAATCTTCACTGGACAGTCCAGTACCGCTTGCAACCACCAGAGGGAGCCTCTGCTCAGAACTCATCTCAAGTCCATTCACAACACCACGCCTTCAAACATCTCCATGTACATCTCGACGTCATCTGATTGCTCCATCTTTCGGATCGCTGTACGCACCGCTTTCTGGACATCCTACCATCCCCGGGCAGCTCCTGCTGTCTGCGGCGCTGTGATGTGCTGCATCACTAGACTATTGGTTTCCTGTTGCTGTCGATTAAATATCTGCTGCTGCTCCATAGCCTGCTGCTGTATAGCCTGCTGCTGCTCCATAGCCTGCTGCTGTATAGCCTGCTGCTGCTCCATAGCCTGCTGCTGTATAGCCTGCTGCTGCTGCTGCATAGCCTGCTGTTGCTGCCGCATGGCCTCCTCCAGCATTTTTACTGTGTTCTCCATCTTGGGACAGTTATCCACCGGGTTTTGCGTCACTTTATTTACCTAGGACATTTACTGTCATGCAGGAAAAAACAGCCTGACCTCACTGCGTTGCCCGCATTGAAGCCACCAATTGTAGGGATCCGCTCTGGTAGGCAGGGCTGGGCCGCAGTAATGAGGCAAACACACCGCCTTTTACTTCAAATTTCAGTGGTTTTAATCATGAGTTCAACAAAAAGTCCACATAACAAAATAAAAATAGAACATAAATCACCCCAGTTTGGAGAACCACTGGTGCCAGACTCACCCTTGCTTGGGACGGGCTTAACTAAGCGGCTGCAGGTCAGCAGAGACTGCCAGGTCCCATTCCGGGTGGTCTGGTACTCGCTTCCTGGTGCACACTGGCACACAGTAACAAAACAATCTTCCAGGCTGACTCCAGCCAAACTCCTTCCTTCCACACACCAACTACAACAGCTCCTTGTTTTATAGGCCTACTCCACACCCTCAGGTGAGGTACACATCAGATGACCAGATCACGTGACTATGACCTTATCACAGGTCCTTGTGATCATGGAAAATCCTGAGCAAACTTCAGTCTGCTAGAAGAAATATATCTCACATCCAGCAAGATCCCCTTTGGTGTACCACAGCGGCAAGAAGTCTCCTGTTCCCTACACATGCACAGAAAAACCCATGTCGAACATGCTCCAAATAGGGAAGAGCCGTCACCCTGATTGTTATGCTTAAAACAGGAAAGATTGAAGTTTTCAAGGCTAAAATGAAAAATTTTAATAAGAAATATGGACAAATATTAATTTGTCATCACAGCGCATATCTGCACATGGCTAGTAGAAATGGTAACAAAAATAAAACATAGTGTTTACTTTTTTAAATTAATGCATAAAAATACATTTCATAATTATCAATTAATGCTTCTTAAGGAACGTTATCTGTACCTGTAAGATAATGCAGTCAATGGATGTACGAATCATAAACATCATCATCATCATCATCCTCACGAGTTTTATTAATGACAGACATAATAAAATACACAGACTGAGGACAACTGTAACTTCACACACCATATATGAAATGGCCATCATGTAAACCTGGTAATAATGCGCAATAATAAATAATTACACAAAGAAAGTGCATCATGCATACAAACAATAGGTAGTTAGACCTGCAAGTGCTGTTGAAACAACCACAACAGATTTAAATTAATAATGCTATATAGCTATCACAGTGCTTAGTTACTCATGGACAATGTCGATCTAATACTGTACCTCAATAAAGGCAGCGTCACCCATCATGCTTGTTTGTCTTGTAGATTGTTGAAGAGGGAATTTTTATTTATTTATTTATTTTTTTTTAAAAGTTCCTTTTTATTTGGATTTTCAAAAACAAAAAGGCCACATAAGGCGGTACACATCTCGGTCGCAGCCGATATGGTCATAAAATAAACATTCTAAAAGTCAAAGTAACAAGAGAACAAAAAACCGAAACTCGTTAATAATTGTAAGGAAACCCTAACTTGTAGGATTCCTCCCGTCATCTTCCTTCTCTAACTTTGCTGTGATCCTGATTAAACTGTTTCACTCGTCACCCTTCTGTGGCGTGTATTTTTTCAAATTCTCGCCACCTTTACATTCATTTCTCCGATCATGTTAAAATATAAGGCTTTCCTCAATATCAGCATGATCGTTCATGATCCCATGTTTACTCATTAACGCTGTAATATGTTGAGGAATGTGATTTGCTTTCGCTAGTCGTGCTAATAGTATCCCTGATTTGCTACCATAACGATATAGATTGGCTCTATAATTCATATTACTTGGTTCTCTCGCGTCGATCTACCCATAGGTCAAAGTCAGCCTTAGCCTGCTTCCATCTATTTTTATCCTGTGTCCATGAAGTTGTCATACTAGGCCTCTGCCTACACCCTCCTTGACCCTGTGCTCCAACACCGCCAGTTGTTGCTCGGAAGTGCTGTTAGCACAGTCAACACTTGCTCCTGTGTTACTGGGGTTCAGTAATGTCAGCTGTTCCCCTGCTGTGTGTACGGCAAAAAGTCCTACTGCCTCCACCCTGTTCTCTTCTCATCCCTGGGCTCCAACACCGACAGTTGTTGCTCGGAAGTAATTGGCAGGGGTACTGACTCCTGCCTAGCCTGGTTACAGCACGACAGCTGTTTCCTGGCAGTGTCAACGTCAATTAGCCTACAATAAGTTGTCCTGTCGTGTTGCTTTCGGGTTAGCCGACTGTATGGTGCCTGCAGTTTAGGTGATTCCTATGTGTGCTGTGTGATAAGTAAATAAAGGCTGTTTCCGTTGTGACAACAGGACAAGCACCGACTGTAGGACTGTGTGATTCGGTAACTGCGGACGGCTTGCGGCCTGTCAAATTACATTTTCATGGGTGCCTTCTGCTACCCGTCCGGGTTCCAGTACCGTCAGCTGGTTCTCCGCAGTGCCTTTGGCCTAGGTGCCTCCATCTCGGTATCCGAGTTCCAGCAACGTCTGCTGGTCCTTGGTAGTGCTTTGGAGCACAGGTACCTCCTGCTTAGTAACCGTGTCCCAGTAACGTCAGCTGGTCCTCGGTTGTGCCATTGGCTCTTTTCCTTCTGCTGCCCCTCCGGGTTCCAGCACAGTCAGCTGGTCCTCGTTACTTCCATTGTCTCTTGTACCATCTGATACCCGTCCCGGTTCCAGTAACGTCAGCTGGTTCTCGGAAGTTAGTCAGCCTTCTTGTACCTTCAGCTACATTTACAAATTGAATATTTTTTAAATGTTTTGTTGGGTAATCACTTTGGATCTCCAACAATGAAGACGACGACCCTGATGACCACCCCGAAGAAGATGACGACCACAAGGACGACGAGCATGAAGCCAACCAGCCTGAACACCATCACAAAGAAGAAATAAAAGATTACCCAGAAGAAGATCACCAACAGGACAAAGAAGGTTAAGACAGACTACAAGATACAGAACAAGAGACAGAAGAACAATAAGCAGAAGATGAAAAAGCATAACAATATGAAGTATAAGACCAAAATGAAGAGCAAAATATATGCTCTAAATTATAAGCAGAACAAGACTAAGCAGTGTATGGGGTGAGTCCGTTCCTCCTCAAGGTGCCCCTGGAAAATGCCTGCTGCTGCAGGCTAAACTCAACACGGACAAATACTGTTGTAATTTAAAACTTTTGTGACAGCAAGAACGCAAGGATGAAAAATTCATACTTTTACAGATTACAAGTACAGGAATCTCTGTCAAAAATAAGAATATGATGATGAAGATGAGGTAGAATATGAAGAAGAATAATAGTTGAATAAGAACAATATGAGTAATGTTAACAAAAAGATGAATAGCAAGAAGTTTAAGAAGAAGATGAAGAAGGTGAAGATGAAGAATAATTTGATGAAAAAGATGATGCTGCTGAAGATTTGAAGGAGAAAGTGTGTCAAAAGTTAAAAAGGTGAAGAGCATGGAAGTTGTGAAACATACATATTTGCCAAAATAGAAAAAAGGTTAACAACATTGTCAATTTGTTCGTCAATCCGAACATCTTTACAAAAAAAAAAAATTAATGCTATTCCATTTGATTGGGTTAAATATATATGCTTTAATATATATGCCTTTAATGTCTCCTCAACCTCCCCCAATACATTCTACATTACTCTTTGTTGTTTTCCTTCATGTACAATTAACCAACAAGGCAAGAATGGGCTTTTTTTAATTCCGATATTTTGTTCCCATAGACTTACATTGTATTTCCGGTATCGGTATCGGGTATAGCCGATATTTCTTGTGTATCGGCGATACCATTCCGATCCGATACTTTTGTATATCGGAAAGTATCGCTCAACTCTAACGGACGCCCATATTATAAAAATCTTTTTTTCTGCTATTTTCACTCCAAATGCGTCTTATGGTCCAGTGCGTCTTATAGTCCAAAAAATACGGTAATATGAACTTTTTTGGTTTTTCATCTTCAACAATGAAGTGCTCCACTGCCAGTTCTTCAGCCTCAACACTGCAATGCTACAATGCCAGGTCTTCAGCCTCCCCACTGCAATTCTCCAATGCAGGTTCTTAAGCCTCAACAGCGCAATTCTCCACTGATGGTCCTTCAGGCTCAACACTGAAGTGCTCCAGTGCTGGGTGTTCTTCCTGAACACTGCAATGCTACAATGCAGGTTCTTCGGGCTCAAGATTGCAATGATCCACTGATGTGTGTTCTTCCTCAACACTGCAATTCTCCACTGCCTGGTCTACATCCTCAATACTGCAATTGTCCATTGCAGGTTCTTCTGGTTCAACACTGAAATGCTCCACTGCTGGGTGTTCTTCCTCAACACTGCAATGCTACAATAAAGGGTCTTCAGCCTCAACTCTGCTATGCCCTAATGCTGGGTCTTCAGCCTCAACACTGCAATGCTCCACTGCTGAGTCTTCAGCCTCAACACTGCAATGCTCCACTGCAGGGTCTTTAGCCTCAAAACTGCAATTGTCCACTGCTGGGTCTTCAGCCTCATCACTGCAATTGTCCACGGCTGGGTCTTTAGGCTCAACACTGCAATTGTCCACTGCCGGATCTTCAGCCTCATCACTGCAATTGTCCACGGCTGGGTCTTTAGCCTCAACACTGCAATTGTCCACTGCCGGATCTTCAGCCTCAACACCGCAATGTTCCACTGCTGAGTCTTCAGCCTCAACACTGCAATGCTCCACTGCTGGGTCTTTAGCATCAACACTGAAATTATCTACTGCAGGTTTTCCAGACTCTTCACTTACATTCTCCATTGCTGGGTCTTCATCCTCAACACTGATATTCTCCAATGCAGTTCTTCAGGCTCAGCAAATCGCTGCGTAGCCAAACAATATGGGAGTACCAAATTAATAGAAATAATGCTTTCAGGTGGCAATCCAGTACATGGGTTCAAAGGCTTATTGGAGTGTGTGCTACTTTGATGCAGGGCAGGCCTTGCAGTCAATGCATAGGCTAACACTATGGGAGACCCATTTTCTTATAATTGCAAAACTTTTTCATAAGGCCCTCCTGTACGTCTCGTCAAAGGGGTATATGGGCCCATCCTAATTTTTGGCAGCCCAGCCACTCACTTCATAGGCAATAACAGTATAGGAGACCCACTGTTTAATAATGGGAACAACAAAGCATAGCCGACTGATGGCTCTCTAAGAATAGTGAGGGCCGACTGCTGGCCCTATAAAAATAGGCTTTGTTACTTTCAGAATCCCTCCTTCATAAATGAAACAGGATGTGTCTGATGATGTGTCACATACCACATGGCCAGTTAAGGTTGTTAAATGATAAAATGACATTTCCCAGTGAATGCATTTGTATTGGATGAAAGCAAGTTGAAAAACACATCAAAAACGCTACATGTGAACATAGCCCAAGTGGTGGAGGAACATGTATGTTTTGGGTTAATTATTTTGCCTTATATAAAAGTCATTACCCTGGAAAGGATGTTCCTTAACATATTTCCCAGGAAAATACATTTTGGTTTTGTTTTTGTATGTTTTTTGATGCGCCTGTAAAAATTGTGTAATACTCTGACAACATTATTTAACGCTATAACCTGGGAGTCAGAAATTCAAGGGGTATTCTCCATGATGTTCCCATGTCATTTGAGCACTGTTTCCATCATTTTCAGACGTTTTTAGACTTTAAAAGGACCCCCGGGGGGATCGCGACTAAAATGCTCGGTTTTCCCATAGACTTACATTTCGCTCGTTGATCGGGTCGAGTAACCGAGTATTCCAATTTGCTCGACCCAGATAACTAGCACCCGAGCATTTTCATGCTCGCTCATCACTATTCATAAGTCTACAAAAAATTTTCAAAGACAGTCAGAAGATGTTTGTAGAACATGCACAATATTCTGCTACTACGGTACATAGCATTCCCTTGTACTATAAAAGCAGTCAAGACATTGTTAGGGTCTGTGGAACGCACCTAATAGATAATGTAGAGCGGTGCGTTCGCAGCCCGGGGTCCACCGTGCAGGCAGAGCCCGCTGCTAGTAAGATGGCGTAAGTAGCAAACTCTGTTATCCCACAGAGTCGCTAAAATAAACGCCGTAGCGCGCTGTGGCAGTTAGTGCGAACTGTTAATCCCCAGAGCCGCTAGCGGGAATGCCACTGCGCTATATAGCGATAAGTGCGAACTCACTTAGCTTTAGTGAGCCGCAAAGTAAAACGCTAGGGCGCTGACCAGCGTTATAAAGCGAACCCTGTTGCGTCACAGAGCTGCTGAGAAAAAGACTGTGTCCTGTTAGACTCACAGGGAACACAGATGACTGCTAAGCGGATTGCAGTCTGTGGTCATGCAGTCAGAACACAAGCAATAATCTCCTCACCGGAGTAGCCGGTATTCTAATGGCGTTTTCAGCCGAGCCCTGAACACGTGCATACAATCTCCTCACCGGAGGTGCCGATATTCTAGGGGCTTATTTCAGCCAGACCTAACCACATGCATACATGACCACACTGGTGCAAGCACGTAACAGATTTGATACTAGCGCATGGCGGCCCGGCCATGCCAACCTTTTATAGTAGCAACTGCAGGACCTACCAGAAAAGGACCAATGCAAAACCATTCCAGAACACATGTAGTTTCAGGACCTTCCTGGCGGACCACTGGGAGTCGCTGCTGTAACCGAGCATGTGACCCCTGATCTCCAATGGGAGATCTTGCCCTGGGCATGCTCAGATGGAGAAAGCAGGGACTTAGTTCCCAAACTGCCTGCTCCAGCACTGGTTATAAAAGAGGAACCAGGAAAGACCGCAACAAGCCTCTGCATAGTGTTAAACTGGGCGAGACGCTGGGACCGACGTCTCTGCTGAGAAGGCTCCACTGCGGCTGGAGATGGATGGGGGACCGCAGCGGGACTGGCTGAAGATTCCCCTTGTGCAGCAGTGGGAACTCGATCCCTAACAGACATAACCTTAAATGAGTGTAAAAGTGTCAAATCTTATAGTTTGGCTGACAACTTTCAAACCATTTTTATGCTTATTAATATGGTACAGTTCATTTGAAGGACAATTACATAATATCACTTATATTATTCTAAGTAATAGTAATAGTGCAAACTTTTTTTGTATGTTGTCTATTGAGGTAGGTGCTCCTGGTATGTACCTATTTGCACTAGTCTGGATGTGACAGTCAGTTTTCTCTTACTTCTATGTTAGCTTACTGACCGAGCACTCCACCCATCACCATGTGGTGATTTTAATTACAGCAGGTCCTTACTTACCCATAAAGGCAAGCTTTGCTGACAGAGGTGTCCACATTCACCCAGGAATTCCGATATCAGCCTAATAGAGGTATTTTCACATAGGCAGGGACCCATAAGTTTTGAGACCACCTTGACGATGGTTTATGGCTGGGCAGACATTATTTGGCCAAATTTTGTGCAAAGCGTCTCATTCATTTTTTCCTAATATTCAAAAGCCATATTGCTATTCATGTTTCATATTTCACATTGACATGCTTTGACACGATAGAGTGCAACCTTTTTTGTATTTTTTTTGTATGTTATGGTATTCTAAGACATAGAAACAGGCCGAATGAGAAGTTCAGCATGCAACACAATAGCTGTTGACTAGAGTAGGACTTGACATTGACACTCAAAGTCTTGTATAGAAGAATAGCTTGAAGGTTCTGGACGCCAATCCACATCTGAATTCAGATGTCATTAATAGTAGGGTTTCCTCATGGAGCACAGGGTTTTTTTTTAATCTCCAGCTCTGTTAAATACCTGAGCAACAATGGGAACTGAGAGCACCTGAGGAGAGTTCAGCATCTCCCGATCTCAGATTGGAAGGTCAAGCTGTCAATCAAAACACAGACAGCTCAACACGCCCCTAAACAAAACTGGACAACTTCATACCAGTGCATAGGAGGAAGCATGGACACCTGCTAGGCTATTACATGAGACCGTTATTGGAGCTTTCATATGCTTCAAGGCTGCCTTCATAGTGATTCTAGACATCACAGCGACAAGGGAAGTTGCAGTGTAAGTGCAGCAGTCATCCACCAGCCGGTGAACTTGTCACTGTCGCACAGTGGCATGCTAACACTTTACATCCAGTGCAAAACTCATGATGGAGATGATCCTATCACAGTCATTCAGTTACAGTCAGTTACTAATAACATTTTATAAAATTAACTTAATTCACCTAGGACCACATTCACACCTTCTATATTTGTTCAGTATTTTACATCCATACATCCGTATTTGTAAGCCAAAATTAGAAGAGGACAATCAGCGGAAAAGTATAATAGAAACATGTCACCACTTCTGTATTTATCACTCAATCCTGGTTTTGTCTTACAGATACTGATGTAAAATACTGACCAAATACTCATCATGTGAATGTGACCAAAAGGTAATTTACAACAAGTTGTTTCCAAATAGAAAAAATACTAAAAGTAAAATGCTCATCAATATACATCAGTCTATAATATGCTGTAAATGCCTCATTTTTAAGCTGAAACAGACACATATGATGCAGCTAAATATAAGCTGTGTGAGAGCTATATTCTATATTATTTGAATTCTGAATAGCCATAGGCTAGTTTTAAAAGACACTCCTATGAGACCAAGGAGTTAAATATATCAACTTTAACAAGCCTGGGTTCACAGGGACTTATTAGGTTGTGTTAACAGAGGCTAACAAGCAACAAGCCACTTAATGCCATATAACTTAGTATTAATGGTGCAATTTAGCTCATGAAGGTTATTTTTGTGATATGGTTTATCATGACAATAACTACACAACTACAGAAAGACTAATCCTGAGCGGCAAGAGATCATAGATATTTTACTATGCAGCTTTAGTTGTGCAAGCAACGGAAAAAAAAAAGTGAGAGCGATGAATAATGGTGGCCACTAGAGATTGCAGTGGTAGCGTTATTATCCACTATCTAACAAATGTAAATAGATCTCTGATATCGCCGAAAAAACATAGTAATAGCAAGGATGTATTGTCATTTCAATTTCGTGTTAAATGTATTTTAGATTGGATTCATGTTTAAACAGATTGGATTTGTGGTTAAATAAGATTGTAAAGCGGTAGTAATATTCAGTAGCTCTTTGCATGACATTTCAAGAAATGAAACTTTATATTAAAAAATCTTTTAATGAAAACCCCTCGCACCACCATTTCCGACATCAGTTTTTTTTCTGAACCAATGATCCCTTGTGTGTTTTCTCCTCACCACCAACTCATTTGTTTGGGAAAAAAAAATGAAGTAACCCAATTATTTCATTACTTGCAAATTTCATTATGCAATAAAATATCCATTCAGCAGTTTCTCTTTACTAATGCTACAAAAACTCATCTACTCAATGAAACCTATTACTGTTGTTTTTTTTTCCCCATGATCACGAACAATTGCTGAACATTTTCTAGTGAGTCTTTATTGTCTGGTAATGATAGCTGGGGAGTTTAATTCTAATTTACGTATTCCATTGTTTTTCATTTATTTAGATGTTGAGCTGAAATAATTTCTTGCTATTAAGAGATACACAATGAACTCTGACTTATTGCTGCTTATTCGCTGAGTTTATTACACTTGGTTAATGGTCTTCCTTGTTACAAGTGTATAACGTTTTCTTGGAAGTCCTCCTGTGGATTGTAGACAATGAAAAAGTTTGTGGACATGAACTAATTCAATATAAAATCTGTGTATGTGGCTGGAATAAGCTTAGAGTTAGAAAAACAATGCAAATGTAATGCTAAGAAGAAAGAACCAAAACACATTACACTAATGTCAGACGAACCCACTGATATCGAAATGTTCGGCTGATAATCTAATGGCCATGGGGAAACTGGCCAACTGATGGTCGGGAGAGATGTCATTTGGTTGTGTTAGATTTTGGGCTAAAAATCGTATTACTCTACTGGAGATAAGCCAATGGCCGGCATGTCAGCCAGTGGCTTTCTCATTTAGAACACAGAAACACTTGGCCAAATGACCTCTCCCAGTTGATAAGCTGAAACATTATTCATCTGACCGCCATCTAATGTGTATGGGGGCCTATGGGCTGAGAACTCCAGATGCAATCGGGATGATTACACAACTGGACATTTGCCCAAGTCCTGATTTACTAACAGTTAGCTGGTAGTAATTCCCGCAACTCTCTTGTTTGACAGGTAGAACATGTTAATGGTGCAAACAATTATTGTGTCTCAACAAACAATAGATTATGTTGTTTTCTTTTTACCCACATTATGTTTTCATAGTTTGTAATTTGAAAACAGGTAAGTCAATGGAATGCCAATCATACTGCCAGTCACTGTCTTTACAGGTTTGATTTTTATCATGATTTGTTCTGTAAAAAAAATAAAAAAACAACAGATGATTACCCCACTGACACAATATAGAAATAATGAAGTGTTATTTGAATAATTGGATATTTGGGATAATTTTCATGACTATAAGTTAATAGTATCAAGTACAGTATGTATCTTCTGTTGAATCGATTTTGCTTTAAGTGGATGGTTGGTTTTCTTTTTTGAATTACATGAAAAGTAAAGATAAAGCCTTTCTTAAAATGTCTCCAAAGATAAAAGATATAATTAGTTATTCAGAAAAAAATCAGAATTGTGTAACCAAACTCTTGCTACATTAATCAGGCTTTTGATGTGTTAACTTGTTATGAGTTAACTTTCTGCATCATGATTTCTTGTCTCTTGCTAGTTTTTTAAAGCTCCATTCCAGGCATATTTTTTATTCTGCTGTGCTGGATGGTGTACTAATCTAAATTAGTTCACCTTAACATAGTATTCCTACTCACCAGTACGCCATCTTCATAGGTTTCGGCGTTGATGTTGTTCTATTTTTGCTGGGCTATCCAGAGTCACATTTCAATGGAAGGTCTATGAGAGCCATAATAAGCCAGAACAAGGCTCTCATTAGCTTACATTGAGAGTTTGTGGGAAGGGTACCTATGACTTCTGGTCAGTCAGGAAGGTGATAGCAAAAAACTGTACCGGCACATCCACAAAATTAGATTCAGTGTGAACAGGTGCTAAACCTAGGTCACCAACTCATATACATACAAGAAGAAAA
>JARQOD010000001.1:209375087-209407917 GCA_033576555.1 Oophaga sylvatica
CACAAAAGTTTTAAAGCCTGTGAAAAAAAAAAAATCAATTTTCACAAAAATGATTTTTAGCCCAATTTTTGAATTTTCCCAAGAAATTGACCCAAAAGTGTTGTCCAATTTGTCCTGATACCTGATACCCATATGTGGGGGAAACTGTTTGGCGCACGGCAGGGCTTGGAGGAAGTAGTAACGTTTTGGAATGCAACTAATGGGGTCATGTTCCTTTGAGTGCCCCATGAGCCTAAACAGTGGAAACCCCCAATACCCCATTTGGAATAACCCCTAAGGAACTTATCTAATTTTGGGAGCACTTTAACCCAAGTGCTTCACACAAGTTTATAATGCCGGCATGAAAATAAAAAATCCTATTTTTTTCCCACAAAAATTATCTTTAGTCACTAATTTTTTATTTTCCCAAGGTAACAGGAGAATTGGACCCCAAAAGTTGTGTCCAATTGTCTGAGTACCGATACCCATATGTGGGGGGGAACCACTGTTTGGCGCACGCAAGCTCGAATGAGGAGCACCATTTGACTTTTTCCAACCAAAATTGGCTGAATTGATTTGATGCCATGTGCATTGGAAGCCCTGATGTCTAAACAGTGGAACTCCCACAAATGACCCCATTTGGAAACTGACCCCTAAGGAACTATCTAGATTTTGATGAGCAATTGAACCCCAAGTGCTTCACACAAGTTATAACGTAGAGCTAAAATTTAAAAATCATATTTTTCCACAAAATGATCTTTCACCCAATTTTATTTCAAGGTAACAAGACTCCAAAAGTATTGTGCAATTGTCCTGAGTGCGTGATACCCCATATGGGGGTAAACCACTGTTTGGGTGCATGGCAGAGTTGAAGGAAGAGCGCCGTGACTTTTCAACGCAGAATTGCTGGACCCAGTCGTGTTTGAGAGCCCTGACTGCCTAACATGAAACCCCATAAATGACACATTTTGGAAACTAACCCCAAGGAACTTATCTAGATGTGTGTGGAACTTTGAACCCCGGTGTTTCACTAAAGTTTATAACTACAGCCTAAAAAAATTTTTTTTTTTTTACAAAAATGATTTTTCGCCCCCATATTTTATTTCACAAGGGTAACAGAAGAAATTGAACGCAAAAGTTGTTGTCCAATTTGTCCTGAGTACTGATACCCAATATGTGGGCGAAAACTACTGTATGGGCACACTCGGGCTCGGAAGGAAGTAGTGACGTTTTGGATTGCAGACTTTGATGAATGGTCTGGGGCGTCATGTCACATTTGGAGAGCCCCTGATGCACTTAACAGTGGAAACCCCCCACAAGTGACCCCATTTTGGAAATAGACCCACAAGGACTTATCTAGATGTGTGGTGAGCACTTGAACCCCAAAGTGCTTCACAGAAGTTTATAATGCCCGGGCATGAAATAAAAAAATCCTATTTTTTTCCCACAAAAATTATCTTTAGTCACTAATTTTTTTTCAAGGTAACAGGAGAAATTGGACCCAAAAGTTGTTGTCCAATTTGTCCTGAGTACGCTGATACCCATATGTGGGGGAACCACTGTTTGGGCGCACGCAAGCTCGAATGGAAGGAGCCATTTGACTTTTTTCAACCAAATGGCTGAATTGAGTTTGGATGCCATGTTGCATTTGGAGAGCCCTGATTGCCTAAACAGTGGAAACCCCCACAAATGACCCATTTGGAAACTAGACCCCCTAAGGAACTTATCTAGATTTTGATGAGCAATTTGAACCCCCAAGTGCTTCACACAAGTTTATAACGTAGAGCCGTAAAATTAAAAATCATATTTTTTCCACAAAAATGATCTTTTCACCCCAATTTTTATTTTTCCAAGGTAACAAGACTCCAAAAGTTATTGTGCAATTTGTCCTGAGTGCGCTGATACCCATATGTGGGGTAAACCACTGTTTGGGTGCATGGCAGAGTTGGAAGGGAAGGAGCGCCGTCTGACTTTTTCAACGCAGAATTGCTGGACGCCATGTCGTGTTTGGAGAGCTCCTGATCTGCCTAAACAGTGGAAACCCCATAAATGACCCATTTTGGAAACTAGACCCCTCAAGGAACTTATCTAGATTGTGAGAACTTTGAACCCCAGTGTTTCACTAAAGTTTATAACGTACAGCCGTAAAATAAAAATTTTTTTTTTTTTACAAAAATGATTTTTTCGCCCCCAATATTTATTTCACAAGGGTAACAGAGAATTGGAACGCAAAAGTTGTTGTCCAATTTGTCCTGAGTACACTGATACCCAATATGTGGGCGAAAACTACTGTATGGGCACACGTCGGGGCTCGGAAGGGAAGTAGTGACGTTTTGGATTGCAGACTTTGATGGAATGGTCTGGGGGCGTCATGTCACATTTGGAGAGCCCCTGATGCACCTAAACAGTGGAAACCCCCCACAAGTGACCCCATTTTGGCAAATAGACCCCACAAGGAACTTATCTAGATGTGTGGTGAGCACTTTGAACCCCAAAGTGCTTCACAGAAGTTTATAATGCCCGGGCATGAAAATAAAAAATCCTATTTTTTTCCCACAAAAATTATCTTTTAGTCACTAATTTTTTATTTTCCCAAGGGTAACAGGAGAAATTGGACCCCAAAAGTTGTTGTCCAATTTGTCCTGAGTACGCTGATACCCCATATGTGGGGGGGAACCACTGTTTGGGCGCACGGCAGAGCTCGGAATGGAAGGAGCACCATTTGACTTTTTCCAACCAAATTGGCTGGAATTGAGTTTGGATGCCATGTTGCATTTGGAGAGCCCCTGATGTGCCTAAACAGTGGAAACTCCCCACAAATGACCCCATTTGGGAAACTAGACCCCTAAGGAACTTATCTAGATTTTTGATGAGCAATTTGAACCCCCAAGTGCTTCACACAAGTTTATAACGTAGAGCCGTAAAATTTAAAAATCATATTTTTTCCACAAAAATGATCTTTTCACCCCAATTTTTATTTTTCCAAGGGTAACAAGACTCCAAAAGTTATTGTGCAATTTGTCCTGAGTGCGCTGATACCCCATATGTGGGGGTAAACCACTGTTTGGGTGCATGGCAGAGTTTGGAAGGGAAGGAGCGCCGTCTGACTTTTTCAACGCAGAATTGGCTGGACGCCATGTCGTGTTTGGAGAGCTCCTGATCTGCCTAAACAGTGGAAACCCCCATAAATGACGCCATTTTGGAAACTAGACCCCTCAAGGAACTTATCTAGATGTGTGGTGAGCACTTTGAACCCCCAGGTGTTTCACTAAAGTTTATAACGTACAGCAGTAAAATAAAAAATCTTTTTAAAAAGACCCAGTCATCTTGATCAGCAGACACAAAGCATCTCAGATAAGTCTCCAATGTCTGGTTTGTTCTCTCAGTTTGTCCATTGGTCTGAGGATGAAAAGCCGAGGAGAAAGACAATTGAACACCAAGTTTAGAACAAAAAGTCCTCCAAAATCTGGAAACAAACTGGACTCCTCTGTCAGACACAATGTTCTCAGGAATGCCATGTGTTATGTTTCGGTAGCTGAGGAGTGCAGGTAAAAAAGGCAATACACCAGAGCAGTTGGAATCTATGAGATTGCAGTACCCTGACTAACCACCACAACTAGAGGCAGCCGTGGAGCGTTCCTACGTTGGTCCTAGACGCCTCGTCACAGCCTGAGAAACTAACTACACCTAAAGATAGAAATAGGAAAGCTATCTGCCCCGAGGCAGAACCCCAAAGATAATAGAAAGCCCCCAAACAAGTAATGGCGGTTAGACAAGAAGAAATACTGACACAGAAAGAAAATAGTATGAGCAAACGCTGGGGCCCAAACTAACTAAATAGAAAAGGATAGGAAGGGTACTTACTGCAATCCCAGAAAACCCTGAAAAGCACCAACTCTACTAATTTCAAAATCACCTGAGATCACACGACCTCTACCACCTAAATTAGTTCTCTGGTGTAACAAAATCAAAACAGCAGCCACTGAAAAAACTGGAAAAAGCAAAAGTACAAACATCAGTGGCTGAACTAAACTGAGAGGGCAAAAGCCCCCGAAGGGGACCTAGAAGGCCCCCAAAGAAGTGCAAGACAAAATGCAAAAATATAGTACAAAAACAAAAAGAAGAAAATGTCTTATCTGTTAGCAGGAGATGCAGACACGACACAGCAGGCTACAAGGGAAACAGGAATGAAGGATTCAGACCAGAACAATTGATCACCGGCAACCCCGATGGGAAGGTGACTCCCCTACATAAGACCAGTCAGCAACACCTGATTCCCAGTCCTCACAATCTTCACTGAACAAACCAGCACCGCCTGCAACCACCAGAGGGAGTCTCTGCTCAGAACTCATCTCAAACCCATTCACAACAGCCATGTAACGGAACCACGTGCTGAAGGAACAAAGGCACCAATTCGGAGGAGGAAGGCAACTTAGGTAATGACACAAGATGTATCATTTTGGAAAACCTATCACAAATCACCCAGATAATGGTCATTCTCTGAGAAACAGGGAGGTCGGAAATGAAATCCATAGAGATATGGGTCCATGGTCTCTTGGGCACAGGCAATGGCATCAGCAAACAACTAGAGCGAGAGCAAGGCTTGGAGCGAGAGCAAGTCCCGCAGGACTGCACAAATTCCCTGACGTCACGAGACAATGTAGGCCACCAAAAGGACCGACTAACCAAGTCTCTGGTACCAAAAATTCCGGGATGACCGGCCAACGCGGAACAATGAATCTCAGACATCACACTCTTTTTCCACCGGTCTGGGACAAACAATTTCCCAATAGGGCAGCGCTCGGGTTTATCCTCCTGACACCCTTCCAGAGCCAGTCTCAAATTGGGCGAGATGGTGGAAAGAACTACACCCTCTTTCAAAATAACAGCAGGATCAGATAACTCAGGAGAGTCCGCAAGGAAACTCCTCGAGAGGGCATCCACCTTAACATTCTTAGTGCCAGGAAGAAAGGAAACCACAAAATTAAAACGTGTGAAAATCAAGGCCCACCTGGCCTGTCTAGGATTAAGTGGCCTGGCTGATTCCAGATAAACCAGATTCTTATGGTCCGTGAGGACCATCACCTGATGTTTGGCTCCCTTCACCAATGTCTCCACTCTTCAAAAGCCCACTTCATGGCCAATAACTCCCGATTACTCACATCATAATTACGTTCAGTTGGAGAAAATTTTCGAGAGAAAAAGGCACAAGGGTTACTTTTAGAGGTCTCTGGATCTCTTTGGGACAAAACGACACCTGCCCCAATTTCAGAGGCATCAACATCCACCTGAAATGGCAAAGAAACATCAGGCTGCCGTAGAACAGGAGCAGAAGTGAATCTCTGCTTAAGTTCCTGAAACGCAGAGACTGCCTCAGGAGGCCAATTCACCACATCAGAACCCTTTTTGGTCAAATCAGTCAATGGTTTAACAATAACAGAGAAATTACCAATAAATTTACGATAAAAATTGGCAAAACCCAAGAATCTCTGAAGAGCCTTTAATGAAGTAGGTTGGACCCAATCACAGATGGCCTGAACCTTGACCGGGTCCATTTCAATAACAGATGGGGACAAAATGAATCCCAGAAATGAGATCCTCTGTACGCCAAAAAGACACTTTGATCCCTTCACATACAGAGCATTCTCTCTCAAAATCTGGAACACAGTCCGAACATGTTTCATATGAGAGTCCCAGTCATTGGAAAAAATCAAGATATCATCCAAATAAACAATCAGAAATTTATCCACAAAATCCCTGAAAATGTCATTCATGAAGGACTGGAAGACGGAAGGAGCATTAGTAAGCCCAAAGTTCATCACTAGGTACTCAAAATGCCCCTCTGGGGTATTAAACGCCGTCTTCCATTCATCCCCGTGCTTAATGCGAATAAGGTTATACGCCCCCCTGAGGTCAAGCTTGGTAAACCAAGTAGCACTTTTCACCCTGGAAAACAGGTCAGAAATCAAGGGTAACGGATATTGATATTTCACAGTGATATTGTTCAAGAGACGATAATCAATACACGGCCTTAATGAACCATCCTTTTTGGCCACAAAGAAAAAAACGGCACCCAAGGGTGAAGAGGATGGTCTGATATGACCCTTCTCCAATGACTCCTTGATATAAGACCGCATAGCGTCATGTTCAGGTACAGACAAAAGGCGACCTATAGGGAATTTACTACCAGGCACTAATTCAATAGCGCAGTCATAGCTCCTATGGGGGGGCAAGGATGCAGATTTACTTTTGCTAAACACATCAGAAAAATCAGTCAAAAAGTCAGGAACATCCTGAGCCTGGGGAAAGGCAGAAAAAAACAGGAGTGTTGGCATTAACACATTGGCAGCTCCAACTGGTTACAGACACAGATTTCCAATCCAAAACTGGATTATGAGACTGTAACCAAGGGAAACCCAGTACAATAATGTCATGCAGATTATACAGCACCAGAAATTTGCAACTCTCCTGATGATCAGGTTCAACCCTCATTATCACCTGAGTAGAGAACTGGGGTTTATGCTCAGCCAAAGGGGTAGAATCAATTCCCAGTAGGGGAATAGACTTCCGTAGGGGTATCAAGGGAAACCCACAACGTTTAGCAAAATCAAAATCCATCAGGTTAATAGCTGCTCCCGAATCAACAAAATCCTGAGCAGAAAATGTGGACAGGGAGCAAATCAGGGTAACAGTCAACAGAAATTTAGTCTGAACGCTACCCAAGACAACTGAGCATGCAAAACATCTTCCCCGCTTAAGGCAGACTGAAATAGCATGAGAGATGTCACCACAGTAGAAACATAACCCATTGCGTTTTCGAAACTCATGACGCTGTACCCCAGAAGCCACTCCATCACACTGCATGGGTTCAGAAGCTGGTTCACAAGGCAACACTATTCCACGCATACCTCTACGCTCACGCAAACGTCTGTCAATTTGAATCGCTAATGACATAGAATCATTGAGACCAGAGGGAGCAGGTAAACCCACCATAACATCTTTTACATTCTCTGACAGACCCTTCCGAAAAAGGGCTGCCAAAGCATCATCATTCCACCTGGTCAGGACTGCCCACTTTCGAAACCTCTGACAGTACAACTCAACGTCCTCAAGCCCCTGATTTAATGCCAACAAGGTTTTTTCAGCTTGATCAGTGACATTAGGTTCATCGTACAATAACCCCAGAGCCAGAAAAAATGCATCAACATTACTCAAAACAGGGTCCCCAGGTGTCAGGGAAAAAACCAAACCTGAGGATCGCCGCGCAGGAGAGAGATGACAATTTGAACCTGCTGTGCTGCGTTCCCTGAGGACTTAGGTTTTAAGGCAAAAAACAACTTACAGTTATTTTTGAAATTCAGAAATTTAGCTCGTTCCCCTAAAAACAAATCTGGCATGGGGATCCTAGGTTCCACAAAAGGCAACCCTGCAAGATACCGTGTTTCCCCGATAGTAAGACAGTGTCTTACTTTCTTTTTATCCCCAAAAGCCCCACTATGTCTTACTTTCGGGGTATGTCTTATATTGAAAAAAAATTACCTGTATCTAACCCAGTGTGATACAGTACCACCTGCTGTATTTAATCCAGTGTGACACCTGCTGATACCCACTGGGTTACATACAGCAGATGATACCCCAGTATGCCAGTGTATATGTTTTACTGATGTATGATTAATACTGTGTATACGTCGCCGCGTCTGCCATCTACCACCAGAAAAACTCACCGCCGCCTTCCGCCACGGGCTCCGGCTCCCTGCAGCCGCTGGTCCCGCCGTCCTCCGTCGCTCCGTTCGCCCGCAGTCCCGGGCTGAAGTTCTCGCGCGCTCTATTTAAATTTCTTCTTCGGTCCCGAAACGTCATCACGTTGGTCACTCACGTGACCGGAGGCCGCAGTGATAGACAGTTCTCTCCAGTCTCCGGTCACGTGAGTGACCAACGTGATGACGTTTCGGGACCGAAGAAGAAATTTAAATAGAGCGCGCGAGAACTTCAGCCCGGGACTGCGGGCGAACGGAGCGACGGAGGACGGCGGGACCAGCGGCTGCAGGGAGCCGGAGCCCGTGGCGGAAGGCGGCTGCGGAAAAACTCAGCTGAGTTTTTCTGGTGGTAGATGAGACGCAGCGACGTATGGAGAGGGGGACGGTGCTGACGTGGGCAGGAAGCAGCGCGCAGCTTGATGAGAGGGAGGCGGCAATACCCCCGTGTTTCCCCGAAAGTAAGACATATGTCTTACTTTCGGGGTACGGCTTATATTAGCCTACCCCTCTGAAACTCCCGATACGTCTTACAATCGGGGGTGTCTTACTATCGGGGAAACACGGTAGGTAGCAATACTCCGAACTTCAGTGGCAAGCTGATCCACACGGCCAGACAACTGTGCAAACTCCATTGAGAGAAAAAAAAATCCTCAGCACCCAGAGAAAAAGAGGGAAATGCAACAAACAGAGAAAAAAAAAATTTCTGACAACTTCCTTTTTTCTTTTTCCTTCTACTATTTTTCCCTTCTGTTGAGTACCATATAATTTTCAGTTAGGCCGGTGATACTGTTATGATTTGGTAGCTGAGGAGAGCAAGCAAAAACGGCAATACACCAGAGAGGTTGGAATCTACTGGATTGCAGTACCCTGACTAACCACCACAACTAAAAGCAGCCGTGGAGCGTACCTACGTTGGTCCTAGACGCCTCGTCACAGCCTGAGAGGTTAACT
Source organism: Oophaga sylvatica (assembly GCA_033576555.1). Classification (NCBI taxonomy): domain Eukaryota; kingdom Metazoa; phylum Chordata; class Amphibia; order Anura; family Dendrobatidae; genus Oophaga; species Oophaga sylvatica. The sequence goes on from JARQOD010000001.1 coordinate 209,383,775, forward strand.
ACACCTAAAGATAGAAAGAGGAAAAGCTATCTGCCCCGGAGCAGATCCCCAAAGAACATAGGAAGCCCCCAAACATGTAATGGCGGTTAGACAAGAGGAAATACAGACACCGACAGAAAATAGTATGAGCAAACGTTGGGGCCCAATCTTCCTAGACAGAAAAGGATAGAAAGGACACTTACTGCAATCCCAAAAAACCCTAAAAAGTAACAACTCTACTAATTGCAAAAACACCTGAGATCACACGACCTCTACCACCTAAATTAGTTCTCTGGTGTAACAAAACTAAGCCGTACCCACTGAAGAAAAACTGGAAAAGGCAAATGAACAAACAACAGTGGCTCAGACAAACTGAGAGGAGCACAAGCCCCCGGAGGGAACCTGGCTGACCTCCACAAAAGTGCAGGAAACAATGCAAAAAGCAAGCACAAAAATAAAAACAGAAAATGTCTTATCTGAGAGCAGGAGAAGAGGCAAGATTCAGCAAGCTTCCAAGTGAACCAGGAACCACAGATGAGACAAGAACAATAGATCACCGGCAACCTTGATGGGAGGGAACCTCCCTTATATAAGACCAGTCTGTAACTCCTGATTGCCAATCTTCACAATCTTCATTGAATGGTTCAGTACTGTTTGTAACCACCAGAGGGAGCTTCTGCTCAGAATTCATTTCTAACGCATTCACAACAGGATTCCCTTTGACGTCACTGATGCTGTGCGGTGTCCCCAGCTGACCTGAACTGATTAGCCTGGGAAGCAATCAATTACGCTTCCCAGCTAATCACTTCCTCTCCTGTCAGCCGGGAGCGGAGCTCATTCATTGGGTGTTCACTGCGAGGCTTGCAGCATTAGGTGCGGTCCCTGCAGTAAATGTTAACCCTTTCAGAAGAATTACATCGAGCGACCTGACTGAACACCGGATAGGTAAGAATAATGTTGCTTTATTATTTTATTTTTATTACAGGTGAACAAGGGCTTCGAATGGATTTACCTGGAAAATAAAATATATTCAAAAACTGTTTCATTATTTCATTAAAATGATTTTTAATTAAAGTGTGTGTGTTTTATTTTTACTTCATACAATAGGATTAATAATTGATAGTTGTCTAATTGACAGCTCTCAATTATTAACCTAGCTTAAAGTCACCTTTCAATAGCAAGGTGGCTTTAACCCATTATTAACCCATTCGCCACCGCTACAGGGCAATGGGAATAGACGGGCTAAGTGCCAGAAAGGCATTATAGATTTGCCTTTTCTGGGGTGGCTGGGGGCAGATGTTAGTAGCCAGGGGGGGCACTAAATAAATGCACCCTCCCTAGGCTATTATTATCTGCCCCCACTCGCTGGCTTTGTCTGTCTGGTTGAGAAAATAGCGCGGGAGCCTACGCATTTTTTTTCAACAATTTTACACCTCATGTATATATATATATATATATATATATATATATATATATATACACATGTCATTGTGACATATATATATATATATATATATATATATTTATAGTACATACACTTCTACATAGTATAATAGCCGCTAATTCAATTGCTGGCTTTGGTGAAATTACAGACCCGACATGAAATGACACATGGTTTACATACAGTTAACCATGTCATTTCATGTAGTTTGAAATATGATTTTCACTAACAATTACATGAGTGTATGTGTGCAAAATTTCAGACATGTAGGGGTTAATTAAAGGTGTAAATTCGTAGAATTTTTTTCAACAAATTTACACCTTTAATTAACCCCTACATGTCTGAAATTTTGCACACATACACTCATGTAATTGTTAGTGAAAACCATATATCAAACTACATGAAATGACATGGTTAACTGTATATAAACCATGTGTCATTTCATGTTGGGTGGTTCTGTAATTTCAGAAAAGCCGGCTATTGAATTAGCGGCTGTTATACTATGTAGAAGTGTATGAGCTATAAATATATATATATGTCACAATGACATATATATATATATATATATATATATATATATACACATAGAATACATATATATATCTAGTGTTTACAAGGAAAGAAAGGGTTTTTTTTAATACCGATATTTCTATCCCATTGACTTGCATTGGTTTCCGGTATCGGAATCGGCGATATCCGATACTTTTTGGGTATCGGTCCGATCCAATCCGATCCGATATTTCTTCATATCGGAAAGTATCGCTCAACACTATTTACCAGTCCTTTGTTGGAATAGTAAGGATTGTAGAAAAAATGTAAAAATAATAAATTTAAAAAATCATATTTTGAACTATAAAAAATGGCTTATTCATGAAAATAAACAACTCCCAGAAAAACAATATATATTTTATATTTCCGCTTTCATAATGATCTGTATAAAATTATAAAAACTTTAATCCCAAACAGGGAACGGTGTAAAAAAATGGAAAAGTTTGCAATAATTACTGTTTTTGTTTATTCTGACTAAAAAAATAAATAAAAATGATCAGAAAGATGTATGTATTCCGAAATGTTACCAATAAATCTAGAGATCCTTATATATACAGTTCTGTAAACAAAAAAAAAAAACTGAGGGCCTTTGTGATGTAACCAATAAAAAAAGATATTTTTGTGAAACAGTAGTGAAAAAAATAAATAAATATGGCATTACTTTAACCCCTTCACTCCAAGTCTGTTTTCAGTGTAATTTTAGAAGGTAATAACTCTAGAACGCTTCAATGTATCACAGTGATTCTGAGAATATTATTTCGTAATGCATTTTACTTTATGGCAGTTATAAGTTTAGGTCAATATTTTTTGCGTTTATTTGTGAAAATTTTGAATATTTCACAATTTTCAAACTTTACATTTTTTAAAGTGAATTAGTCACCCCCTGGACACTTTCAAACTTTTACTATAGGCATACAGGTAATAAAATAGTCTTACCTGTATACCTAACAGCTGTGGTCCAGTTGTGGAAAAATAGGGTTTTAATGTTTTATGTTAGTGATTTCTTCCAGACTACTTGACACGCGCAGTTAAAATTGTGGTCTTTAACCCCTCCTGACCTGTGACACAGCGTATGTGTCATGAAAGGATCGCGTTCCTGCGGGTCGGGTGACCGGGGTCACTGAAAGGTCACCCGACCCGCAGGCACAAGACCCTTTGTGCATCACCACAGGGGGGTTGGCTTAACCCACACGTGGCTACGATCGCTCTGATTGGCTGTTAAAAGTGAAACAATGCTCCCTTTATTCCGAGCCCCGACGTGTGCTCAAACAGTGGTTTACCCCCACATATGGGGTATCAGCGTACTCAGGAAAAATTGCACAACAACTTTGGGGGTCTAATTTCTCCTGTTACCCTTGGGAAAAAAATTGGGGACTAAAAAAATTATTTTTGTGGAAAAAAAAATGTTTTTTTTATTTTCACAGCTCTGCGTAATAAACTTCTGTGAAGAACTTGGAGATTCAAAGTGCTCACCAAACATCTAGAGGAGTTCCTTGGGGGATTTAGTTTCCAAATGGGGTCACTTGTGGGGAGTTTCTACTGTTTAGGCACATCAGGGGCTCTGCAAACGTAACATGACGCCCGCAGACCATTCCATCAAAGTCAGCATTTCAAAACGTCACTACTTCCCTTCCGAGCACTGACGTGTGCCCAAACAGTGGTTACCCCCCACATATGGGGTACCAGCATACTCAGGACAAACTGGACAACAATTTTTGGGGTCCAATTTCTCCTGTAACCATTGTGAAAATAAAAAATAGGGGGCTAAAAAATCATTTTTTGAGAAAAAAAATGATTTTTTATTTTCAGGGCTCTGCGTTATAAACTTCTGTATAGCACCTGGGGGTTCAAAGTGCTCACTGTGCATCTAGATAAGTTCCATAGGGGGTCTTGTTTCCAAAATGGGGTCATTTGTGGGGGAGCTCCAAAGTTTAGGCACACAGGGGCTCTCCAAACACGACATGGTGTCCGCTAACGATTGTAGCTAATTTTCCATTAAAGTCAAATGGCGCTCCTTCCCTTCTGAGCCCTGCCGTGTGCCAAACAGTGGTTCCCCCCACATATGGGGCACCAGCGTACTCAGGAAAAACTGGACAACAACTTTTGGGGTCCAATTTATTCTGTTACCCTTGGGAAAATAAAAAATAGCGGGCTAAAAAATGATTTTTGAGAAACAAAAATTATTTTTTTATTTTCACTGCTCTGCGTTTATAAACTTCTGTGAAGCATTTGGGGGTTCAAAGTGCTCACTATGCATCTAGATAAGTTCCTTGGGTGATCTAGTTTCCAAAATGGTGTCACTTGTGGGAGAGCTCCAATGTTTAGGCACACAGACTCTCCAAATGCGACATGGCAACCGCTAAATATTCCAGTATATTTTCCATTCAAAAAGTCAAATGGCGCTCCTTCCCTTCTGAGCCCTGCCGTGCGCCAAAACAGTGGTTTATGACCACATATGAGGTATCTCATATTGCCCAACAAATTTTAGGATCCATTTTATCCTGTTGCCCATGCAAAAATGAAAAAATTGATGCTAAAATAAAATTTTTGCTGGAAAAATTAAAATGTCCATTTTTTCCTTCCACGTTGCTTTAGTTCCTGTGAAGCACCTGAAGGGTTAATAATCTTCTTAAATGTAGTTTTGAGAAGCTTGATGGGTGCAGTTTTTATAATGGTGTCACTTTTGGGTATTTTCTGCCATATAGACCCCTCAAAGTGACTTCAAATGTGAGGTGGTCCCTAAAAAAAATGGTTTTGTAAATTTTGCTGTAAAAATGAGAAATCGCTGTTCAACTTTTAACCCTTATAACTTCCTAACAAAAAAATTTTTTGTTTCCAAAATTGTGCTGATGTAAAGTAGACATGTGGGAAATGTTATTTATTAACTATTCTGTGTCACATAACTCTCTGGTCTAACAGAATAAAAATTAAAAATTTGAAAATTGCAAAATTTTCTAAATTTTTGCCAAATTTTTATTTTTTTCACAAATAAACGCAAAAATTATCTACCTAAATTTACCACTAACATGAAGCCCAATATGTCACTTAAAAACATTCTCAGAATCGCTAGGATCCGTTGAAGCGTTCCTGAGTTATTACCTCATAAAGGGACACTGGTCAGAATTGCAAAAAATGGCAAGGTCATGAAGGGGTTAAAAAAATGTAACTCCAGCCGGCAGCTGCACATGTGCAGTAGCATCTATCGCTGGATCAAAATTTTTTGATTGCTCCAATAAAATGGCGCCGGCAACGGTGAATGCACAGTAGCATCCATCTAAAAGCGATGCTCTTAATCTGTAATGACTTGGAGAATCATAATAGCAAGACAGTTTTAGCACTTAGTGAACATAGTAAAAAAAAATCGTGGAATTGCACTTTTTAAAAAAATTCACTGCACTTTGAATTCTTTTCCCTTTTTCTAGTACATGATATGGTAAATCCAATGGTGTTGTTAAAAAGTACAACTCATCCTGCAAACAACAAGCCCACACAGCGACATATTGATGGAAAAATAAAAAAGTTATGGCACTCCTATATTAACCCCTTCACTCCCAAGGGTGGTTTGCACGTTAATGACCGGGCCAATTTTTACAATTCTGACCACTGTCTCTTTATGAGGTTATAACTATGGAACACTTCAACGGATATTCGCGATTCTGAGATTGTTTTCTCGTGACATATTGTACTTCACGTTAGAAGTAAAATTTCTTCAATATAACTTGCGTTTATTTTTTAAAAAAACGCTAATATGGCGAAAATTTTTTAAATTTTGCAATTTTCAAACTTTGAATTTTTATTCCCTTAATACAGAGAAATATGTCACACAAAATAGTTAAGAAATAACATTTCCCACATGTCTACTTTACATCAGCACAATTTTGGAACCAAAATTTTTTTTTGTTAGGAAGTTATAAGGGTTAAAAGTTGACCAGCGATTTCTCATTTTTACAACAAAATTTACAAAGCCATTTTTTTTAGGGACCACCTCACATTTGAAGTCACTTTGAGGGGTCTACATCGCAGAAAATACCCAAAAGTGACACCATTCTAAAAACTGCACCCCTCAAGGTACTCAAAACCACATTCAAGAAGTTAATTAACCCTTCAGGTGCTTCACAGGAACTAAAGCAACGTGGAAGGAAAAAATGAATATTTAACTTTTTAGCCACAAAAATGACCTTTTACAAACTTTTTTTTATTTTCACAAGGGTAAAAGGAGAAAATGGACAGATAAGGTTGTTATGCAATTTCTCCTGAGTACGCCAATACCCAATATGTGGAGGAAAACAACTGTTTGGGTACACGGCAGAGCTCGTAAGGGAAGGAGCGCCGTTTGACTTTTTCAAACTAAAATTAGCTGGAATTGAGATTGGACGCCATGTCACGCTTGGAGAACCTCTGATGCGCCTAAACAGTGGAAACCCCCACAAGTGACACCATTTTGGAAACTAGACCCCCTAAGCTACTTATCTAGATCTGTTGTGAGCACTTTGAACCCCCAAGTGTTTCACAAAAGTTTATAATGCCTAGGTGTGAAAAAAAAAAAAACAATTTTCCACAAAAATGATTAATTAGTCCCAAATTTTTGAATTTTCCCAAGGAAATTGGACCCCAAAAGTTGTTGTACAATTTGTGCTGAGTACGCTGATACCCCATATGTGGGGGGGGGAAACTGTTTGGGCGCACGGCAGGGCTTGGAAAGGAAGTAGTAACGTTTTGGAATGCAGACGTTGATGGGGTCATGTTCCGTTTGCAGTGCCCCAGATGAGCCTAAACAGTGGAAATTCCCCACAAGTGACCCCATTTTGGAAACTAGACCCCCTAAGGAACTTATCTAGATCTTTGGTGAGCACTTTGAACCCCCAAGTGCTTCACACAAGTTTATAATGCCCGGGCATGAAAATAAAAAATCCTATTTTTTTCCAACAAAAATTATCTTTTAGTCACTAATTTTTTATTTTCCCAAGGGTAACAGGAGAAATTGAACCACATAAGTTGTTGTCCAATTTGTCCTGAGTACGCTGATACCTCATATGTGGGGGGGAACCACTGTTTGGGCACACGGCAGAGCTCGGAAGGGAAGGAGCACCATTTGACTTTTTCCAACCAAAATTGGCTGGAATTAAGATTGGATGCCATGTTGCATTTGGAGAGCCCCTGATGTGCCTAAACAGTGGAAACCCCCCACAAATGACACCATTTTGGAAACTAGACCCTCAAGGAACTTATCTAGATGTGTGGTGAGAACTTTGAACCCCCAGGTGTTTCACTAAAGTTTATAACGTACAGCCGTAAAATAAAAAATCTTTTTTTTTTTTACAAAAAAGATTTTTTCGCCCCCAATATTTTATTTTCACAAGGGTAACAGAAGAAATTGGAACCCAAAAGTTGTTGTCCAATTTGTCCTGAGTACGCTGATACCCAATATGTGGGCGAAAACTACTGTATGGGCACACGTCGGGGCTCGGAAGGGAAGTAGTGACGTTTTGGATTGCAGACTTTGATGGAATGGTCTGGGGGCGTCATGTCGCATTTGGAGAGCCCCTGATGCACCTAAACAGTGGAAACCCCCCACAAGTGACCCCATTTTGGCAAATAGACCCCAAAAGGAACTTATCTAGATGTGTGGTGAGCACTTTGAACCCCGAAGTGCTTCACAGAAGTTCATAACGTACAGCCGTAAAAATAAAAAATATTTTTTTTTTTTTTGCAAAAATGATTTTTTCGCCCCAATATTTTATTTTCACAAGGGTAACAGGAGAAATTGGACCCCAAAAGTTGTTGTCCAATTTGTCCTGAGTACGCTGATACCCAATATGTGGGAGAAAACTACTGTATGGGTACACTTTGGGGCTCGGAAGGGAAGTAGTGACGTTTTGGATTGCAGACTTTGATGGAATGGTCTGGGGGCGTCATGTCGCATTTGGAGAGCCCTGATGCGCCTAAACAGTGGAAATCCCCAACAAGTGACCCCATTTTGGAAAATAGACCCAACAAGGAACTTATCTAGATGTGTGGTGAGCGCTATGAAGCCCCAAGTGCTTCACAGAAGTTTATAATGTACAGCCGTAAAAGCAAAAAAATCATTTTTTTTTTACAAAAATGATATTTTCGCCCCCAGTTTTTTATTTTCCCAAGGGTAACAGAAGAAATAGGACAAATTGCACAATAACTCTTGGGGTCCAGAGTACGCTGATACCCCATATGTGGGGATAAACTACTGTTTGGACGCATGGCAGAGCTCAGAAGTGAAGGAGCACCGTTTGACATTTTCAATGCAGAATTGGCTGGAATTGACATCAGACGCCATGTCACATTTGGAGAGCCCCTGATGTGCCTAAACAGCGGAAACCCCCCAATTCTAACTCCAACCCTAACCCCAACACACCCCTAACCCTAGTCCCAACCCTAACCACAAACCTAACCCTAACACACCTCTAATCCCAACCCTAACCCTAATCCTAACTTTAGTGCCAACCCTAACCCTAACCCTAATGGGAAAATGGAAATAAATACATTTTTTTTTTTTATTATTTTTCCCTAACTAAGGGGGTGATAAAGGGGGGTCTGATTTACTATTTATAGCGGGTTTTTATGATTGGCAGCTGTCACGCTAAAAGACGCTTTTTATTGCAAAAAATAGTTTTTTGCATCGCCACATTTTGAGAGCTATAATTTTTGCATATTTTGGCCCACAGAGTCATGTGAGGTCTTATTTTTTGCGGTACGAGTTGACGTTTTTATTGGTACCATTTTTGAGCACGTGACATTTTTTGATCGCTTTTTATTTCGATTTTTGGGAGGATAGAATGAACAAAAATCAGCAATTCATGAATTTCTTTTGGGGGAGGCGTTTTTATCGTTCCGCGTATGGTAAAATTGATAAAGCAGTTTTATTCTTCGGGTCAGTACGAATACGGCGATACCTCATTTATATCATTTTTTTATGTTTTGGCGCTTTTATAGAATAAAAACAATTTTATATGAAAAATAATTATTTTTGCATCGCTTTATTCTGCGAGCTATAACTTTTTTATTTTTTCGCTGATGATGCAGTATGGTGGCTCGTTTTTTGCGGGACAAGATGACGTTTTCAGCGGTACTATGTTTATTTATATCCGTCTTTTTGATCGCGTGTTATTCCACTTTTTGTTCGGCGGTATGATGATAAAGCATTGATTTTTTTTTTTTTTTTTTAAGGGGTTCACTAAAGGGGTTAACTAGTGGGACAGTTTTATAGGGGGGGGTCGTTACGGACACGGCGATACCAAATATGTGTACTTTTATTGTTTTGTTTTTTATTTACAGGAAGAAATGAATTTATTGGGAATATATATATATATTTTTTTATTTATTTTGGATTTTTTTTTAAAACATGTTTATTTTTATTTTTTTTACTTTTTTACTTTGTCCGAGGGTGGGACATCACTGTATTTTATCAGATCGCTGGTGTGACAGTGTGCACAGCACTCTGTCACACCAGCGATCGCACAGGCATAGATGCAGGCTTTTCAGTGCCTGCTCTCAGCAGGCACTGAGGAAGCCGCCTCCCTCCAGGACCCCGGCGCCATCTTGGATCCGGGTCCTGGGAGGGAGGAAGGCCTCAGAACAGCGAGATCACATCGCGCTGCTCTGAGGGTTTCAGGGGGGCGCGCAGGGAGCCCCCACCCTGCGCGATCCTCCCCTGTGCCCCCAGTACATCAAACATGATCGCGGTGTGCAAGGGGTTAATGTGCCCTACGGGAGCGCAGCTAATCGCCTATGACGTACTATCCCGTCCATGGTCAGATTGGCACGGGTTTCATGGACGGTATAGTACGTCTGATGTCAGAGAGGGGTTAAGCAGGGTCTCATTGCTACAGAAATGCCAAACATGCAAACTCTAAATATAGTTTAGGCACAATAGGGCTCAAAAGGGAGGGAGGAATTTGAATTTGGGAGTGCAGAATTCACTGAATTTCTTTTGGGGGTGCCGTTTCACTTTTACAGAGCCTTTGTACTACCAGTAATGTGGAAGCCCACTATATTTCAGTTAACAGATGACAGACCTGAGTGGGATTTGCTTTGCTTTTTTCGCGAATTGAGTTGAAGCTTTTATTGGCAATGTTTTACATAACACTTTGGATCACATTTATCCTTTGCTCTTCGATTAATACTTAGATCGGGGTTTCTAAATTTCTGAGTAACGTGATTCAGATGAAATTCCTGAGGGATCCATTCACTACAATGAGGCAGCAGAGTTACTCTGGACTCCATATAGCCTCTGTTTAGTGGTTTCCTTCTTTTTAGAAGTGCACAAAATTGTGGCACCACCACTCATTTATGCATCCTTAAAAGACGGACACCGCCGAATCATAAGCTAGACAGCGTCCACAGTGTCTCCATTTGCCTCATTAAAGGTAATGTTCCACCAGGGTTTCCATCTGAATCCTGTATTTCAGAGATTTACATGGAGACCCAGGTATATGTGGTCAGTGTAGAGCACAGGATAAATGTGAACCGAGCCTTGCAATAATTTTTGGTAGGCAGAATACACAAGTCAACAGCAGGTCAAGAATTTGCTGTATTTATATTTGGCGACATTCTTCATGCAGTGAAAGTGATTCGTTGGATTTCTTATTCTGCTTGGTGCAATACCTGATTTCTATCCTTTTTTGTGTTTGACAAATGTCACACACTAAAGGTGAATTTTGCTTTGCAGCAACAAGCTTTTAAATCTCCATATTTTGAGAGGCATAATTTTCATATATTTCTGGCGAAAGAGTCATGTGAGGGATATTTTTTGTGGGACGAGTTGATGTTTTTATTGGTACCATTTTCATGAACATAAAATTTTTTCATTTGTTTTTTTATTTCAAACTATCGAAAATTTCACACAAATCAAGATCTAGAGTATCTATGACAATAGACAATTTTGAGCAACCAAATTTGTACACCTGTAGCAGACCATTTTTTCTTTTTTTATTTCAAATCTTTTTTATTTCAAACTAATGAAATTTCACACAAAGCAGGTTCTACAGTATCTATGAAAATAGTCAATTTATGAACAACCAAATTTGCACACTTGTAGCAGGGCAATTTTTTTATTTTTATTTCAAACCAACAACATTTCACACAAAGCAGGTTCTACAGTATATATGACAATAGTCAATTTTGGAACAACCAAATTTGTACACCCAAAGCAGGCCAATTTTTTTAAATTTACTTTACACCAACGAAATTTCCCACAAAGCAGGTTCTAAAGTAACTATGACAACAGTGAATTTTTGAACAACAAAATTTGTACACGTGTAGAAAGACAATTTTTTTCATTTTAATTTCAAACAACGAAATGTCACACAAAGCAGGTGAAACTATGAATGAGTCAATTTTTCGAACAAAAATCTTTTGTGAACTGTCCAGCGGTTTTTTTAAATTTTAAACCACCGTAATTTTACACAAAGTATGTAAAAATGTATGGCTGACAATACTAGGCACTGAGATAATCTTTATATTTCATGTCTTTTCTAAAGCAAAATTTTTATAGTTGGCTAATACAGCTTTTTAGAAGGTTTCATCGAAATAGAAATGACTCTTATGTGTGCAGACTATAACATTTTCTCCCCTTTTCCTCTATATTTTTCATCTCAGAGACAATTCCAAATATATACTATTATATCTAGCTTAAGACACAGGTGCTACATAAAGAAAAAGTTAAATTTGCCCATAAAGCTCTTATTGCTTAATAAAATAAAATTGCATTGATTTCTCCATGGAAAAGTGTTGACTGCTGTATCATTTTTCAGAGAAGCAAATAATGAGGAGCTATAATATACCGAGAGATCAAACTTTGTTTATCATCTGTAGTATTCCTGCTATAAAACTCTCTACTAGTTTAAAGGATTGTAATGCTTTTAGTGTCTTCTTAAAAAATGCAATGAAGCATTTTGAGTTTTTTTCCCTTGGCATATACAGTTAGGTCCATATATATTTGGACAGAGACAACATTTATGTAATTTTGGTTCTAGACATTACCACAATGAATTTTAAACAAAACAATTCAGATGCAGTTGAAGTTCAGACTTTCAGCTTTCATTTGAGGGTATCCACATTAAAATTGGATGAAGGGTTTAGGAGTTTCAGCTCCTTAACATGTGCCACCCTGTTTTTAAAGGGACCAAAAGTAATTGGACAGATTAAATAATTGTAAATAAAATGTTCATTTCTAGTACTTGGTTGGAAACCCTTTGTTGGCAATGACTGCCTGAAGTCTTGAACTCATGGACATCACCAGATGCTGTGTTTCCTCCTTTTTGATGCTCTGCCAGGCCTTCACTGCGGCGGTTTTCAGTTGCTGTTTGTTTGTGGGCCTTTCTGTCTGAAGTTTAGTCTTTAACAAGTGAAAGGCATGCTCAATTGGGTTGAGATCAGGTGACTGACTTGGCCATTCAAGAATATTCCACTTCTTTGCTTTAATAAACTCCTGGGTTGCTTTGGCTTTATGTTTTGGGTCATTGTCCATCTGTAGTATTAAACGACGACCAATCAGTTTGGCTGCATTTGGCTGGATCTAAGCACACAGTATGGCTCTGAATACCTCAGAATTCATTCGGCTGCTTCTGTCCTGTGTCACATCTTCAATAAACACTAGTGACCCAGTGCCACTGGCAGCCATGCATGCCCAAGCCATCACACTGCCTCCGCCGTGTTTTACAGATGTTGTGGTATGCTTTGGATCATGAGCTGTACCACGCGTTCGCCATACTTTTCTCTTTCCATCATTCTGGTAGAGGTTGATCTTGGCTTCATCTGTCCAAAAAATGTTCTTCCAGAACTGTGCTGGCTTTTTTAGATGTTTTTTAGCAAAGTCCAGCCTAGCCTTTTTATTCTTCATGCTAATGAGTGGCTTGCACCGTGCAGTGAACTGTTATGTTTAGGTAGCTGAGGAGGCAGGAGCAAAAAACTGCATAGGCAGCCTAACACCAGAGAGGTTGGAAACTAATAGGTTGCAGACCCCTAAACTAACCGCACAACTAGTAGTAGCCGTGGGACGTTCTACGGTGCCCTAGACGCCTCGTCACAGCCGGAGAGATAGCTATCCCTGAAGATGGAAAGAGGAAAGCTAACTGCCCCGGAGTAGACACCAAAAGAATAGGAGGCCCCCAGACATACAATGGCGGTAAGACAAGATGAAAATACAAACACAGACAGAAAATAGATTGAGCAATCTCTGGGGCCCAAAACTGTCTAGATAGGACAGCAAAGGAGAGAATACTGTCTGCAACCTAAAAAACCCTAGGAAAAACTCCAACACTTCTGAATCCAAAAATACTGAGACCACACGGTCTCGACCACCTATATCAGATCTCTGGTGTGGACACGTAGCAACTCAGCAGTAAAATATCACAAGAACCGAGCAAATAACAAATACAAAAAACGAACGGAGACCAGCCAAAGCCTCCCAAAGGGGACCTGGCTAAAGACAAAAAGCAATGCAGCAAAAAGCACGGAATTCAAACCACAGTAAAAAAAAACTGAAAAAGACTTATCTGAATGCAAGCAGGAGACAGCAGAAAAGCAAGCTGAATTCCAACTAGACCAGGAAGAACAATTGATCACCGGCGAGGATCATGGGAGGTCAGCTCACTTATATCAGGCGAGTCAGTATCACCTGACAACCACTCGGTAACTGCAGGTGTAGGACTCTTGGTGTTCAACATAGGTTCAATACCCTCAGCAACCACCAGAGGGAGCTTCAGCTCCGAAGTCATCTCCAATTCGTTCACAACAGTGGACCCTCTGTATTTACTTTCATGCAGTCTTCTCTTTATGGTAGATTTGGATATTGATACGACTACCTCCTGGAGAGTGTTGCTCACTTGGTTGGCTGTTGTGAAGGGGTTTCTTTTCACCATGGAAAGTATTCTGCGATCATCCACCACCGTTGTCTTCCGTGGGCGCATATTGATGAGTTCACCAGTGCTTTCTTTCTTTCTCAGGATGTACCAAACTGTAGATTTTGCCACTCCTAATGTTGTAGCAATTTCTCGGATGTTTTTTTTTCTGTTTTTGCAGCTTAAGGATGGCTTGTTTCACCTGCATGGAGAGCTCCTTTGACCGCATGTTTCCTTCACAGCAAAACCTTCCAAATGCAAACACCACACCTCAAATCAACTCCAGCCCTTTTATCTGCTTAATTGAGAATGACATAACGAAGGGATAGCCCACACCTGTCCATGAAATAGCCTTGGAGTCAATTGTCCAATTACTTTTGGTCCCTTTAAAAACAGGGTGGCACATGTTAAGGAGCTGAAACTCCTAAACCTTTCATCCAATTTTAATGTGGATACCCTCAAATGAAAGCTGAAAGTCTGAACTTCAACTGCATCTGAATTGTTTTGTTTAAAATTCATTGTGGTAATGTCTAGAACCAAAATTACATAAATGTTGTCTCTGTCCAAATATATATGGACCTAACTGTATGTCTTTTGTGCAAATCCAGGCCAAACTTCCTCTTCTGAAAAGATAAGATTACAAATTTACATTCTTCTATTGTATTAACTTGTAGTTACAGTTTTGATCTTGACTAGGTAAAAAAAACTTCTGATCATTTTATTTGCGAGTTACCCTGATCACTTAATCCCTGCAAAAGCAGAGAATTATATTGCGCAAATCACTACCATATACTTGTACATTACAACTTCTCTAAAACCAAGAAAATATTCATTAAAATACGGTACTGCAAGCATAAGCATCATTACCATTTTTTTATTCTATTTACACACATGCACGCATACACACACAGCAAATATTTAGAGGGTAGTGCCCCAGATTGTGCATGTATACATACAGTTGAAACTATAAGTTTACATACACTATATAAAAGACACATATACATGTTTTTTCAATATCTGACAAGAAATCAGAATAAACCATTCCTCTTTTAGATCAATCAAGATTACCATAATTATTAATATTTGCCAAACACCGGAATAATGAGAGAGAGAGAGAGAGAGAGAGAGAGAGAGAGAGAGAGAGAGAGAGAGAGAGAGAGAGAGAGAGAATGTTTTAAGGCGTTTTTACTACTTACTATAAAGTCAAAAGTTTACATACATTTCATTAGTATTTGGTACCATTGCCCTTAAACTGAATAATTTGGGTCAAACTTTTAGGACATCCATCCACAAACTTCTAACAATAGTTGGCCAGAATTTGGGCCCATTCCTCCTGACAAAACTGGTGTAACTGATCCAGGTTTGTAGGTTGCCTTGCTCGCACCTGCCTTTTGAGCTTTGCACACAATATTTTCAAAAGAATTTAGATCAGGGCTTTGTGATGGCCACTCCAAAACATTGACTTTGTTATACTTAAGCCACTTTGTTACCATTTTGGCAGTATGCTTTGGGTCATTCTCCATTTGGAAGACCCATTTCCACCCAAGCTGTAACTTGATGTTGATGTATTGAGTTGTTGCTTCAGTATTGCCACATAATCTTCTTTTCTCATAATGCCATCTATTTTATGAAGTGCACCAGTCCCTCCTGCAGCAAAACCACCCCAGAACATGATAGTGCCAACCCCCGTGTTTCACAGTTTGGATGGTGTTCTTAGGCTTCCCAGCTTTCCTTTTTTCCTACAAACATAACGATGGTCATTATGCCCCAAAAATTCAATTTTAGTTTCATTAGACCACAGGAGTTGTCTACAAAAATTAAGGTCGTTGTAGCTGGGTGCATTTGCAAACAATTTTTTGGGCTTTTTTGTTTCTTTTGGAGTCATGGCTTCTTGACAGAGTGGCCTTTCAACCCATGTTGATACAGTACTTGTTTTTCTGTGGATATTGACACAATCTTACCAGCTTCCACCATCATCTTCACAAGGTCTTTTGCTTTTGTCCTTCGGTTGATATTAGAGATGAGCGACTTTGCCTCCAGGAGGGTTGAGTCGGGTTTCTGACACCCGACTTTCTCAAAAGTCGAGTCGAACGAAATCGGCCGACTATCGTAAAAAGTCGAACGTCCGACTGAAACTCGACCGAAACCCAATGCAAGTCAATGGGGAAGAAAAGTCGGCAGGGAGTGGAGAACAGTAAACACAACTACAGTGCCCATTTCTATGCCAACAACATCAATTCTTATTACTTAAGCTTGTTAACCTTAATTTACTTTATAATAGTTACGCATTGAAAACAGGGGTTATTTGGCTAAAGTTGTGGAGGGGCAGGACTGGCTCCAGGTTTTCGTGGGCCCCGGGCCAAAGAGTCTCAGTGGGTCCCTTTAACACATACCACAATTCATGATGCTCCGATACGGCACAGAAATTAGGTATAGTACAATGCCAAATACTTCATTTCTTACATTACATGAGTGATATCTATTTTAAATTCTACAATAGCTCAAAAACTGGACAGTATATTACTCCATACAGTATTATGGCCACCCCATAGTGCACCATACAGAATAATGAGCCCCATATATTGCTCCAGAAATAATTTGTCCCATAGAATGTGCCATACAGTATATGATGAGCTCCACATAATGCTACAGTATATGATGGTCCCCATATAATGTGCCATACAGTATAGGACGGTCCCCATAGAGTATAATGAGCCCCACATATTGCTCCATAGTACAGAATAATGAATCTCATATAAAGCTCCATACAGTATATGATGGGCCCATATATTGCTACATACAGAATGGGCTCCGTATAATGCTCCATACAGAATAGGCCCCATATGTGCTCCATATGATGCTCCATATCCTATATGATGCCCCATAAATAATGAACCCCATATGATGCTCTAGTATATGATGGGCCCCATGGATGATGCTCCGTGTATGATGGGCCTATATAATGCCAAATATATAATGGGCCCCATAAGATACTCCAGTGTATAATGGGCGCCGTATATGATGCTCCAGTGTATGATGGGCCCCATTTATAATGCTCCTGTGTATAATGGGCCCCGTATATGATGCTCCAGTGTATGATGGGCCCCATTTATAATGCTTCAGTATAAGGGCCCGTATGATGTCCATGTATGATGGCCCCTTTATAATGTTCCTTGTATGATGGGCCGTATATGAGCTCAGGTGAGGGCCTATAAATGCTCATTATATGGCCATATGATCTCCTTATTGATGGCCATGGATGATCTCCAGTGTATGCGTCCAATATAATGCTCCATTTATAATGGCCATAGAGCTCCAGTGTATGAGCCATGGAGTCCAGTAGATGCTATATAATGCTCCAATTAAGGCACCATTTAATGCAGTGATAATGGGCCCCGTTATGATGCTTCGTTAGATGGCTAAATGCCCATAATAGGGCACATTAATGATGCAGTATTAATGGGCCCTGTATATGATGCTCGTTAGATGGGCATTATGTTTCAATACAATGGCCATAGGATGCCCAGTGTATGATGGCCCATTGATAAGCTCCAGGTAGAAGGCTTATAATCACTTTGATGGGCCCCATATGATGCTCCGTAATGATGGCCCATGAATGATTCTCAGTGTATGATGGCTAATAATGCTCATATTATATATGGCCCCATATGATGCTCAGGTATAATGGCCTGCATATGTGTCCAGTGTATGATGGGCATATAATGCTCCATATTAATGGCCCCATATGATGCTCAGTGTATGATGGGCTTCTCAGGATGTGGCCCCATGGATGAGCTCGTGTATAATGGCCTTAATGTCTCCATTATGATGGGCTCAATATGCTCCAGTTATGGGCACCATGAATGATGCTCCAGTGTATGAATGGGCCTAACCAAAAAGGGCATATGATGCTCCAGTGTAGTCCATGATGAGGCCTATATAATGCTCCATATATAATGGGCCCCATATGATGCTCCAGTGTATGATGTGCCCATTTATAATGCTCCAGTGTATGATTGCCATGATGATGCTCTTATGATGAGCTATAATGCTCCATATATAATGGGCCCCATATGATGCTCCAGGTATGATGGGCCCATGGATAATGCTCCAGTGATGATGGGCCTATATAATGCTCCATATATAATGGCACCATATAATGCTCCATGTATAATGGGCTATATATGCCCATTATAGTGGGCCATATGATCTCCAGTTTTATGTTTTAATGTTTTGGTCCCATGGATATGCTTCAGTGTATAATGGGCCCCTTATATGATGCTCCAGTCTATGATGGGCCCCATTTATAATGCTCCAGTGTATGATGGGCACCATGGATGATGCTCCAGTGTATGAAGGGCCTTATATAATGCTCTATATATAATGGGCCCCATATGATGCTCCAGTGTATGATGGGCCCCATGAATGATGCTCCAGTGTATGATGGGCCTATATAATGCTCCATATATAATGGGCCCCATATGATGCTCCAGTGTATGATGGGCCCAATTTATAATGCTCCAGTGAATGATGGGCCCCATGAATGATGCTTCAGTGTATGATGGGCCTATATAATGCTCCATATATAATGGGCCCATATGATGCTCCAGTATATGATGGGCCCCATGGATGATGCTCCAGTGTATGTTGGTCCTATATAATGCTCCATTTATAATGGGCCCCATATGATGCTCCAGTGTATGATGAGCCCCATGTATGATGCTCCAGTGTATGATGGGCCTATATAATGCTCCATATGTAATGGGCACCATTTATAATGCTCCAGTGTATAATGGGCCCGTGTATGATGCTTCAGTGTATGATGGGCCCCATTTATAAAGCTCCAGTGTATGATGGGCCTATAAAATGCTCCATATATAATGAGCACCATTTAAAATGATCCAGTGTATAATGGGCCCTGTATATGATGCTCCAGTGTATGATGGGCCTATATAATGCTTCATATATAATGGGCCCCATATGATGCTCCAGTGTATGATGGGCCCATTTATAATTCTCCAGTGTATGATGGCCCCATTGATAATTCTCCAGTGTATGAAGGGCCTATATAAGGCTCTATATGTAATGGGCCCCATATGATGCTCCAGTATATGATGGGCCCCATGAATGATCTCCAGTGTATGATGGGCATATATTATGCTCCATATATAATGGGCCCCATATGATGCTCCAGTATATGATGGGCCCCATGGATGATTATCCTGTGTATGATGGGTGTTATGAATGTGCTAGAGATGATTTCTGAGCAGAGGCTCCCTCTGGTGGTTACAGACAGTACTGAACCTTTCAGCTAGGAATGGCAATCTGGGTTCACTGACTGGTCTGATATAAGGGAGGTTCCCTCCCATGATGGTTGCCAGTGATCAATTGTTCTTGTCTCAATTGTGGTTCCTGGTTCATTTGGAAGTTTGCTGAGTCTTGCCTGCATCTTCTGCTATCAGATAAGATATTTTCTGCTTTTATTTTTGTGCTTGCTTTTTGCATTGTTCCCTGCACTTCTGTGGAGGTCAGCCAGGTCCCCTCCGGGGGGCTTGTGCTCCTCTCAGTTTATCTGAAGCCACTGTTATTTGTTCATTTTTCTTTTTCCTGTTTTTTCAGTGGCTGTGGCTTGGTTTTGTTCACACTGAGATCTGATTTAGTGGGTGGCGAGATCATGTGGTCTCTGTATTTTTGTAATCTGAATTGTTGGATTTTTGTAGGGTTTTCTGGGTTGCAGAAAGTAATACTCTCCTGTCCTATCCTATTTAGTCAGCTTGTGGCCCCAGCGTTTGCTCATTCTATTTTCTGTCTGTGTTCGTGCTTTCTTCTTGTCTAACCGCCATTACGTGTTTGGGGCTTCCTATTTTCTTTTGGGGATCTGCTCCGGGGCAGATAGCTTTCATCTTTCTGCCTTTAGGTGTAGCTATCTCTCAGGCTGTGACGAGGCGTCTAAGATCAACGTAGGAACGCTCCACGGCTACCTCTAGTTGTGTGGTTAGTTTAGGAATCTGCAACCCATTAGTTACCAACATCTCAGGTGTTCGGCTATGCCCGGCTGTTTGTTCCTGTCCTCCTCAGCTACCTAACATAACAGATGGGCCTATATAATGCTTATATGTAATGGGCCCCATATGATGCTCCAGTATATGATGGGCCACACGGATGATTCTCCAGTGTATGATGGGCTACATAATGCTCCATATATAATGGGCCCCATATGATGCTCCAGTGTATGATGGGCCCATTTATAATGCTCCAGTGTATGATGATCCCCATGGATGATGCTTCAGTGTTTATGTTTAGGTAGCTGAGGAGAAAAAGCAAAAGCAGTAATACACCAGAGAGGCTGGAACCTATTGGATTGCAGTAACCTGAACTAACCACACAACTAGAGGTAGCCGTGGAGCGTTCCTACGTTGATCCTAGATGCCTCGTCACAGCCTGAGAGATAACTACACCTAAAGGCAGAAAGAGGAAAGCTATCTGCCCCGGAGCAGATCCCCAAATAAAATAGGAAGCCCCCAAACAATGTAATGGCGGTTAGACAAAAAGAAGCACAGACACAGACAGAAAATAGAATGAGCAAACGCTGGGGCCCAATCTGTCTAGACAGAAAAGTACAGGAAAGGATTCTTACTGCAATCCAAAAAAACCCTAAAAAATACCAACTCTTCTGAATGCAAAAACACCAGAGATCACACGATCTCTACCACCTAAATCAGATCTCTGGTGTAACAAAACTAAGCCGCAGCCACTGAAAAAACAGGAAAAATCAAATGAACAAATAACAGTGGCTTCAGATAAACTGAGAGGAGCACAGACCCCCAGGAGGGGACCCGGCTGACCTCCACAGAAGTGCAGGGAACTATGCAAAAAGCAAGCACAAAAATAAAAATCAGAAAAAATCTTATCTGAAAGCAGAAGATGCAGGCAAGACTCAGCAAACTTCCAAATGAACCAGAAACCACAATTGAGCCAAGAAAAATTGATCACCGGCGACCATCATAGGAGGGAACCTCCCTTATATCAGTCCAGTCCGTGATCCCAGATTGCCATTCCTCGCTGTGAGGTTTCAGTTCTGTCTGCAACCACCAGAGGGAGCGGCTGCTCAGAAACCATCTCCAGCACATTCATAACACTTCAGTGTTTAATGGGCCCTTATATGATGATCCAGTGTAAGATGGGCCCCATTTATAATGCTCCAGTGTATGATGGGCACCATGGATGATGGTCCAGTGTATGAAGGGCCTATATAATGCTCTATATATTAATGGCCCCATATGATGCTCCAGTGTATGATGGGCCCAATGAATGATGCTCCAGTCTATGATGGGCCCCATTTATAATGCTCCAGTGTATGATGGGCACCATGGATGATGCTCCAGTGTATGATGGGCCTTTATAATGCTCCATATATAATGGGCCACATATGATGCTCCAGTATATGATGGGCCCCATGGATGATGATCCTGTGTATGATGGGCCTATATAATGCTCCATATATAATGGGTCCCATATGATGCTCCAGTGTATGATGGTCCCCATGGATGATGCTTCAGTGTATAATGGGCCCCTTATATGATGCTCCAGTCTATGATGGGCCCCGTTTATAATGCTCCAGTGTATGATGGGCACCATGGAAGATGCTCTAGTGTATGAAGGGCTATATAATGCTCTATATATAATGGGCCCCATATGATGCTCCAGTGTATGATGGGCCCCCTGAATGATGCTCCAGTGTATGATGGGCCTATTTAATGCTCCATATATAATGGGACCCATATGATGCTCCAGTGTATGATGTGCCCCATTTTATAATGCTCCAGTGTATGATGGGCCCCATGGATGATGCTCCAGTGTATGATGGGCCTATATAATGCTCCATATATAATGGGCCACATATGATGCTCCAGTGTATGATGGGCCCCATGAATGATGCTCCAGTGTATGATGGGCCTATATAATGCTCCATATATAATGGGCCCCATATGATGCTCCAGTGTATGATGGGCCCCATTTATAATGCTCCAGTGTATGATGGGCCTCATGAGTGATGCTCCAGTGTATGATGGGCCTATATAATGCTTCATATATAATGGGCCACATATGATGCTCCAGTGTATGATGAACTCCATGGCTAATGCTCCAGTGTATGATGGGCCTATATAATGCTCAATATATAATGTGCCCCATTTATAATACTCCAGTGTATAATAAGCCCCGTATATGATGTTTCCAGTGTATGATGGGCCCCATTTATAATGCTACAGTGTATAATGTGCCCTATATATGATGATCCAGTGTATGATGGAACTATATTATGCTCCAAATATAATGGGGACCCATATGATGCTCCAGTGTGTGATGGGCCCATAAAATTCTCCATATATAATGGGCCCCATATGATGCTCCAGTGTATGATGTGCCCCATTTATAATGCTCCAGTGTATGATGGGCCCCATGGATGATGCTCCAGTGTATGATGGGCCTATATAATGCTCCATATATAATGGGCCACATATGATGCTCCAGTGTATGATGGGCCCCATGGATAATGCTCCAGTGTATGATGGGCCTATATAATGCCCCTTATATAATGGGCACCATTTATAATGCTCCAGTGTATAATGGGCCCCGTATATGATGCTTCAGTGTTTGATGGGCCCCATTTATAAAGCTCCAGTGTATGATGGGCTTATATAATGCTCCATATATAGTGGGCCCCATATGATGCTCCAGTGTATGATGGTCCCCATTTATAATGCTCCAGTGTATGATGGTCCCCATGGATGATGCTTCAGTGTATGAAGGGCCTATATAATGCTCTATATATAATGGGCCCCATATGATAGTCCAGTGTATGATGGGCCCATGAATGATGCCCCAGTGTATGATGGGCCTATATAATGCTCCATATATAATGGGCCCCATATGATGCTCCAGTGTATGATGGGCCCCATTTATAATGCTCCAGTGTATGATGGGCCCCATGAATGATGCTCCAGTGTATGATGGGCCTGTATACTGCTCCATATATATGGGCCCACATATGATGCTCCAGTGTATGATGGGCCCCATTTATAATGCTCCAGTGTATGATGGGCCCCATGGTAATGCTCCAGTGTATGATGGGCCTATATAATGCTCCATATATAATGTCCCCCATTTATAATGCTCCAGTGTTTAATGAGCCCCGTATATGATGCTCCAGTGTATGATGGGCCCCTTTTATGATGCTACAGTGTATAATGTGCCCGTATATGATGATCAGTGTATGATGGGCCTATATTATACTCAAAATATAATGGGACCCATATGATGCTCCAGTGTATGATGGACCCAATTTATAATGCTCCAGTGTGTGATGGGCCCTATGGATGATGCTCCAGTGTATGATGGGCCTATATAATGCTCCATATATCATGGGCCCCATATGATGCTCCAGTATACGATGGGCCCCATGGATGATGTTCTAGTGCATGATGGGCCTATATAAAGCTCCATTTATAATGGGCCCCATATGATGCTCCGGTGTATGATGGTTCCCATATATATTTCTCCAGTGTATAATGCTCCCCATATATTGCTCCAAACATTAAAAAAATGAAATACCTCTCCTCACTGGGCACTGCTTACTCTGGACTCCTCAGCATCGTCATATTCCAGCTCTCTGCACTGTGACTGTTCAGGCAGAGGGCGCACAGACGTGACGTCATCGCGCTCTCTGACCTGAATGTCACTGTCAGGAAACGCGGAAGAAGTCACAGTGGTGGAGCAGGAGAGGTAAGTATTGCAAGTCCTGGGGCCCTGAGCAAATGGGGGGGGGGCCACTCATGGGTGCCGGCACTGGCACAGGGCCCCTCATAGTACGCAGGTGTCTCTGACGGCAAGTGGGGACCCCCATCTGCTCAGGGCCCCCGGCACTCATAATGCTCCAGTGTATAATGGGTCCCATGTATGATGTTCAGTGTATGATGGGCCCCATTTATAAAGCTCCAGTGTAAGATGGGCCTATATAATGCTCCATATATAATGGGCACTATTTATAATGATCCCAATGTATAATGGGCCCTGTATATGATGCTCCAGTGTATGATGGGCTCCATTTATAATGCTCCAGTCTATAATGGGCCCGTATATGATGCTCCAGTGTATGATGGGCCTAAATAATGCTTCATATATAATGTGCCCCATATGATGCTCCAGTGTATGATGGGCCCATTTATAATGCTCAGTGTATGATGGGCCCCATTTATAATGCTCCAGTGTATGATGGGTCCATGGATGATGCTTCAGTGTTT
>JARQOD010000001.1:209408017-209441151 GCA_033576555.1 Oophaga sylvatica
CAAATCTACTCAGGCATTCATGCAGAGGAACAATTACAATGTTCTGGAATGGCCATCCCAGTCACCAGACCTGAATATCATTGAACATCTGTGGGATCATTTGAAGAGGGCTGTCCATGCTCGGCGACCATCAAACTTAACTGAACTGGAAATTTTTTGTAAAGAGGAATGGCCAAAAATACCTTCATCCAGGATCCAGGAACTCATTAAAAGCTACAGGAAGCGACTAGAGGCTGTTATTTTTGCAAAAGGAGGATCTACTAAATATTAATGTCACTTTTCTAGTGAGGTGCCCATACTTATGCACCTGTCACATTTTGTTTGGATGCAGATTGCACATTTTCTGTTAGTACAATAAACCTCATTTCAAGGCAGAAACATTACTGTGTCCAATAGTTATTAGATATATCAAACTGAAATAGCTATTGCAAAAACTATTTTTATAAAACATTAAGCTTAAGATTAATAGGGGTGCCCAAACTTTTTCATATAACTGTATATGGAAATTTACAATTACCCCTACACTGTATATACCAGGTATCTTCTGATACAGTACCGTTTTTCTGCTTTTTATATTCTGGTCTAATCCATACTGAGCCTTAGAGAGTCTGTGTGTGACTCAGGAAATATATACAGAGATTTACAATTACCCCTACGCTGTATACTACTAGTATCTTCTGATACAGTACCCTTTTTCTGCTTTTTATATCCTGGTCTAATCCATGCTGAGCCTGAGAGCGTCTGTGTGTGACTCAGGAATTATATACGGAGATTTACAATATTCCCCTATACTATTTACACATGGTTTCTTCTGACACTGTACCCTTTTTAAGCTTTTTATATTCTGGTCTAATCCATACTGAGCATGAGAGCGTCTGTGTGTGACTCCAGAAATATATACGGAGATTTACAATTTTCCTGAATACCATATACACTTGGTATCTTCTGATACAGTACACTTTTTCTGCTTTTTATATTCTGGTCTAATCCATGCTGAGCCTGAGAGCGTCTGTGTATGACTCTGGAAATATATAGGGAGATTTACAAATACCCCTACACTGTAAACAGCTGGTATATTCTGATACAATACCCTTTTTCTGCTTTTTATATTCTGGTCTAATCCATGCTGAGCCTGTGAGCATCTGTGTGTGACTCCGGAAATATATACGGAGATTTACAATTACCCCTATACTGTAAACAGCTGTACACTTCTTATAAAGTACCGTTTTTCTGCTTTTTATAATCTGGTCTAATCCAAACTGAACCTGAGAGCGTCTGTGTGTGACTCCTGAAATATATACGGAGATTTACAATTTTCCCTATACTATATACACTGGTATTTTCTGATACAGTACCTTTTTTCAGCTTTTTATATTTTGGTCTAATCCAAACTGAGACTGAGAGCGTCTGTGTGTGACTCATGAAATATATATGAAGATTTACAATTTTCCCCTATACTATATACACCTGGTATCCTCTGATACAGTACCCTTTTTCTGCTTTTTATATTCTGGTCTAATCCATACTGAGCCTGAGAGCGTCTGTGTGTGACTCTGGAAATATATGCGGAGATTTACAATTTTCCCTATACTATATACAGTACAATTGGTATCTTCTGATACAGTACCCTTTTTCTGCTTTTTATATTCTGGTCTAATCCATACTGAGCCTGAGAGCGTCTGTGTGTGACTCTGAAATATATAAGGAGATTTACAATTTTCCCTAAACTATATACACCTGGTATCTTCTGATACAGTAGCCTTTTTCTGCTTTTTATATTCTGGTCTAATCCATGCTGAGCCTGAGAGCGTTTGTGTGTGACTCAGGAATGTATACGGAGATTTACAATTTTCTCTTATTCTATATACAACTGGTATCTTCTGATACAGTGCCATTTTTCTGCTTTTGATATTCTGGTCTAATCCATACTGAGCCTGAGAGCATCTGTGTGTGACTCCGGAATATATGCGGAGATTTACAATTTTCCCCTTCACCGTATACAGCTGTTCGCTTCTGAAACAGTACCATATATCTGCTGATATTTTTGGTACATTTTACCAAACATGAGGAAGTATGGCAGAAGATGCCACAGATGTGAGCGTGGGGGGCTAGCTGGTAATGATGGAGGTGGTGGTGCATCTGCTGGTAGTGCCAAAAGCACAATAGCACCTAAGGCAGGAGGTGTTGAGCCTGCGTCATCATCTGGCTCCAGAAAGCCTGGAAGGCTCCCGTTTCTGGAAGTAGGTAAACCGCTTTTAAAGCCGGAGCACCAGGAACAGGTTTTAGCTTACATTGCCGAAACAGCTTCCAGCTCTATCGCCTCCTCTTCTGAAGTTTCAAAAAATGCAAGCACTGAGTCGTCAGTGCAGGCTCCTGGTCAGGAACAACACCTTTCCTTGTGTCCTTCACCCCCACCAAAAGTGAAGGATACCGCAGGCCACACGTCAGATTACACCATGGATCTCTTTTCACATACCATGCCTGGGTTATCAAGTCAAATCCTGAATTCCCCAGTCCAAGATGAATCTGACATGGAGTGCACTGATGCACAGCCACTGCTATATGATTCTGCTGGTACAATCACCCAGAGCACTACATTGCCCTCGCAGTCTACTGAGCCAGAATCTGACCCTGATGAAACTTCCAGCATACTATACCACCTTACACGGTGACACAGAGTTAGGTGTAGATGAAATTGAAGAGGAGGTGATGGATGACCCAGTTGATGACCTGGATTGGCATCCATTGGGGGAAGAGGGTGCCACTGACAATAGCTCAGAAGAAGAGAAGGATCCGCAGCAGGCATCGACATCGCAGCAGCGGTTATCTGGCAGGCCCGAAGCAGTCCAAAAACGTATTAAAAAAGCAAAAAGAGTTGCAGGACAGCTTGGCCAGAGGGTCAAATTAGCACAGCGTGCAAGCCCTGAAAATTTATCCCATATTAGGAAGATTGCAGTGTGGCACTTTATTTACCAAAATGCTATTGATGAGGCAAAGGTTATTTGTAAGACGTGGAGAAGGACCTTTAGCCGAGTGAAAAATCTCCGAAATTTGAATACCAGTTGCATGCTTAGACATTTAAACACCATGAACTTTCAAGCGTGGACGGACTAAAAAACCTCAGGTAGCTCATGTGCACCTTCTCCGACTGAAGGTAGCCAGCAGCGCTACATCGCTTCCTCCACTGTAAGCCCACCGATTAGCACACCACCAGCAAGAAATGTAGAGGTGTTGTCGCAATGCCAAAGCAGTCAGGGAATCACAATGTTTTTGCAACGAAAGACTGAATCTAGGATATCACCACCACCACCACCATCACCAACCCCATCTCAGTCCGTCATGTTCACCGCTATCTCCCCCATATGCAGCTCTCAAGTCCAGCTCACCCTAACAGACACTCTGAGTAGGACAAGAAATTACTGATCCTCTCATCCACATACACTGGCTTTGAACGCCTACATTGCCAAACTGATCTCATATCAGATGATGCCCTTCCGTTTGGTTGAAAGTGTAGCGTTCCGAGAGCTCATGGCCTACGCTGTCCCACGCTATGACCTACCCAGTCGCCACTTCTTTTCTAGAAAAGCCATCCCTGCCCTCCACCTGCATGTGAAAGACCGCATTGTCCATGCACTCAAACAATCAGTGAGTGGAAAGGTGCACCTCACAACAGATCCATGGGCCAGTGGGCATGGCCAGGGCCGTTACGTGTCCATCACTGCGCACTGGGTTAATGTGGTGGATGCAGGGTCCACAGGGGACAGCGGCGGTGGGACAGTGCTGCCTAGCTCATGGTATAGGCAATAATTGCCTGTAGGCGTTCGACCCTCCTCCAGAAGCGAAAGCTCGTCAACAGAGCGCAGTCGCAGGAGCACTCCATACACAGCTGCCAGTGTTGCACACGAGGTGTCCCACTATCGAACAGCTAGTGGTAAGTGTTAGCAGGCTGTTTTAAAGATGATGTCTTTGGGCGACAACAGACACACTGCGGAGGTACTGGCTTACTACTTGCAGCGAGAAACTGAGTCATGGTTGGGCAGTCTACATCTTGAGCCTGGGAAGGTAGTCAGTGATAAGGGCCGTAATTTTGGGGTGGCCAAGGCCCTGGCAAAACTCCGACACATACCTTGCCTGGCTCACACCTTGAACCTGGTGCTGCAGTGCTTCATAAATAATTATCCGGAGTTACCCACCCTGCTCCATAAGGTGCGAAGACTGTGCTCGCACATCCGTCGCTCGCCCGTAGACTCCAATCTTATGCAGAGGCTGCAGTGATCGCTCCACCTCCCCAAGCACCGCCTAATCATAGACGTTGCAACAAGGTGGAACTCCACCATGCACATGGTTGAGAGGCTGTGCGAACAGAGGCAGGCTGTAATGCATTTGTGGGAGGATAGATGGGCAGGCAGTTTGAGGGCAGACATGGAGTTGTCGGGTGTGCAGTGGTCACTGGTCAAAGCTGAAAGACCTCTGTAAAGTCCTTCAGTGTTTTGAGAAAAGCACACGGCTGGTAAGCGCAGACGACGCCATCATGAGCATCCTACTTATGCGTCTGCTCATGCAAACTTTGATGCACATTAAGGATCAGGCGTCTGCAGCGGAGGAGGAAGAGGAGGAGGGGGAGGGAAGCCTTGATGACAGTCAGCCATTGTCTGCTCAGGGAACTGTCCAGGATGAGGTGGAGGAATAAGAGGAAGAGGAGGAGGATGAGGGGGATGATTATTTTGGGGAGGAGGATGTTTCTCAGGGGGCAAGAGAAAATGCTGGCTTGCCAAGGTCATGTACAGGGTTTGTGCATGACTGGAGGGATCTGGATTTGCCAGAAAGTGCTCCTCCACCCACCACTGGCAGTGCATCATTGACACCTGGAATATTGGCCCACATGTGTCAATATGTCTTGCGAATCCTAAAAAGGGACCCCCGCATTGCCAAAATTATGAAGGATGACTACTGGTTGGCCAGCATCCTCGATCCACGCTATAAAGGCAAATTACAGAACATCATGCCACAGGAGAACCTACAGCTAATATTGGCGAACAAACAAGCAACTCTGGTAAACTGTTTGTTAGAGGCATTCCCAGGCATAGCAGCTGTGAAGGTTCTACAACGAGCGGTACTGGGCCAAATGGAAGAGGTGTTTGTGGTGCACACAGCCAGAGTGGCATTGGAGACAGGGGTTTCATGACCAGGTTGTGGACTGATTTCTCGAGTACTGCTCACACGACTGTTAATACTGAATCGATTGCAACAGACAGGAGACAGCAGTTGTCAACTATGGTTCAAAATTACTTCTCCTGCCCTATCGTTGTTCTCCCTCACAGTTCATTCCCTTTGACTACTGGGCCTGTAAACTGGACACCTGGCCTGAATTGGCACAATATGCCGTACAGGAGCATGCTTGCCCTTTAGTGATAGTGTGCTATCAGAAAGAGTCTTCAGTGCTGCTGGATCAATCCTGACAGAAAGAAGGACCCAGCTGTCGACCCAAAATGTTGGTGATCTCACCTTCATTAAAATGAACCATGCCTGGGTTTCGAAGGATTTTGTTCCACCTTCCCCTGATAACATAGGTTGCCAGCAAAATGGCTCGCTTTGTCCTCCTCTTCCTCCGACTTCTCCAATTCTCCATTTGTAGCTGTGAACGTCCAGCCTACACCTCAACTTGTGCCAGTTTTTCCACCTCCCTAACTGGGCTGTACCCCCCCAGGGCCTGCGTCAGCACTTGGCGCACCCGGGCAAGTGCCGGGGCCATGAGCAGGTGGGGGTAACCACTCGCCGTCAGAGACACAGGCGTACTATGAGGGGCCCTGTGCCAGTGCTGGCACCCACGAATGGGCCCCCCTGTTTGCTCAGGGCCCCAGGACTTGCAATACTTACCTCTCCCTGCTCCATCGCTGTGAGGTCTTCCGCGTTTCCTGACAGTGACATTCAGGTCAGAGAGCGTGATGACATCACGTCTGTGCACCCTCTGCCTGAACAGTCACAGTGCAGAGAGCTGGAAGATGGCGATGCTGAGGAGTCCAGAGTAGAGCAGTGCACACCGAGGAGAGGTAATTCATTTTTTTTAATGTTTGGAGCAATATATGGGAGCATTATACACTGGAGAAATATATATGGGGCCCATCATACACTGGAGCATCATATGGGGCCCATTATAAATGGAGCATTATATAGGTCCATCATACACTAGAACATCATCCATGGGCCCATCATATAATGGAGCATCATATGGGGCCCATGATATATCGAGCATTATATAAGCCCCATCATACACTGGAGCATCATCCATGGGGCCCATCATACACTGGAGCATTATAAATGGGGTCCATCATACACTGGAGCATCATATGGGCCAATATATATGGAGCATAATATAGGCCCATCATACACTGGATCATCATATACGGGGCCCATTAAACACTGTAGCATTATAAATGGGCCCATCATACTCTGGAGTATCATATACGGGGCCCATTATACACTGGAACATTATAAATGGTGCCCATTATATATGGAGCATATATAGGCCCATCATACACTGGAGCTTTATAAATGGGGCCCATTAAACACTGAAGCATCATATAGGGGCCCATTATACACTGGAGCATTATAAATGGTGTCCATATAATGGAGCATTATGTAGGCCCATCTACATGAAGCATTTCATCGGCCACATAATGACATGATATGTGGCCATTATATGGAGCATTATATAGGCCCATCATGCACTGGAGCTATCATCCATGGGGACCCATCATACACTGGAGCATTATAAATGGGGCACATCATACACTGGAGCATTATATGGGGCCCATGAAATGGGGTCATCATATAGGCCCATCTACATGGAGCCTGTCCATGGGCATCAACACTGAGGCATTATATGAGGGCCCAGCTTCCATGACTTCATATGGACCCATTATTTGGAGCATTTATGGCCCATCCTACATGACATATATGGGGCCATTATACACTCTGAAGCATCGTCCATGGGCGCATCATCACTGGAGCTGAATATAATGGGGGCCCATATACACGAGTCATCATATGGGGAATTATTATGAGCTTTATTTGGCCATCATACTGAATATTACGGGGCCATTATAACTGGAGATTATAAATGGACCCATCATACACTGGAGCATCATATGGGGCCCATTATAATGGAGCATTATATAGGCCATCATACACTGAGCATCATTCATGGGCCCATATACACTGGAGCATCATATGGGGCCCATATATATAGCATTATATAGGCCCTTCATACACTGAGCATCATCCATGGGGCCCATCATACACTGGACATTATAAATGGGGACCATCATACACTGGAGCATCATATGGGCCCATATATATGGAGCATTATATAAGCCCATCATACACTGGAGCTTATAATGGGGCCCATCAAACACTGAAGCATCATCCATGGGACCCATCATACACTGGATCATTATAAATGGGGCCCATATACACTGGAGCATCATAATGGTGCCCATTATACATGGAAGCATCGTCATGGGGCCCATCATACACTGGAGCATTATAAATGGGGCCCATCTAACACTGGAGCATCTATATGGGGCACATATATATGAAGCATATTTAGCCCATCATCATGGCTCATATATGGGCCATTATAGATGGAGCATTTAATGAGCCCATCATACACTGGAGCATATCATACGGCCCACCATACATTGGACATTATAATGTGTGCCCATTATATATGGAGCATTATATAGGCCCATCTACACTGGAGCTTTATAAATGGGCCCATCATACACTGAAGCATAATACATGGGGACCCATTCATACACTGGAGCATTATGAGTGCGGACCCTGAGCATAATAGGTGCCCATTGCTCAAACACTGGTACTTTTATGGGACCCATATATATGGAGCATAAATGGCCCATCATCACTGGAGCATCATCCATGGGCCCATCATAATGGAGCATTATAAATGGGCCCATCATCACTGGAGCATCACTATGGACCCATTAATTGGAGCATTATAAATGGGGCCCATCATACACTGGAGCATCATATGGGGCCATTATACACTGAAGCATCGTCCATGGGGCCCATCATACACTGGAGCATTATAAATGGGCCCATCATACACTGGAGCATCATATGGGGCACATTATATATGAAGCATTATTTAGGCCCATCATACACTGGAGCATCATATACGGGGCCCATTATAGACTGGAGCATTATAAATGGACCCCATCATACACTGGAGCATCATATGGGGCCCATTATATATGGAGCATTATATAGGCCCATCATACACTGGAGCATCATTCATGGGGCCCATCATACACTGGAGCATCATATGGGGCCCATTATATATAGAGCATTATATAGGCCCTTCATACACTGAAGCATCATCCATGGGGACCATCATACACTGGATCATTATAAATGGGGACCATCATACACTGGAGCATCATATGGGGCCCACTATATATGGAGCATTATATAAGCCCATCATACACTGGAGCTTTATAAATGGGGCCCATCAAACACTGAAGCATCATCCATGGGACCCATCATACACTGGAGCATTATAAATGGGGCCCATCATACATGGACATCATGGGCCATTATAATGAAGCATGTCATGGGCCCATCATACACTGGAGCATTATAAATGGGGCCATCATCACTGAGATCATATGAGGCATATTAGAATTTTAGGTCCATCATACACTGGAGCATCATATACGGGGCCCATTATAGACTGGAGCATTATAAATGGAGCCCATCATACACTGGAGCATCATATACAGGGCCCATTATACATTGGATCATTATAAAGGTGCCCAT
The DNA here is from genome assembly GCA_033576555.1 of Oophaga sylvatica. NCBI lineage: Eukaryota > Metazoa > Chordata > Amphibia > Anura > Dendrobatidae > Oophaga > Oophaga sylvatica. The sequence goes on from JARQOD010000001.1 coordinate 209,416,856, forward strand.
TATATATGGAGCATTATATAGGCCCATCTTACACTGGAGCTTTATAAATGGGGCCCATCATACACTGAAGCATCAATACATGGGACCCATTATACACTGGAGCATTATGAGTGCCGGGGCCCTGAGCAGATGGGGTGCCCACTTGCCGTCAGAGACACCTGCGTACTATGAGGGGCCCTGTGCCAGTGCCGGCACCCATGAGTGGCCCCCCCCTTTGCTCAGGGCCCCAGGACTTGCAATACTTACCTCTCCTGCTCCACCACTGTGACTTCTTCCGCGTTTCCTGACAGTGACATTCAGGTCAGAGAGCGCGATGACGTCACGTCTGTGCGCCCTCTGCCTGAACAGTCACAGTGCAGAGAGCTGGAATATGACGATGCTGAGGAGTCCAGAGTAGAGCAGTGCCCAGTGAGGAGAGGTATTTCATTTTTTTTAATGTTTGGAGCAATATATGGGGAGCATTATACACTGGAGAAATATATATGGGAACCATCATACACTGGAGCATCATATGGGGCCCATTATAAATGGAGCTTTATATAGGCCCATCATGCACTAGAACATCATCCATGGGGCCCATCATATACTGGGCATCATATGGGGCCCATGATATATGGAGCATTATATAGGCCCATCATACACTGGAGCATCATCCATAGGGCCCATCACACACTGGAGCATTATAAATTGGGTCCATCATACACTGGAGCATCATATGGGTCCCATTATATTTGGAGCATATATATGGCCCATCATACACTGGATCATCATATACGGGCACATTATACACTGTAGCATCAATAAAGGGGTCCATCATACACTGGAGCATCATATACGGGCTCATATAAAACTGGAGCATTATAATGGGGCACATTATATATGGAGCATTATATAGGCCATGCATACACTGGAGCATTATCCATGGGGCCCATCATACACTGGAGCATTATAAATGGGGCCCATCATACACTGGAGCATCATATGTGCCCATTATATATGGAGCATATACAGGCCCATCATACACTGGAGCATCATTCATGGGGCCCATCATACACTGGAGCATTATAAATGGGGCCCATCATACACTGGAGATCATATGGGGCCCATTATATATGGAGCATTATATAGGCCCATCATACACTGGAGCATCATTCATGGGGCCATCATACACTGGAGCATCATATGGGGCCCATTATATATGAGCATTATATAGGCCCTTATACACTGAAGCATCATCCATGGGGCCATCATACACTGGAGCATTATAAATGGGGACCATCATACACTGGAGCATCATATGGGGCCCACTATATATGGAGCATTATATAAGCCCATCATACACTGGAGCTTTATAAATGGGGCCCATCAAACACTGAGCATCATATACGGGGCCCATTATACACTGGAGCATTATAAATGGTGCCCATTATATATGGAGCATTATATAGGCCCATCATACACTGGAGCATTATCCATGGGGCCCATCATACACTGGAGCATCATATGTGGCCCATTATATATGGAGCATTATATAGGCCCATCATACACTGGAGCATCATCCATGGGGCCCATCATACACTGGAGCATTATAAATGGGGCCCATCATAGACTGGAGCATCATATAAGGGGCCCATTATACACTGAAGCATCATCCATGGGACCATCATACACTGGAGCATTATAAATGGGGCCCATCATACACTGGAGCATCATATGGGCCCACTATATATGGAGCATTATATAAGCCCATTATACACTGGAGCTTTATAAATGGCATCATACTGAAGCTCATACGGCCATTATACACTGAATTATAAATGGTGCCTTATAAAGAGCATTATATAGGCCCATCATGCACTGGAGCATTATCCATGGGGCCCATCATACACTGGAGCATCATATGTGGCCCATTATATATGGAGCATTATATAGGCTCATCATAAACTGGAGCATCATCCATGGGGCCATCATACACTGGAGCATTATAAATGGGGCACATCATACACTGGAGCATCATATGGGGCCCATTATATATGGAGCATTATATAGGCCCATCATAAACTGGAGCATCATTCATGGGACCCATCATACACTGGAGCATCATATGGGGCCCATTATATATAGAGCATTATATAGGCCCTTCATACACTGGAGCATCATTCATGGTGCCCATCATACACTGGAGCAATATAAATGAGGCCCATCATAGACTGGAGCATCATATAAGGGGCCCATTATACACTGAAGCATCATCCATGGGGACCATCATACACTGGAGCATTATAAATGGGGCCCATCATACACTGGAGCATCATATGGGGCCCATTATATATGGAGCATTATATAGGCCCATCATACACTGGAGCATCATATGCAGGGCCCATTATACACTGGAGCATCATATGGGGCCCATTATATATATGGAGCATTATATAGGCCCATCATACACTGGAGAATCATTCATGGGGCCCATCATATACTGGAGCATCATATGGGGCCCATTACATATAGTGCATTATATAGGCCCTTCATACACTGGAGCATTATCAATGGGGCCCATCATACACTGGAGCATCATATGGGGCCCATTATATATGAAACATTATATAGGCCCATCATACACTGGAGCATCATATACAGGGCCCATTATATACTGCATCATTTTAAATGGTGCCCATTATATATGGAGCATTTTATAGGCCCATCATACACTGAAGCATCATACACGGGGCCCATTATACACTGGAGCATTATAAATGGTGCCCATTACATATGGAGCATTATATAGGCCCATCATACACTGGGGCATCTTCCATGGGGCCCATCATACACTGGGGCATCATATGGGGCCCATTATAAATGGAGCATTATATTGGACCATCATACACTGGAGTATCATCCATGGGGCCCATCATATACTGGAGCATCATATGGGGCCCATTATACATGTAGCATTATATAGGCCCATCATACACTGGAGCATCATATACGGGGCCCATCATACAATGGAACATTATAAATGGGGCCCATCATACACTGGCACATCATATACGGGGCCCATTATACACTGAAGCATTATAAATGGGGCCCATCATACACTGGAGCATCATATACGGGGCCCATTATACACAGGAGCATTATAAATGGGGCCCATCATACACTGGAGCATCATATACGGCGCCCATTATACACTGGAGCATCTTATGGGGCCCATTATATATTTGGCATTATATAGGCCCATCATACACGGGAGCATCATCCATGGGGCCCATCATATACTAGAGCATCATATGGGGTTCATTATTTATGGGGCATCATATAGGATATGGAGCATCATATGGAGCACATATGGGGCCTATTCTGTATGGAGCATTATACGGAGCCCATTCTGTATGGAGCAATATATGGGGCCCATCATATACTGTATGGAGCTTTATATGAGATTCATTATTCTGTACTATGGAGCAATATGTGGGGCTCATTATACTCTATGGGGACCGTCCTATACTGTATGGCACATTATATGGGGACCATCATACACTGTAGCATTATGTGGAGCTCATCATATACTGTATGTAACATTCTATGGGACAAATTATTTCTGGAGCAATATATGGGGCTCATTATTCTGTATGGTGCACTATGGGGTGGCCATAATACTGTATGGAGTAATATACTGTCCAGTTTTTGAGCTATTGTAGAATTTAAAATAGATATCACTCATGTAATGTAAGAAATTAAGTATTTGGCATTGTACTATACCTATATTTCTGTGCCGTATCGGAGCATCATGAATTGTGGTATGTGTTAAAGGGACCCACTGAGACTCTTTGGCCCGGGGCCCACGAAAACCTGGAGCCAGTCCTGCCCCTCGACAACTTTAGCCAAATAACCCCTGTTTTCAATGCGTAACTATTATAAAGTAAATTAAGGTTAACAAGCTTAAGTAATAAGAATTGATGTTGTTGGCATAGAAATGGGCACTGTAGTTGTGTTTACTGTTCTCCACTCCCTGCCGACTTTTCTTCCCCATTGACTTGCATTGGGTTTCGGTCGAGTTTCAGTCGGACCTTCGACTTTTTACGATAGTCGGCCGATTTCGTTCGACTCGACTTTTGAGAAAGTCGGGTGGTCAGAAACCCGACTCAACCCTCCTGGAGGCAAAGTCGCTCATCTCTAATATCAACCGAAGGACAAAAGCAAAAGACCTTGTGAAGATGATGGTGGAAGCTGGTAAGATTGTGTCAATATCCACAGAGAAACAAGTACTGTATCAACATGGGTTGAAAGGCCACTCTGTCAAGAAGCCATGACTCCAAAAGAAACAAAAAAGCCCAAAAAATTGTTTGCAAATGCACCCAGCTACAACGACCTTAATTTTTGTAGACAACTCCTGTGGTCTAATGAAACTAAAATTGAATTTTTGGGGCATAATGACCATCGTTATGTTTGTAGGAAAAAAGGAAAGCTGGGAAGCCTAAGAACACCATCCAAACTGTGAAACACGGGGTTGGCACTATCATGTTCTGGGGTGGTTTTGCTGCAGGAGGGACTGGTGCACTTCATAAAATAGATGGCATTATGAGAAAAGAAGATTATGTGGCAATACTGAAGCAACAACTCAATACATCAACATCAAGTTACAGCTTGGGTGGAAATGGGTCTTCCAAATGGAGAATGACCCAAAGCCTACTGCCAAAATGGTAACAAAGTGGCTTAAGTATAACAAAGTCAATGTTTTGGAGTGGCCATCACAAAGCCCTGATCTAAATCCTTTTGAAAATATTGTGTGCAAAGCTCAAAAGGCAGGTGCGAGCAAGGCAACCTACAAACCTGGATCAGTTACACCAGTTTTGTCAGGAGGAATGGGCCCAAATTCTGGCCAACTATTGTTAGAAGTTTGTGGATGGATGTCCTAAAAGTTTGACCCAAATTATTCAGTTTAAGGGCAATGGTACCAAATACTAATGAAATGTATGTAAACTTTTGACTTTATAGTAAGTAGTAAAAACGCCTTAAAACATTCTCTCTCTCTCTCTCTCATTATTCTCTGGTGTTTGGCAAATATTAATAATTATGGTAATCTTGATTGATCTAAAAGAGGAATGGTTTATTCTGATTTCTTGTCAGATATTGAAAATACATGTATATGTGTCTTTTTATATAGTGTATGTAAACTTATAGTTTCAACTGTATGTATACATGCACAATCTGGGGCACTACCCTCTACATATTTGCTGTGTGTGTGTATGCGTGCATGTGTGTAAATAGAATAAAAAAATGGTAATGATGCTTATGCTTGCAGTACAGTATTTTAATGAATATTTTCTTGGTTTTAGAGAAGTTGTAATGTACAAGTATATGGTAGTGATTTGTGCAATATAATTCTCTGCTTTTGCAGGGATTAAGTGATCAGTGTAAATCGCAAATAAAATGATCAGAAGTTTTTTTACCTAGTCAAGATCAAAACTGTAACTACAAGTTAATACAATAGAAGAATGTAAATTTGTAAACTTATCTTTTCAGAAGAGGAAGTTTGGCCTGGATTTGCACAAAAGACATACAGTTAGGTCCATATATATTTGGACAGAGACAACATTTATGTAATTTTGGTTCTAGACATTACCACAATGAATTTTAAACAAAACAATTCAGATGCAGTTGAAGTTCAGACTTTCAGCCTTCATTTGAGGGTATCCACATTAAAATTGGATGAAAGGTTTAGGAGTTTCAGCTCCTTAACATGTGCCACCCTGTTTTTAAAGGGACCAAAAGTAATTGGAGAATTGACTCCAAGGCTATTTCATGGACAGGTGTGGGCTATCCCTTCGTTATGTCATTCTCAATTAAGCAGATAAAAGGGCTGGAGTTGATTTGAGGTGTGGTGTTTGCATTTGGAAGGTTTTGCTGTGAAGGAAACATGCGGTCAAAGGAGCTCTCCATGCAGGTGAAACAAGCCATCCTTAAGCTGCAAAAACAGAAAAAAAACATCCGAGAAATTGCTACAACATTAGGAGTGGCAAAATCTACAGTTTGGTACATCCTGAGAAAGAAAGAAAGCACTGGTGAACTCATCAATATGCGCCCACGGAAGACAACGGTGGTGGATGATCGCAGAATACTTTCCATGGTGAAAAGAAACCCCTTCACAACAGCCAACCAAGTGAGCAACACTCTCCAGGAGGTAGGCGTATCAATATCCAAATCTACCATAAAGAGAAGACTGCATGAAAGTAAATACAGAGGGTCCACTGTTGTGAACGTATTGGAGATGACTTCGGAGCTGAAGCTCCCTCTGGTGGTTGCTGAGGGTATTGAACCTATGTTGAACACCAAGAGTCCTACACCTGCAGTTACCGAGTGGTTGTCAGGTGATACTGACTGGCCTGATATAAGTGAGCTGACCTCCCATGATCCTCGCCGGTGATCAATTGTTCTTCCTGGTCTAGGTTGGAATTCAGCTTGCTTTTCTGCTGTCTCCTGCTTGCATTCAGATAAGTCTTTTTCAGTTTTTTTTTACTGTGGTTTGAATTCCGTGCTTTTTGCTGCATTGCTTTTTGTCTTTAGCCAGGTCCCCTTTGGGGGGCTTTGGCTGGTCTCCGTTCGTTTTTTGTATTTGTTATTTGCTCGGTTCTTGTGATATTTTACTGCTGGGTTGCTACGTGTCCACACCAGAGATCTGATAAAGGTGGTCGAGACCGTGTGGTCTCAGTATTTTTGGATTCAGAAGTGTTGGAGTTTTTCCTAGGGTTTTTTGGGTTGCAGACAGTATTCTCTCCTTTGCTGTCCTATCTAGACAGTTTTGGGCCCCAGAGATTGCTCAATCTATTTTCTGTCTGTGTTTGTATTTTCATCTTGTCTTACCGCCATTGTATGTCTGGGGCTTCCCATTCTTTTGGTGTCTACTCCGGGGCAGTTAGCTTTCCTCTTTCCATCTTCAGGGATAGCTATCTCTCCGGCTGTGACGAGGCGTCTAGGGCACCGTAGGAACGTCCCACGGCTACTACTAGTTGTGCGGTTAGTTTAGGGGTCTGCAACCTATTAGTTTCCAACCTCTCTGGTGTTAGGCTGCCTATGCAGTTTTTTGCTCCTGCCTCCTCAGCTACCTAAACATACCAGTTCACTGCACGGTGCAAGCCACTCATTAGCATGAAGAATAAAAAGGCTAGGCTGGACTTTGCTAAAAAACATCTAAAAAAGCCAGCACAGTTCTGGAAGAACATTTTTTGGACAGATGAAGCCAAGATCAACCTCTACCAGAATGATGGAAAGAGAAAAGTATGGCGAACGCGTGGTACAGCTCATGATCCAAAGCATACCACAACATCTGTAAAACACGGCGGAGGCAGTGTGATGGCTTGGGCATGCATGGCTGCCAGTGGCACTGGGTCACTAGTGTTTATTGAAGATGTGACACAGGACAGAAGCAGCCGAATGAATTCTGAGGTATTCAGAGCCATACTGTGTGCTTAGATCCAGCCAAATGCAGCCAAACTGATTGGTCGTTGTTTAATACTACAGATGGACAATGACCCAAAACATAAAGCCAAAGCAACCCAGGAGTTTATTAAAGCAAAGAAGTGGAATATTCTTGAATGGCCAAGTCAGTCACCTGATCTCAACCCAATTGAGCATGCCTTTCACTTGTTAAAGACTAAACTTCAGACAGAAAGGCCCACAAACAAACAGCAACTGAAAACCGCCGCAGTGAAGGCCTGGCAGAGCATCAAAAAGGAGGAAACACAGCATCTGGTGATGTCCATGAGTTCAAGACTTCAGGCAGTCATTGCCAACAAAGGGTTTCCAACCAAGTACTAGAAATGAACATTTTATTTACAATTATTTAATCTGTCCAATTACTTTTGGTCCCTTTAATAACAGGGTGGCACATGTTAAGGAGCTGAAACTCCTAAACCCTTCATCCAATTTTAATGTGGATACCCTCAAATGAAAGCTGAAAGTCTGAACTTCAACTGCATCTGAACTGTTTTGTTTAAAATTCATTGTGGTAATGTCTAGAACCAAAATTACATAAATGTTGTCTCTGTCCAAATATATATGGACCTAACTGTATATGCCAAGGGAAAAAAACTCAAAATGCTTCATTGCATTTTTTAAGAAGACACTAAAAGCATTACAATCCTTTAAACTAGTAGAGAGTTTTATAGCAGGAATACTACAGATGATAAACAAAGTTTGATCTCTCGGTATATTATAGCTCCTCATTATTTGCTTTTCTGAAAAATGATACAGCAGTCGACACTTTTCCATGGAGAAATCAATGCAATTTTATTTTATTAAGCAATAAGAGCTTTATGGGCAAATTTAACTTTTTCTTTATGTAGCACCTGTGTCTTAAGCTAGATATAATAGTATATATTTGGAATTGTCTCTGAGATGAAAAATATAGAGGAAAAGGGAGAAAATGTTATAGTCTGCACACATAAGAGTCATTTCTATTTCGATGAAACCTTCTAAAAAGCTGTATTAGCCAACTATAAAAATTTTGCTTTAGAAAAGACATGAAATATAAAGATTATCTCAGTGCCTAGTATTGTCAGCCATACATTTTTACATACTTTGTGTAAAATTACGGTGGTTTAAAATTTAAAAAAACCGCTGGACAGTTCACAAAAGATTTTTGTTCGAAAAATTGACTCATTCATAGTTTCACCTGCTTTGTGCGACATTTCGTTGTTTGAAATTAAAATGAAAAAATTGTCTTTCTACACGTGTACAAATTTTGTTGTTCAAAATTCACTGTTGTCATAGTTACTTTAGAACCTGCTTTGTGGGAAATTTCGTTGGTGTAAAGTAAATTTTAAAAAATTGGCCTGCTTTGGGTGTACAAATTTGGTTGTTCCAAAATTGACTATTGTCATATATACTGTAGAACCTGCTTTGTGTGAAATGTTGTTGGTTTGAAATAAAAATAAAAAAATTGCCCTGCTACAAGTGTGCAAATTTGGTTGTTCATAAATTGACTATTTTCATAGATACTGTAGAACCTGCTTTGTGTGAAATTTCATTAGTTTGAAATAAAAAAAGATTTGAAATAGCAAAAATGGTCTGCTACAGGTGTACAAATTTGGTTGCTCAAAATTGTCTATTGTCATAGATACTCTAGATCTTGATTTGTGTGAAATTTTCGATAGTTTGAAATAAAAAAACAAATGAAAAAATTTTATGTTCATGAAAATGGTACCAATAAAAACATCAACTCGTCCCACAAAAAATATCCCTCACATGACTCTTTCGCCAGAAATATATGAAAATTATGCCTCTCAAAATATGGAGATTTAAAAGCTTGTTGCTGCAAAGCAAAATTCACCTTTAGTGTGTGACATTTGTCAAACACAAAAAAGGATAGAAATCAGGTATTGCACCAAGCAGAATAAGAAATCCAACGAATCACTTTCACTGCATGAAGAATGTCGCCAAATATAAATACAGCAAATTCTTGACCTGCTGTTGACTTGTGTATTCTGCCTCCCAAAATTATTGCAAGGCTCGGTTCACATTTATCCTGTGCTCTACACTGGCCACATATACCTGGATCTCAATGTAAATCTCTGAAATACAGGATTCAGATGGAAACCCTGGTGGAACATTCCTTTAATGAGGCAAATGGAGACACTGTGGACGCTGTCTAGCTTATGATTCGGCGGTGTCCGTCTTTTAAGGATGCATAAATGAGTGGTGGTGCCACAATTTTGTGCACTTCTAAAAAGAAGGAAACCACTAAACAGAGGCTATATGGAGTCCAGAGTAACTCTGCTGCCTCATTGTAGTGAATGGATCCCTCAGGAATTTCATCTAAATCACGTTACTCAGAAATTTAGAAACCCCGATCTAAGTATTAATCGAAGAGCAAAGGATAAATGTGATCCAAAGTGTTATGTAAAACATTGCCAATAAAAGCTTCAACTCAATTCGCGAAAAAAGCAAAGCAAATCCCACTCAGGTCTGTCATCTGTTAATTGAAATATAGTGGGCTTCCACATTACTGGTAGTACAAAGGCTCTGTAAAAGTGAAACGGCACCACCAAAAGAAATTCAGTGAATTCTGCACTCCCAAATTCAAATTCCTCCCCTCCCTTTTGAGCCCTATTGTGCCTAAACTATATTTAGAGTTTGCATGTTTGGCATTTCTGTAGCAATGAGACCCTGCTTAACCCCTCTCTGACATCAGACGTACTATACCGTCCATGAAACCCGTGCCAATCTGACCATGGACGGGATAGTACGTCATAGGCGATTAGCTGCGCTCCCGTAGGGCACATTAACCCCTTGCACACCGCGATCAAACATGATCGCGGTGTACTGGGGGCACAGGGGAGGATCGCACAGGGTGGGGGCTCCCTGCGCGCCCCCCTGAGACCCTCAGAGCAGCGCGATGTGATCGCGCTGTTCTGAGGGCTTCCTCCCTCCCAGGACCCGGATCCAAGATGGCGCCGGGGTCCTGCAGGGAGGCGGCTTCCTCAGTGCCTGCTGAGAGCAGGCACTGAAAAGCCTGCATCTATGCCTGTGCGATCGCTGGTGTGACAGAGTGATGTGCACACTGTCACACCATCGATCTGATAAAATACAGTGATGTCCCACCCTCGGACAAAGTAAAAAAGTAAAAAAAATAAAAATAAACATGTTTTAAAAAAAAATCCAAAATAAAAAAAAAAATATATATATTCCCCAATAAATTCATTTCTTCCTGTAAATAAAAAAACAAAACAATAAAAGTACACATATTTGGTATCGCCGTGTCCGTAACGACCCCCCTATAAAACTGTCCCACTAGTTAACCCCTTTAGTGAACCCCTTAAAAAAAAAAAAATCAATGCTTTATCATACCGCCGAACAAAAAGTGGAATAACACGCGATCAAAAAGACCGATATAAATAAACATAGTACCGCTGAAAACGTCATCTTGTCCCGCAAAAAACGAGCCACCATACAGCATCATCAGCGAAAAAATAAAAAAGTTATAGCTCGCAGAATAAAGCGATGCAAAAATAATTATTTTTCATATAAAATTGTTTTTATTCTATAAAAGCGCCAAAACATAAAAAAATGATATAAATGAGGTATCGCCGTATTCGTACTGACCCGAAGAATAAAACTGCTTTATCAATTTTACCACACGCGGAACGATAAGAACGCCTCCCCCAAAAGAAATTCATGAATTGCTGATTTTTGTTCATTCTAACCTCCCAAAAATCGAAATAAAAAGCGATCAAAAAATGTCACGTGCTCAAAAATGGTACCAATAAAAACGTCAACTCGTACCGCAAAAAATAAGACCTCACATGACTCTGTGGGCCAAAATATGCAAAAATTATAGCTCTCAAAATGTGGCGATGCAAAAAACTATTTTTTGCAATAAAAAGCGTCTTTTAGCGTGACAGCTGCCAATCATAAAAACCCGCTATAAATAGTAAATCAGACCCCCCTTTATCACCCCCTTAGTTAGGGAAAAATAATAAAATAAAAAAAATGTATTTATTTCCATTTTCCCATTAGGGTTAGGGTTAGGGTTTCGGCTAAAGTTAGGGTTAGGGTTGGCGCTAAAGTTAGGATTAGGGTTAGGGTTGGGATTAGGGGTGTGTTAGGGTTAGGTTTGTGGTTAGGGTTGGGACTAGGGCTAGGGGTGTGTTGGGGTTAGGGTTGGAGTTAGAATTGGGGGGTTTCCGCTGTTTAGGCACATCAGGGGCTCTCCAAATGTGACATGGCGTCTGATCTCAATTCCAGCCAATTCTGCGTTGAAAAAGTCAAACGGTGCTCCTTCACTTCTGAGCTCTGCCATGCGTCCAAACAGTAGTTTATCCCCACATATGGGGTATCAGCGTACTCTGGACCCAAGAGTTATTGTGCAATCTGTCCTATTTCTTCTGTTACCCTTGGGAAAATAAAAAACTGGGGGCGAAAATATCATTTTTGTAAAAAAAAAAATGATTTTTTTTTTTTTTACGGCTGTACATTATAAACTTCTGTGAAGCACTTGGGGCTTCATAGCGCTCACCACACATCTAGATAAGTTCCTTGTTGGGTCTATTTTCCAAAATGGGGTCACTTGTTGGGGATTTCCACTGTTTAGGCGCATCAGGGGCTCTCCAAATGCGACATGACGCCCCCAGACCATTCCATCAAAGTCTGCAATCCAAAACGTCACTACTTCCCTTCCGAGCCCCAAAGTGTACCCATACAGTAGATTTCTCCCACATATTGGGTATCAGCGTACTCAGGACAAATTGGACAACAACTTTTGGGGTCCAATTTCTCCTGTTACCCTTGTGAAAATAAAATATTGGGGCGAAAAATCATTTTTGCAAAAAAAAAAAAAAAGATTTTTTATTTTTACGGCTGTACGTTATAAACTTCTGTGAAGCACTTTGGGGTTCAAAGTGCTCACCACACATCTAGATAAGTTCCTTTTGGGGTCTGTTTGCCAAAATGGGGTCACTTGTGGGGGGTTTCCACTGTTTAGGTGCATCAGGGGCTCTACAAATGCGACATGACGCCCCAGACAATTCCATCAAAGTCTGCAATCCAAAACGTCACTACTTCCCTTCCGAGCCCGACGTGTGCCCATACAGTAGTTTTCGCCCACATATTGGGTATCAGCGTACTCAGGACAAATTGGACAACAACTTTTGGGGTCCAATTTCTTCTGTTACCCTTGTGAAAATAAAATATTGGGGGCGAAAAAATCTTTTTTGTAAAAAAAAAAAAGATTTTTTATTTTACGGCTGTACGTTATAAACTTTAGTGAAACACCTGGGGGTTCAAAGTTCTCACCACACATCTAGATAAGTTCCTTGAGGGGTCTAGTTTCCAAAATGGTGTCATTTATTGGGGTTTCCACTGTTTAGGCAGATCAGGAGCTCTCCAAACACGACATGGCATCCAGCCAATTCTGCGTTGAAAAAGTCAGACGGCGCTCCTTCCCTTCCAATCTCTGCCATGCACCCAAACAGTGGTTTACCCCACATTGGGGTATCAGCGCACTCAGGACAAATTGCACAATAACTTTTGGAGTCTTGTTACCCTTGGAAAAATAAAAATTGGGGTGAAAAGATCATTTTTGTGGAAAAAATATGATTTTTAAATTTTACGGCTCTACGTTATAAACTTGTGTGAAGCACTTGGGGGTTCAAATTGCTCATCAAAAATCTAGATAAGTTCCTTAGGGGGTCTAGTTTCCCAAATGGGGTCATTTGTGGGGAGTTTCCACTGTTTAGGCACATCAGGGGCTCTCCAAATGCAACATGGCATCCAAACTCAATTCCAGCCAATTTTTGGTTGGAAAAAGTCAAATGGTGCTCCTTCCATTCCGAGCTCTGCCGTGCGCCCAAACAGTGGTTCCCCCCACATATCGGGTATCAGCGTACTCAGGACAAATTGGACAACAACTTTTGTGGTCCAATTTCTCTGTTACCCTTGGGAAAATAAAAAAATTAGTGACTAAAAATAATTTTTGTGGGAAAAAAATAGGATTTTTTATTTTCATGCCCGGGCATTATAAACTTGTGTGAAGCACTTGGGGGTTCAAAGTGCTCACCAAAGCTCTAGATAAGTTCCTTAGGGGGTCTAGTTTCCAAAATGTAGTCACTTGTGGGGGGTTTCTACTGTTTAGGCTCATCTGGGGCACTGCAAACGGAACATGACCCCCATCAACGTCTGCATTCCAAAACGTTACTACTTCCTTTCCAAGCCCTGCCGTGCGCCCAAACAGTTTCCCCCCCCCCACATATTGGGTATCAGCGTACTCAGGACAAATTGGCCAACAACTTTTGGGGTCCAATTTCCTTGGGAAAAATCAAAGATTTGGGACTAAAAAATCATTTTTGTGGAAAATTGTTTCTTTTTTTTTTTCACACCCAGGCATTATAAACTTTTGTGAAACACTTGGGGGTTCAAAGTGCTCACAACAGATCTAGATAAGTTCCTTAGGGGGTCTAGTTTCCAAAATGGTGTCACTTGTGGGGGGTTTCCACTGTATAGGCACATCAGGGGCTCTCCAAACGCGACATGGCATCCAATCTCAATTCCTGCCAATTTTAGTTTGAAAAAGTCAAACGGCGCTACTTCCCTTACGAGCTCTGCTGTGCGCACAGACAGTGTTTTTTCCCCACTTATGGGTATTGGCGTACTCAGGAGAAATTGCACAACAACTTTATCTGTCCATTTTCTCCTTTTACCCTTGTGAAAATAAAAAAAAAGTTTGTAAAAGATCATTTTTGTGGCTAAAAAGTTAAATATTCATTTTTTTCCTTCCACGTTGCTTCAGCTCCTGTGAAGCACCTGAAGGGTTAATAAACTTCTTGAATGTGGTTTTGAGTACCTTGAGGGGTGCAGTTTTTAGAATGGTGTCACTTTTGGGTATTTTGAGCGCCATTTGACTTTAATGGAAAATTAGCTACAATCGTTAGCAGACACCATGTCGTGTTTGGAGAGCCCCTGTGTGCCTAAACTTTGGAGCTCCCCCACAAATGACCCCATTTTGGAAACAAGACCCCCTATGGAACTTATCTAGATGCACAGTGAGCACTTTGAACCCCCAGGTGCTATACAGAAGTTTATAACGCAGAGCCCTGAAAATAAAAAATCATTTTTTTTCTCAAAAAATGATTTTTTAAGCCCCCTATTTTTTATTTTCACAATGGTTACAGGAGAAATTGGACCCCAAAAATTGTTGTCCAGTTTGTCCTGAGTATGCTGGTACCCCATATGTGGGGGGTAACCACTGTTTGGGCACACGTCAGTGCTCGGAAGGGAAGTAGTGACGTTTTGAAATGCTGACTTTGATGGAATGGTCTGCGGGCGTCATGTTACGTTTGCAGAGCCCCTGATGTGCCTAAACAGTAGAAACTCCCCACAAGTGACCCCATTTTGGAAACTAAATCCCCATGGAACTCCTCTAGATGTTTGGTGAGCACTTTGAATCTCCAAGTTCTTCACAGAAGTTTATTACACAGAGCTGTGAAAATAAAAAAAACATTTTTTTTC
Source organism: Oophaga sylvatica (assembly GCA_033576555.1). Lineage (NCBI taxonomy): Eukaryota > Metazoa > Chordata > Amphibia > Anura > Dendrobatidae > Oophaga > Oophaga sylvatica. The sequence continues at coordinate 209,431,859 of JARQOD010000001.1, forward strand.
CACAAAAATAATTTTTTTAGTCCCCAATTTTTTTTTCCAAGGGTAACAGGAGAAATTAGACCCCCAAAGTTGTTGTGCAATTTTTCCTGAGTACGCTGATACCCCATATGTGGGGGTAAACCACTGTTTGAGCACACGTCGGGGCTCAGAATAAAGGGAGCATTGTTTCACTTTTAACAGCCAATCTGAGCGATCGTAGCCACGTGGGGGTTAAGCCAACCCCCTGTGGTGATGCACAAAGGGTCTTGTGCCTGCGGGTCGGGTGACCTTTCAGTGACCCCGGTCACCCGACCCACAGGAACGCGATCCTTTCATGACACATACGCTGTGTCACAGGTCAGGAGGGGTTAAAGACCACAATTTTAACTGCGCGTGTCAAGGAGTCTGGAAGAAATCACTAACATAAAACATTAAAACCCTATTTTTCCACAACTGGACCACAGCTGTTAGGTATACAGGTAAGACTATTTTATTACCTGTATGCCTATAGTAAAAGTTTGAAAGTGTCCAGGGGGTGACTAATTCACTTTAAAAAATGTAAAGTTTGAAAATTGTGAAATATTCAAAATTTTCACAAATAAACGCAAAAAATATGACCTAAACTTATAACTGCCATTAAGTAAAATGCATTACGAAATAATATTCTCAGAATCACTGTGATACATTGAAGCGTTCTAGAGTTATTACCTTCTAAAATTACACTGAAAACAGACTTGGAGTGAAGGGGTTAAAGTAATGCCATATTTATTTATTTTTTTCACTACTGTTTCACAAATATCTTTTTTTATTGGTTACATCACAAAGGCCCTCAGTTTTTTTGTTTTTTTTTTACAGAACTGTATATATAAGGATCTCTAGATTTATTGGTAACATTTCGGAATACATACATCTTTCTGATCATTTTTATTTATTTTTTTAGTCAGAATAAACAAAAACAGTAATTATTGCAAACTTTTCCATTTTTTTACACCGTTCCCTGTTTGGGATTAAAGTTTTTATAATTTTATACAGATCATTATGAAAGCGGAAATATAAAATATATATTGTTTTTCTGGGAGTTGTTTATTTTCATGAATAAGCCATTTTTTATAGTTCAAAATATGATTTTTTAAATTTATTATTTCTACATTTTTTCTACAATCCTTACTATTCCAACAAAGGACTGGTAAATAGTGTTGAGCGATACTTTCCGATATGAAGAAATATCGGATCGGATTGGATCGGGCCGATACCCAAAAAGTATCGGATATCGCCGATTCCGATACCGGAAACCAATGCAAGTCAATGGGATAGAAATATCGGTATTAAAAAAAAACCCTTTCTTTCCTTGTAAACACTAGATATATACACATAGAATACATATATATATATATATATATATATATATATATATATATATATATATATAAACATGTAATTGTGACATATATATATATTTATAGCTCATACACTTCTACATAGTATAACAGCCGCTAATTCAATAGCCGGCTTTTCTGAAATTACAGAACCACCCAACATGAAATGACACATGGTTTACATACAGTTAACCATGTCATTTCATGTAGTTTGATATATGGTTTTCACTAACAATTACATGAGTGTATGTGTGCAAAATTTCAGACATGTAGGGGTTAATTAAAGGTGTAAATTCGTTGAAAAAAATTCTACGAATTTACACCTTTAATTAACCCCTACATGTCTGAAAATTTGCACACATACACTCATGTAATTGTTAGTGAAAAACATATTTCAAACTACATGAAATGACATGGTTAACTGTATGTAAACCATGTGTCATTTCATGTCGGGTCTGTAATTTCACCAAAGTCAGCAATTGAATTAGCGGCTATTATACTATGTAGAAGTGTATGTACTATAAATATATATATATATATATATATGTCACAATGACATGTGTATATATATATATATATATATATATATATATATATATATGAGGTGTAAAATTGTTGAAAAAAAATGCGTGGGCTCCCGCGCTATTTTCTCAACCAGACAGACAAAGCCAGCGAGTGGGGGCAGATAATAATAGCCTAGGGAGGGTGCATTTATTTAGTGCCCCCCCTGGCTACTAACATCTGCCCCCAGCCACCCAGAAAAGGCAAATCTATAATTAGATTCGCCCTTTCTGGCACTTAGCCCGTCTATTCCCATTGCCCTGTAGCGGTGGCGAATGGGTTAATAATGGGTTAAAGCCACCTTGCTATTGAAAGGTGACTTTAAGCTAGGTTAATAATTGAGAGCTGTCAATTAGACAACTATCAATTATTAATCCTATTGTATGAAGTAAAAATAAAACACACACACTTTAATTAAAAATCATTTTAATGAAATAATGAAACAGTTTTTGAATATATTTTATTTTCCAGGTAAATCCATTCGAAGCCCTTGTTCACCTGTAATAAAAATAAAATAATAAAGCAACATTATTCTTACCTCTCCGGTGTTCAGTCAGGTCGCTCGATGTAATTCTTCTGAAAGGGTTAACATTTACTGCAGGGACCGCACCTAATGCTGCCAGCCTCGCAGTGAACACCCGAATGAATGAGCTCCGCTCCCGGCTGACAGGAGAGGAAGTGATTAGCTGGGAAGCGTAATTGATTGCTTCCCAGGCTAATCAGTTCAGGTCAGCTGGGGACACCGCACAGCATCAGTGACGTCAAAGGGAATCCTGTTGTGAATGTGTTAGAAATGAATTCTGAGCAGAAGCTCCCTCTGGTGGTTACAAACAGTACTGAACCATTCAATGAAGATTGTGAAGATTGGCAATCAGGAGTTACAGACTGGTCTTATATAAGGGAGGTTCCCTCCCATCAAGGTTGCCGGTGATCTATTGTTCTTGTCTCAACTGTGGTTCCTGGTTCACTTGGAAGCTTGCTGAATCTTGCCTCTTCTCCTGCTCTCAGATAAGACATTTTCTGTTTTTATTTTTGTGCTTGCTTTTTGCATTGTTTCCTGCACTTTTGTGGAGGTCAGCCAGGTTCCCTCCGGGGGCTTGTGCTCCTCTCAGTTTGTCTGAGCCACTAGTGTTTGTTCATTTGCCTTTTCCAGTTTTTCTTCAGTGGGTACGGCTTAGTTTTGTTACACCAGAGAACTAATTTAGGTGGTAGAGGTCGTGTGATCTCAGGTGTTTTTGCAATTAGTAGAGTTGATACTTTTTAGGGTTTTTTGGGATTGCAGTAAGTGTCCTTTCTATCCTTTTCTGTCTAGGAAGATTGGGCCCCAACGTTTGCTCATACTATTTTCTGTCGGTGTCTGTATTTCCTCTTGTCTAACCGCCATTACATGTTTGGGGGCTTCCTATGTTCTTTGGGGATCTGCTCCAGGGCAGATAGCTTTTCCTCTTTCTATCTTTAGGTGTAGTTAACCTCTCAGGCTGTGACGAGGCGTCTAGGACCAACGTAGGTACGCTCCACGGCTGCTTTTAGTTGTGGTGGTTAGTCAGGGTACTGCAATCCAGTAGATTCCAACCTCTCTGGTGTATTGCCGTTTTTGCTTGCTCTCCTCAGCTACCAAATCATAACAGTATCACCGGCCTAACTGAAAATTATATGGTACTCAACAGAAGGGAAAAATAGTAGAAGGAAAAAGAAAAAAGGAAGTTGTCAGAAATTTTTTTTTTCTCTGTTTGTTGCATTTCCCTCTTTTTCTCTGGGTGCTGAGGATTTTTTTTTCTATCAATGGAGTTTGCACAGTTGTCTGGCCGTGTGGATCAGCTTGCCACTGAAGTTCGGTGTATTGCTACCTATCTTGCAGGGTTGTCTGTTGTGGAACCTAGGATCCCCATGCCAGATTTGTTTTTAGGGGATCGAGCTAAATTTCTGAATTTCAAAAATAACTGTAAGTTGTTTTTTGCCTTAAAACCTAAGTCCTCAGGGAACGCAGCACAGCAGGCTCAAATTGTCATCTCTCTCCTGCGCGGCGATCCTCAGGTTTGTTTTTTTCCCTGACACCTGGGGACCCTGTTTTGAGTAATGTTGATGCATTTTTTCTGGCTCTGGGGTTATTGTACGATGAACCTAATGTCACTGATCAAGCTGAAAAAACCTTGTTGGCATTAAATCAGGGGCTTGAGGACGTTGAGTTGTACTGTCAGAGGTTTCGAAAGTGGGCAGTCCTGACCAGGTGGAATGATGATGCTTTGGCAGCCCTTTTTCGGAAGGGTCTGTCAGAGAATGTAAAAGATGTTATGGTGGGTTTACCTGCTCCCTCTGGTCTCAATGATTCTATGTCATTAGCGATTCAAATTGACAGACGTTTGCGTGAGCGTAGAGGTATGCGTGGAATAGTGTTGCCTTGTGAACCAGCTTCTGAACCCATGCAGTGTGATGGAGTGGCTTCTGGGGCACAGCGTCATGAGTTTCGAAAACGCAATGGGTTATGTTTCTACTGTGGTGACGCCTCTCATGCTATTTCAGTCTGCCCTAAGCGGGGAAGATGTTTTGCACGCTCAGTTGTCTTGGGTAGCGTTCAGACTAAATTTCTGTTGACTGTTACCCTGATTTGCTCCCTGTCCACATTTTCTGCTCAGGCTTTTGTTGATTCGGGAGCAGCTATTAACCTGATGGATTTTGATTTTGCTAAACGTTGTGGGTTTCCCTTGATACCCCTACGGAAGTCTATTCCCCTACTGGGAATTGATTCTACCCCTTTGGCTGAGAATAAACCCCAGTTTTCTACTCAGGTGATAATGAGGGTTGAACCTGATCATCAGGAGAGTTGCAAATTTCTGGTGCTGTATAATCTGCATGACATTATTGTACTGGGTTTCCCTTGGTTACAGTCTCATAATCCTGTTTTGGATTGGAAATCTGTGTCTGTAACCAGTTGGAGCTGCCAATGTGTTAATGCCAACACTCCTGTTTTTTTCTGCCTTTCCCAGGCTCAGGATGTTCCTGACTTTTTGACTGATTTTTCTGATGTGTTTAGCAAAAGTAAATCTGCATCCTTGCCCCCACATAGGAGCTATGACTGCGCTATTGAATTAGTGCCTGGTAGTAAATTCCCTATAGGTCGCCTTTTGTCTGTACCTGAACATGACGCTATGCGGTCTTATATCAAGGAGTCATTGGAGAAGGGTCATATCAGACCATCCTCTTCACCCTTGGGTGCCGTTTTTTTCTTTGTGGCCAAAAAGGATGGTTCATTAAGGCCGTGTATTGATTATCATCTCTTGAACAATATCACTGTGAAATATCAATATCCGTTACCCTTGATTTCTGACCTGTTTTCCAGGGTGAAAAGTGCTACTTGGTTTACCAAGCTTGACCTCAGGGGGGCGTATAACCTTATTCGCATTAAGCATGGGGATGAATGGAAGACGGCGTTTAATACCCCAGAGGGGCATTTTGAGTACCTAGTGATGCCCTTTGGGCTTACTAATGCTCCTTCCGTCTTCCAGTCCATTATGAATGACATTTTCAGGGATTTTGTGGATAAATTTCTGATTGTTTATTTGGATGATATCTTGATTTTTTCAAATGACTGGGACTCTCATGTGAAACATGTTCGGACTGTGTTCCAGATTTTGAGAGAGAATGCTCTGTATGTGAAGGGATCAAAGTGTCTTTTTGGCGTACAGAGGATCTCATTTCTGGGATTCATTTTGTCCCCGTCTGTTATTTAAATGGACCCGGTCAAGGTTCAGGCCATCTGTGATTGGGTCCAACCTACTTCATTAAAGGCTCTTCAGAGATTCTTGGGTTTTGCCAATTTTTATCGTAAATTTATTGGTAATTTCTCTGTTATTGTTAAACCATTGACTGATTTGACCAAAAAGGGTTCTGATGTGGTGAATTGGCCTCCTGAGGCAGTCTCTGCGTTTCAGGAACTTAAGCAGAGATTCACTTCTGCTCCTGTTCTACGGCAGCCTGATGTTTCTTTGCCATTTCAGGTGGAGGTTGATGCCTATGAAATTGGGGCAGGTGTCGTTTTGTCCCAAAGAGATCCAGAGACCTCTAAAAGTAACCCTTGTGCCTTTTTCTCTCGAAAATTTTCTCCAACTGAACGTAATTATGATGTGGGTAATCGGGAGTTATTGGCCATGAAGTGGGCTTTTGAAGAGTGGAGACATTGGCTGGAGGGAGCCAAACATCAGGTGATGGTCCTCACGGACCATAAGAATCTGGTTTATCTGGAATCAGCCAGGCGACTTAATCCTAGACAGGCCAGGTGGGCCTTGATTTTCACACGTTTTAATTTTGTGGTTTCCTTTCTTCCTGGCACTAAGAATGTTAAGGCGGATGCCCTCTCGAGGAGTTTCCTTGCGGACTCTCCTGAGTTATCTGATCCTGCTGTTATTTTGAAAGAGGGTGTAGTTCTTTCCACCATCTCGCCCAATTTGAGACTGGCTCTGGAAGGGTGTCAGGAGGATAAACCCGAGCGCTGCCCTATTGGGAAATTGTTTGTCCCAGACCGGTGGAAAAAGAGTGTGATGTCTGAGATTCATTGTTCCGCGTTGGCCGGTCATCCCGGAATTTTTGGTACCAGAGACTTGGTTAGTCGGTACTTTTGGTGGCCTACATTGTCTCGTGACGTCAGGGAATTTGTGCAGTCCTGCGGGACTTGCTCTCGCTCCAAGCCTTGCTCTCGCTCTAGTGGTTTGCTGATGCCATTGCCTGTGCCCAAGAGACCATGGACCCATATCTCTATGGATTTCATTTCCGACCTCCCTGTTTCTCAGAGAATGACCATTATCTGGGTGATTTGTGATAGGTTTTCCAAAATGATACATCTTGTGTCATTACCTAAGTTGCCTTCCTCCTCCGAATTGGTGCCTTTGTTCCTTCAGCACGTGGTTCGGTTACATGGCATTCCTGAGAACATTGTGTCTGACAGAGGAGTCCAGTTTGTTTCCAGATTTTGGAGGACTTTTTGTTCTAAACTTGGTGTTCAATTGTCTTTCTCCTCGGCTTTTCATCCTCAGACCAATGGACAAACTGAGAGAACAAACCAGACATTGGAGACTTATCTGAGATGCTTTGTGTCTGCTGATCAAGATGACTGGGTCTCTTTTTTGCCTTTGGCTGAGTTTGCTCTTAATAATAGGGCTAGCTCTGCCACTTTGATGTCTCCATTTTTCTGCAATTTTGGGTTTCACCCTCGATTTTCTTCGGGACAGACGGAGGCTTCTGTCTGTCCGGGTGTTGACTCTGTTGTGGAGCGTATGCAGCAGATTTGGGACCAGTTAGTGGAGAGGTTGTCCCTCTCTCAGGAGAGGGCCCAGCGGTTTGCCAACCGGCATAGGACTGATGGTCCTCGGTTTGAAGTGGGGGACTTGGTCTGATTGTCCTCGAGAAATATCCCTATGAGAGTTGCATCTCCTAAGTTTAAGCCTAGGCTCATTGGACCTTATAATATCACTGAGATTCTTAATCCTGTTTCCTTTCATTTACTTCTTCCAGGGACATTTAAGATCCATAACGTGTTCCACAAGTCCTTATTGAAGAGGTTTGTCGAGCCAGTGGTTCCTATGGCTGCGCCTCCTGACCCTGTTTTGGTTGAGGGCAATCTGGAGTATGTGGTTGAGAAAATATTGGATTCTCGTTTTTCTAGACGGAAACTCCAGTATTTGGTTAAGTGGAGAGGTTATGGTCAGGAGGACAATTCTTGGGTGTTTGCTTCGGACATCCATGCTAGAAGACTGATCCGTGCGTATCACAGAGCTCATCCTGACCGACCTGGTTGCCCAAATGAGGGTTCGGTGACCCCTCCTCAAGGGGGGGGTACTGTTGTGAATGTGTTAGAAATGAATTCTGAGCAGAAGCTCCCTCTGGGGGTTACAAACAGTACTGAACCATTCAATGAAGATTGTGAAGATTGCCAATCAGGAGTTACAGACTGGTCTTATATAAGGGAGGTTCCCTCCCATCAAGGTTTCCGGTGATCTATTGTTCTTGTCTCAACTGTGGTTCCTGGTTCACTTGGAAGCTTGCTGAATCTTGCCTCTTCTCCTGCTCTCAGATAAGACATTTTCTGTTTTTATTTTTGTGCTTGCTTTTTGCATTGTTTCCTGCACTTTTGTGGAGGTCAGCCAGGTCCCCTCCGGGGGCTTGTGCTCCTCTCAGTTTGTCTGAGCCACTGTTGTTTGTTCATTTGCCTTTTCCAGTTTTTCTTCAGTGGCTGCGGCTTAGTTTTGTTACACCAGAGAACTAATTTAGGTGGTAGAGGTCGTGTGATCTCAGGTGTTTTGCAATTAGTAGAGTTGTTACTTTTTAGGGTTTTTTGGGATTGCAGTAAGTGTCCTTCCTATCCTTTTCTGTCTAGGAAGATTGGGCCCCAACGTTTGCTGATACTATTTTCTGTCGGTGTCTGTATTTCCTCTTGTCTAACCGCCATTACATGTTTGGGGGCTTCCTATGTTCTTTGGGGATCTGCTCCGGGGCAGATAGCTTTTCCTCTTTCTATCTTTAGGTGTAGTTAAACTCTCAGGCTGTGACGAGGCGTCTAGGACCAACGTAGGTACGCTCCATGGCTGCCTTTAGTTGTGGTGGTTAGTCAGGGTACTGCAATCCAGTAGATTCCAACCTCTCTGGTGTATTGCCATTTTTGCTTGCTCTCCTCAGCTACCAAATCATAACAGAATCCCGGCTGACCTGAACTGAACTGATTAAAAAAAATAGGGGATCCCCTCAAAAAAAAATGGCGTGGGGTCCCCCCTATTTTTGTTAACCAGCCAGATGAAGTAGATTACTGAGGCCTTGTATTTCAGGCTGGTAAGGATCCAATATCCATGAACCTTGCAAGCCTGATAATACAGGCCACAGCAGTTGCTTATCTTGGTTGGTTAACAAAAATAGGGGATCCCCTCGACAAACAAATGGCGTGGGGGTCCCCCTATTTTTGTTAACCAGCCAAGTAAAAAGCAGACTGCTGCGGCCTGGTATTAACCCCTCTCTGACATTAGACGTACTATCCCGTCCATAAAACCCGTGCCATTCTGCCCATGGACGGGATAGTACGTCATAGGCGATCAGCTGCGCTCCTGAGGGGAGCGCAGCTAATCGCCACCGGGTGTCAGCTGATTATCACAGCTGACACCCGTGACTGTGTGTCAGGAGCGGTCACGGACCGCTCCCGGCACATTAATCCCTAGCACACCGCGATCAAACATGATCGCGGTGTACTGGGGGCACAGGGGAGGATCGCGCAGGGTGGGGGCTCCCTGCGCGCCCCCCTGAGACCCTCAGACCAGCGCGATGTGATCGCGCTGTTCTGAGGGCTTCCTCCCTCCCAGGACCTGGATCCAAGATTGCGCCGGGTCCTGGAGGGAGGCG
>JARQOD010000001.1:209441251-209738598 GCA_033576555.1 Oophaga sylvatica
TATATCGAAGAAATTTTACCAATAACGTGAAGTACAATATGTCACGAGAAAACAATCTCAGAATCGCGCAGATCCGTTGAAGCGTTCCAGAGTTATAACCTCATAAAGAGACAGTGGTCAGAATTGTAAAAATTGGCCCGGTCATTAACATGCAAACCACCCTTGGGGTGAAGGGGTTAAAGTGGAGTAACAGTGTGAGACCATTGTTCTCAACATCAATCTGGGAGTCAGAGATGCTTCCAGGGTCTTTCCCCATGCAGTTCTCCTTCCATTCAGCACTTTTCCCATCCATTTGAACATTTTCACTGCCCCCCCAGATCTCTTTGTAGCTCGCTTTCCCATTGACTCCATTATACTTGTTACTCGAAAGGAGCATTCGAGTATTAGAAATTGCTCAGTTCGAGCAACAAGCACCCAAGCATTTTAGTGCTCGCATATCTCTAAAAAATAATAAATCTATATCTCTTCACTTGTCAATGGTTTTAGTATCATGGACGATTGGTTTATAGTTTACATATAGTTATCATTTACGGAGTTTAGAGAGGAATAACTTAGCTTAGGGACATTACAAATATCTGTGGCTATTGTATAATAATGATTTCACATTGGTTAGAATTAGCTCTGCATATATATTGCTTTAACACTAGGACTACTGGACTCGTGACCCCACCTAGAACTACTGAAAGGAGTCATTTTGACTCCTTGCTTGTTTTCGTTTATTTTTAGAGTTTCATTTGTGGTTATTTATTAATAATTATATTTTTTGTAATGTATTATTATTGTGAGATCCAACAGTAATGCTTTTGATTGTTTTTTTTCTGCTTTTCTTATTTTTCTACAGAAAATAACAATAATTATAATAGACGTTTTTCAAACATTTTTTTTATTCAAGTGCAGACATATAAACAACAACTGAAGAACAAAAAGCAGAGAAAATGTAGTGGAGGAGCATAAAAATGAAAATATGGCGCAGAATTCACCTTCTAAACATTTGGTGTTTCGCATTTTAGGCATTGCCTTTGATTTATGGCAGTACATTGCCCACACAAAGACTTACCACAAGTCTTACAATTGCTGACAGATCTATTTTTCTTGCACTTTTCTTTGATCTGGCAAAATTTTGTTTGAACCATCACTTCTGAGCATGTAGAAACTTGGGACGTGGAACCCTTTTCCCTATCTGTGACATAAGGACCACTCAACTCTCTCACAAGCATTTGCAAAAATGCCTTGCGTGACATTTTTTGGTGGGTTATCTCATTGAATATTATCCATGCATTTATACCCGCAAAGTCTAAGGCATTTTCAAATGCATGAACAGGCCATCTCCTTGTGCATGTTCGTGTGGTATATTTCGTGCCATCTGATCCACTACATCTACTCCATATTTTGTTTCATTGTAAAACTTTACCGTTTCTGGAGTTTTTTTAGCGGAATCAGACGCAACAACATCTGGATGGACGGAACTCAAAATGACAACATTTTGTTGGGCTTTCCTTGATATACTGTAAGTGTAAAATTGTCTTCATTTCTAAACACTTTAGTGTTGTACAATTCCTCTTTCATGGATTTTGTTTCTTTAGGCACTTCTCGCCTTATCTTGTTCAGTGTTCCCACGATGGTTGTTCCTTTGCTTTTTAGCTGTTTAGCTAATTTTACTGAAGTAAAATAATTATCGGTTGTAACATTGCGACTAGTGTTGAGCGATAGTGCTCGATATCTAAAAATATCGTATCGAAATTGTATCGCCGATAGCACTAAATATCGTCGATATCCGATTTCGATAGCGGAAGTCCCATGTAAGTCTATGGGAACAAAATATCGAAATTAAAAAAAACCATTCTTGCCTTGTTGGTTAATTGTACATGAAGGAAAACAACAAAGACTAATGTAGAATGTATTGGGGGAGGTTGAGGAGACAATAAAGGCATATATGTTTAACCCAATGCATTGGAATAGCATTATATATATTTTTTTGGAAATACGTTTGGATTGACTAACAAATTGACAATGTTGTTAACCTTTTTTCTATTTTGGCAAATATGTATGTTTCACAACTTCCATGCTCTTCACCTTTTTAACTTTTGCCAGTGCCACACTTTCTCCTTCATAATCTTCAGCAGCAGCATCATCTTTCTCATCAAATTATTCTTCATCTTCACCTTCTTAATCTTCTTCTTAAACTTCTTGCTATTCATGTTTTTGTTTACATTACTCATATTGTTATTATTAAACTAATTAATCTTCTTCATATTCAAATTCTTCATCTTCTTCCTCTTCATCTTCTTCATCATATTCTTATTTGTGACAGAGATTCCTGTACTTGTAATCTGTAAAAGTATGAATTGTTCATCCTTCCGTTCTTGCTGTCACAAAAGATTTAAATTACAACAGTATTTGTCCGTGTTCAGTTTAGCCTGCAGCAGCAGCAGGCATTTTCCAGGGGCACCACGAGGAGGAACGGACTCACCCCCATACACTGCTTAGTCTTCTTCTGCTTAGAATTTAGAGCATATATTTTGCTCTTCATTTTGGTCTTATACTTCATGTTCTTCTGCTTTTTGATCTTTTGCTTATTGTTCTTCTCTTCTGTCTCTTGTTCTGTATCTTGTAGTTTGTCTTAACCTTCTTTGTCCTGTTGGTGATCTTCTTCTGGTAATCTTTTATTTTTTCTTTGTGATGGTGTTCAGGCTGGTTGGCTTCATGCTCGTCGTCCTTGTTGTCGTCATCTTCTTCTGGGTGGTCTTTAATGTCGTCTAATTTCCGAGAAACAGCTGACGTTACTGGAACCCTGACGGTATCAGATGGAGCAAGAGACAATGGAAGTAACGAGGACCAGCTGACTGTGCTGGACCCGGACGGGTAGCAGAAGGAAAAGAGGCAATGTCACAACCGAGTACCAGCTGACGTTACTGTGACACGGTTACTAAGCAGGAGGTACCTGTGCTCCAAAGCACTACCAAGGACCAGCAGACGTTGCTGGAACTCGGATACGGAGATGGAGGCACCTAGGCCAAAGGCACTGGGGAGAACCACTTGACGGTACTGGACCCCGGACGGGTAGCAGAAGGAAAAGAGGCAATGTCACAACCGAGTACCAGCTGACGTTACTGTGACACGGTTACTAAGCAGGAGTACCTGTGCTCCAAAGCACTACCAAGGACCAGCAGACGTTGCTGGAACTCGGATACGGAGATGGAGGCACCTAGGCCAAAGGCACTGGGGAGAACCACTTGACGGTACTGGACCCGGACGGTAGAAGAACGCACCCATGAAAATGTAAGTTGACAGGACGCAAGCCGTCCGCAGTTACCGAATCACACAGTCCTACAGTGGGTGCTTATTCTATTGTCACAATGGAAACCGCCTTTATTTACATATCCCACAGCACACATAGGAATCACCTAAACTGGAGGCACCATAGAGTCGGCTAACCCGAATGCAACACGACAGCACAACTTATTGGAGGATAATTGACGTTCACACTGCCAGGAAACAGCTGTCGTGGCTGTAACCAGGCTGGCCAGGAGTCAGTACCCCTGCCAATTACTTACGAGCAACAAATGGCGGTGTTGTAGCCCAGGGAGTAGAGTTCAGGTGGTAGAAAGATGAACATAACAGGAGACATGGAAAACGTTGCCAAACAGTTATTTAATCTGAAAACGGACAGGCAAATTCAGGTGAGATCCATGCCTTGTTCATTTTCAGAAAAGTAAGCCGGTCTACATTCTCTGAGGATAGTCGCATGCGACGGTCTGTTACTACACCACCTGCAGCACTAAAGACACGCTCAGATAATACACTGGCAGCAGGGCAAGCCAGCACCTCCAATGCATACTGGCTAAGCTCTGGCCATGTATCCAACTTAGAGACCCAAAATTTGAAAGGGAAGAGGCATCTGGGAGTACACTTAGAGGGAAAGCCAAGTAGTCTGTCACCATCTTACGGAAACGTTTCTTCCTGGTGACTGGAGCCGTCTCGGATGGTGTAGACCTTGCTGGCGCTGTCACAAAACTTTGCCACATTGTAACATACAGTTCTTGCCCTGTGCAGAGGCGCTGCTTCTGATCCCTCTTGTTGTAGAGGTGTCTACACTGCCTCGACGCACAGAGCTGCTTTGTAAAGCAGTAGCAGCAGCAGCAGCACCTCTCTCGGCTGGAATGTACAACAGTATGGATTGCACCAGTGTGTCTTGGTACTCCTGCATTTTACGGTCCCGGTTCACCGGTGTGATGAGGGTTTGTAAGTTGTCCCGGTAGCAAGGGTCTAGGAGGGTGTACACCCAATAATCTGACGTGCTGAGAATGTGGGCGATGCGGCGGTCGTTTCTCACCACTGAAGCATGAAATCAACCATGTGCTGCAGACTCCCAACTGGCCAACAAAGGCTGTCCTCTGGAAGAGGCGTCATCTCTGTCTCCTCTGCATCACCCCACCCTCGCTCTACATACTGACTACAGCGTTGTGTACCTCCCTCTGTAGGGATTTCTTCCTCCTCCATTGACTCCTCCTCCTCCTCATCCTCCTCACAAAGTGAGCCCTGCCCAGCCCTTTGTGAGGAACCACGTTGCGCTGACTGTCCTGAAGGTAATTGAATTTGTGACTCCTCATCCTCCACCTCTTTCAAAACCTCTTCCTTTAGTGCTTTCAGTGATTTCTGAAGCAGGCAGATAAGGGGGACAGTCATGCTGACTAGTGCATCATCTGCACCCTCGCCATCCGCGTTGAGACATCAAACGCACGCAAAACGTCGCAGATGTCCTTCATAGAGGCCCACTCAGTAGTGGTGAAGTGTGAACGGCGCAAATTGCGAGTTGATTGCGCCTGTTGCAGCTGATACTCCATTACTGCTGGCTGCTGCTCACACAACCGCTCCAACATATGTAACGTGGAATTCCACCTGGTGGGTACGTCACATATGATGCGATGTTCAGGAAGGCGAAATCTGACTTGCAGAGCTGCAATGCGCGATCTGGCCATGCTGGAACGTCGCAAGTGAGCGCACTCTAGGCGGACCTTGTGCAGCAGTGCATCAAGATCCGGATAGTCCCTCAAAAAAACTCTGCACGACCAAGTTGAGCACATGTGCCAGACATGGTATGTGAGTGAGGTTGCCAAGGCCCAAGCTGCCACCAGATTTCGGCCATTGTCACACACTACCAAGCCTGGCTGGAGATTAGCTGACAAAAACCACACATCGCTCTCCTGCTTGATGGCATCCCAGAGCTCCTGCGCTGTGTGGCTTCGATTCCCCATGGGAATTAATTTCAGTACGGCCTGTTGACGTTTGGCCACGGCTGTGCTCATATCGGTCGCAACAGGTAAGCGTTCACGGGTCCATGTGGAGGTATACCGTGACGGCTCGTGCAGCGATGATTCTGAGGAACTGGAGTAGGAGGAGGAATCAATGTGCACAGACTGGATTCCTGCAATCCTTGGAGTTGGCAGAACACGTACAGCGCCACTGGCAAGATCTGTACCCGGCTCCACAACATTGACCCAATGGGCAGTGAGGGAAAGGTATCGTCCCTGGCCATGGTACTGGTCCACGCATCGGTGGTCAGGTGGACCCTGCTACTGACGGCGTTTAGTAGCGCATGTTTTAATGTTTCCCTCGACATGTTTTTGCAGAGCAGGGACAGCTTGCTGCTGAAATAAAATCGGCTTGGCACATTATATTGTGGGACTGCCAATGCCATAAAGTTCCTGAAACTGTCAGTCTCCACCAGCCTGAATGACAGCATTTCAAGGGACAGGAGTTTTGCAAGCCAGCATTCAGAGCCTGTGCTCGTGGATGGTTTGCCGAGTATGGCCGTCTTTTATCCCATGCCTGTGTTACCGATGGCTGTTTTTTGTACTGGAGTGTGACGATGACTGTGAACTTGCTGCAGTGGGTGGAAAAACAGTTTCTCTATGGACAACAGTGACCGAGGTTCTTCCATGGAGAATCCTGTGAGGAAGCCGAAACAGGTGTGTTAGAGCTGGAGGTAGAGGCTCGAACATGACCTAAAGATGTAGGTGCTGCTGTAGGTTGGCCTACATCTCCAGTGTGTCTTTGGAACTCAGCTACGTGCTTTGTCCGTACATGTGTCCACATATTTGTGGTATTCAGGTTCCTGATATTTTTACCTCTTTTAACTTTTTGCTTACACAGCTTGCATTGAACATAGCAAATATCATGTACAAGTCTGTCAAAAAAGGACCACGCAGTGCAAGTCATGGGAGCGCCAATTTTGACAGTTCTAAGAGAACTGCTCCAACAGGTGCCAAACTGGAGGCTACAGGCAAGCGAGTCTGCAGCCTACCTCTCCCTCCTCTTTGTACCGTTGGGACAATCTCTTCCTCAGAGCTGCTCCCACCACCTTCCTGTTGCTCACGCCATGTTGGGTCTCGGACTTCATCATCTCCACTACCCTCTTCCAACACCTGCTGCTGTTGGATGGTCTGGGCAGCACCATGCTCCACAAAACCTGGCACCTGAGTTCTCATCATCATAAGATGCGTTTCTGCGGTGTGCTGTCCATCGGCACTGGCTCACCCGCCTCTTCAGATTGAGAGAGACACAGCTGTTGCGCATCACTGCATACTCCCTCTTCTTCAAATTGCAGAATGCTGCTTGCCTGTGCCCGTTTTGCGAGCCAACAGATTCTGAGAACAGAAGCAGAGACTCAGCTGGCTCCTGTACAGAACTCTCTGACTGCCTTGGCAATTTGACAGGCGGTGAACAGACAGATGGTTGCTCAACAGTGTTGTGTTCCTGAGAGGAGGTGGAAGGAATTGAAGTCGATGCATTGGCTGCCATCCAACAACAACGGCTTCAATTTGTTCTTCCCGCAGCAAGGGGACACGCCGAGCTCCTACCAAAGTGCGCATAAAGGAACGCTCACGGGGATAAATGGTGGATGCTGTGTCACTGAGGCGGCAGCGACACAGAATCCCCACGTCCTCTCCCTGCTGAAACTCCACGGCCACGACCACGACCACGTGCCTTACTCACTGACTTCTTCATCTTGGTAGATTGATAAAGAAAGTCAGAAAAGTTTAAGGCCTAAGTGTGGTTATTACGCAGAGACTGAAGTGAACACTGAAACACAACTGTTCACAATCTGTGAAAGGCTACTCCTTTGTCTACTTCTATAGTGTTTTGCAACCAATGTATTGTATACGGATGGAAGCGCGTCACACTAATGGATTAGATTTTTTTCAAATATAATGGAGCAGCACCAATTAGAGAAAAAATGTGAAGGATGAGGCAGTGACACACGCTCAGCAGACTACAACCAGCAGTGGTTGAAGAACTAACTGGAGCGTGATCTGCACTCAAAAAATCAAAACCTCACAGACTGCAGTGAACACTGAAACACAACTGTTCACAATCTGTGAAAAGGCTACTCCTTTGTCTACTTCTATAGTGTTTGCAACCAATGTATTGGATACGGATGGAAGCGCGTCACACTAATAGTTAAATTGTATGGAGCTGCAAGAATTACACTGAAGGAAAAAAAAAAATAGTCTGTGAGTGACATGTGCAGATGCCTACAGACAGCGTTGCATGCAGAGCAAACTGCAGCGTCACCTGCACTCACACACACCTTGCAGAGCTGTTAAAACAACACTGCAGGCAAAAGGAAGCTTTACACAGCGGTTGGTGCTAGCCTGCCTACAGCACAGTACACTAAATCGCAATCTCTAACTGTCCCTCAGAGTCAGCAAGCAGCGTTCTGTCCCTTACTGAATTCACAGCACAGTGACGCTAAAATGGCGGCGGCGCCTTTTATAGTGCATTCTGACATCATTTCAGCATCCAATCACAGCCATGCCATTAGTTATCATGACCGCAGCAGTACAGGATGTGCCCACACTTCTTAGGATTCCTCATTGCTGACTAAAAATCACATTGCCTCGCAAAGAATTATGGGAACTTCCGATTCCGGTTTTCGATAAGACGAAAATATCGAAACGAATTATCGAAAGGCCGATAGAGCTAATATCGACCGATAGCCGATATTTGCATTATCGTATCGCTCAACACTAATTGCGACCTTTTTTCAAAACGGGTCCAATAACTTCATTACCACATGGTCAGCTAAACGGTCCTCAGCACGGCATGTGTCATCTTTGCCTAGATAAGGGAAGCCATTTGCCAGATATTTGCTCTCCTTATCAACAGCTAGCCAATATTTGTGGCCATATTTATTCTGGTTTGGAAGGCATGTACTGCGTGAATGGACACCTAGTTTTGCTTGGGAAAAGTTGCTCATCCACCGTTATGTATGGGCCAGGTTTGTAACACGCAATACAATTTTCAATAAACCTGTCCCACACAGTAGAAAATAGAGCAAACTTGTCCGTTTGCAGTCTCTCCGATCGAGTAGATTTCTCATCAAATCTGAGAAACCTCATAATTTCAACAAAGCGGTCCCTAGACATTGTCGCTTTGCAAAACGGTATTCCCCAGTCATTACACCAAATACTGCTAATCGAGTGACGGTTTGTGCCAGATATTCCACGAGCATAGAATATCGCAATGAATGCATCTAGCTCCTCATCAATAGAGTAAACTGTAAATTATTGTTCCTGCATGCTTCTGCAAGCGTACAGTTCTTTATATGTGTCAATATATATGAATCAAAAAATAAACGCCATGCGCTCAAAGGACTATCGATAATGATTATTTCTTCTGGCGTATCCTGTAGGCCAGGTGCTTCTCGAAGAATATTTTGGCTGTCACGCCTACCAGGCAAGTGTTCTCCAATTTCAACAGGTTTCCATTGAATACCATCTGCTGAAACTAGTATTCCTTCAGATTCGCCTTCTCTGGTGTTTGTTTTGCATTACCTTCGCCGCCATCGTTATCTGTTGTTCTTTCATTTCTGGGACGTTTTGCTGATTTTTTCTGTCCACGACCAGGAGGATGGTCACGAGGCAACATAACTGCATGAGCCCGATCCCCAGTTGATGTGCTTGGAATATCTGGAAAAAAGTTGATGAATATTTAGAATTTTTGTTTTGTAAGGGTCCGTGCACACTGGCTGGATTAGCGGCGGAATATCCGACCGATATTCTCACCACAATCCGGCCCGTACCTGCCCGCTCAGGTACAGAGCGGAGTTTTCATACCTGAACCTCCGCTCCGAACCCGGGCTGGAGCCACTGTCTGGGACGGAGCCGTGCTCGCGCGTAAGCAAGCGCTGCTCTGTCCCTGACAGCGGCTCCAGCCCAGGGTTCGGAGCGGAGCTTCAGGCATGAGCGGGCAGGTACGGCCTGTATTGCGGCAAGAATATCCAGATGGCTATTCAGCCAGAATTCTGCTAGTGTGCACAGGCCCTAACTCAGTGTGTGGAAGAACAAATAAATACACATAACTACTTACCTTCTGGATTTGTTCCTTCTGAGTCTTAAGATTCACTTTGATATGTTCTGAGGAATGAAATCTTCATCACTGTCAGAATCAAATACATTTCCTGCAATTCGGATTCCGATTCATCCTCCGGTATGGATTGCAAAGTAGCCAGAATATCCTGAGGCTTTATCAAACGTCTTCTCTCCATATTCCTCACAAATTCCATAATTCTATATAGTTCCCTGCTGAAAAATAGAAATGAAATGAAAACTAAAAAAAAATAATAACTGTTCTGCCACCTTCAAAAGTAGGTGGGCTGAATCAGTTGACAGACAGCTAAACTATTCATACCTGTATGAGTCTTCAGAGCTCGTATGTCTGCGTCTGTTCTCTTTGTCTCTTCAGCTGAACTGAAAGTAAAGTTACTATCCAGAATACTGTCTCCTGCTAGGACCTTAGAAAAACACCACCCTTCATTAGCATAAGATAAGAGCCTAGAGTAAACAAGCTATTTTGTTCAGCATTACACAGTAATACAAGCAGGTAAAACACAAGGAAAATGTGAAAAGTTGACATGAAATTGAACTACATCTATATGAACATCAGGGTAAATAAGACAGAGTGAAAAAATTATGCACAAAACTTTATAGCAACATTTGTGACAAAAGGACCTCAAAATATAGTAGGGAGTCAAAATGACTCCCTTCAGTAGTTCTTGGTAAATTTTGAAAAAAAAACGCGCAAATTTTTCACCAAAATTATTTATTCTCACAAAATCTTTTTTCACATCATATTTGAGGAAAAGTCACCGATTTCAAGCCGGAATTCTGAAAAAATGTAGTCACAGAAGAGAAATAAAAAACGAAAGGAGTCAAAATGACTCCATCAGTAGTTCTAGTGTTAAATAAGAATTTTATATAAAATTAGAATACATTTCACGAGGATAGTAAAAGAGGATGAAAATGAGGATAGTGTTAATTATTGTGTGACCACGAGCAACCACACTATAACACAGAATAACCAATATCTGACCAAAATGTGATGATAAATTTCTGTCTAATATATAAAATGGCCTGGGAGGCAAGTAACATAGAAATTAATAAAGCAATCTGACAAATGTTATTGCAGGATATTTGGAGTCACTGCATTTTCACATCTACAAATCTACCTTATTCTCTAGAAATGGAGCACTTGGCCTCCGGTGCAATCAAGTAAAAGTTTTGGACATAAAAGAACGGGTTTCTGTGACATTGTAATTTTAATATTATGTCTCAAAACATATCCTCTTATTTGCAAAACCTTTCAGAAAATTCAATCCTTTGTGCATTATTATCATGTTTCTTGTGATTTTCTATGTCGTATTGAATTCTCTGCTAAGCCAGAAGCTGGTAATGTCCACAGTCTTTATAAGCCTTCCTCAATCTGCAGCTGTATTATTATTCTCATATATCAGATAATATCAAAAGGGATGACTCCTTATTTGTTCCAAATGCGCCTGGAGTTAATGGCACAGTTAAGTAATTTTCTAGCAGCCTATAATTTTACAAATGATAAAAGATTTTCTTTGACAGCTCTGCAATGCCTTCATTATGCTGTCAATGTAACTTGTATATGAGAGCATGCAAGTCTGTCTCTGGAAGACAGAGAATAAGGAATGTTATTGATAAAAGAAAAAGATAAGGGCAATGAGAAGATACTTAAGAAAACAATGGTGTTAACATTTGAAATTAATAAGTTACATGGCATTTCTCTGTCTCTCTAGAATCTTATGCGCTGGCTTTCTGTCATTCACAAGGTCTGGCTTTGAAGTTGAAATGATTACATCCTATTATGTTAACCTTTAATCTCAAAGTTAAAACCATGGAAAAAAAGAGCAAAGAATCGACCACTACAAGTCTTTCTAAAAGATGTTTCAACATATACCTCAATGTTTGGGAATTTTTCAGTCTTGGTGCTGTCCGTAAAAAAAAAAATGACTTCCCACGGAAAGCACTCTGACACATGTTATTCAATTGGGTAGTTTAGCTGGCAGGTTTTTATGAGAAATGTGAAGAAAAAAAATGCAGCATCCACTAGGTTCTTCCATACTTCAGATGAGGTTCGCTCATTCAAGTTTATAAAAAAGAAAATAAATCCAATTCAATAAAGATCAACTAAGTTTTTTACGGACACATTGCAATTCTTACCATAGTAAACTGTATTAGGTAAATTTTATGAACTGTAGATGTATAAAAACCAATGCCATACAGATAATAAAATTAGACGTACGAATGGCAATACAGATGGATTTTTTACAGGATGAATAATTTTGCATGTTTGTGTAAACTTAGCCTTTCTGGTGTTTTTCCTAAGTGCTAGCGATTAAAGCAGTTGTTCGAGTAGTAACAACAGTAATAACACTTATTCTCACCTCCGGGGCTCGGTTCCATTCCAGTAGTATGGACTTACTCTCCCGGCCTTGCTTGACATTGTTATGTCACGCGATCCCTGCTGCCTATCAGCCTTGTTTTCTCTCTCCCCTTCTTTGGATAAATCAAGCCATGCGGAGGATGTGAGACAGCAGCCGCAGCTCTCACAGTTAGGGTCTGCGGAATGCACCTAAAAATAATGTAGAGAGGTGCGTTCGCAGCGCGGGGTCCACCGTGCAGGCAGAGCCTGCTGCTAGTAAGATGGCATAAGTAGCGAACCTGTTATCCGTAGAGACGCTAAAATAAATGCCGCAGCGCGCTGTGGCAGATAGTGCGAACTCTGTTAATCCACAGAGCCGCTAACGGGAATGCCGCAGCGCTATATGGCGATATAAAGCGAACTCTGTTACACCACAGAGTTGCTGAGGTAAAGACGCAGAGATAGGTACTGTGTCCTGTTAACCCCACAGTGATACACAGATAACTGCTGTGCAGATAGCAGTCCGTGATCATGCAGACAGCAACGCGATCAGCAATCCCTCACCTGAGAAGCCGGTATTCTAGGGGCTTATTTCAGCCAAGCCCTAACCACGTGCACCCAAAATCTCTTCACTAGTGTTGAGCGATACGATACCGCAAGTATCGGGTATCGGCTGAATTAGCTGTTTCGGCCTTTCGATACTTAGTTCCGATATTTTCCATATATCGTATACCGGAATCGGAAGTTCCCATAATTCTTTGAGAGGCAATGTGATTTTAGTCAGCCAATGAGGAATCCTAAGAAGTGTGGGCACATCCTGTACTGCTGCGGTCATGTTAACTAATGGCATGGCTGTGATTGGATGCTGAAATGATGTCAGAATGCACTATAAAAGGTGCCGCAGCCATTTTAGCGTCACTGTGCTGTGAATTCAGTAAGGGACAGAACGCTGCTGTGCTGACTAGAGGGACAGTTAGAGATTGCGATTTAGTGTACTGTTGCTGTAGCAGGCTAGCACCACCGCTGTGTAAAGCTTCCTTTTGCCTGTAGTGTTGTTTTAAACAGCTCTGCAAGGTGTGTGTGAGTGCAGGTGACGCTGCAGTTTGCTCTGCATGCAACGCTGTCTGTAGCATCTGCACGTGTCACTCACAGACTCTTTTTTTTTCTTCAGTGTAATTTCTTGCTGCTCCATGCAATTTAACTATTAGTGTGACGCGCTTCCATCCGTATCCAATACATTGGTTGCAAACACTATAGAAGTAGACAAAGGAGTAGCCTTTCACAGATTGTGAACAGTTGTGTTTCAGTGTTCACTTCAGTCTGTGTTTTTTATTTTTTGAGTGCACATCACGCTCCAGTTACTTGTTCAAGCACTGCTGCTTGTACTCTGCTGAGCGTGTCTCAGTGCCTCATCCTTTTCATTTCTCTCCAATTGTTCTGCTCCATTCCATTTAAAATAAATATAATCTATTAGTGTAGACGCGCTTCCATCTGTATCCAATACATTGGTTGCAAACACTATAGAAGTAGACAAAGGAGTAGCCTTTCACAGATTGTGAACAGTTGTGTTTCAGTGTTCACTTCATCTGGTTTTTTATTTTTTGAGTGCACATCACGCTCCAGTTACTTGTTCAAGCACTGCTGCTTGTACTCTGCTGAGCGTGTCTCAGTTGCCTCATCCTTTTCATTTCTCTCCAATTGGTTCTGCTCCATTCCATTTAAAATAAATAAATCTATTAGTGTGACGCGCTTCCATCCGTATCCAATACATTGGTTGCAAACACTATAGAAGTAGACAAAGGAGTAGCCTTTCACAGATTGTGAACAGTTTGTGTTTCAGTGTTCACTTCAGTCTGTGTTTTTTATTTTTTGAGTGCACATCACGCTCCAGTTACTTGTTCAAGCACTGCTGCTTGTACTCTGCTGAGCGTGTCTCAGTGCCTCATCCTTTTCATTTCTCTCCAATTGGTTCTGCTCCATTCCATTTAAAATAAATATAATCTATTAGTGTGACCGCTTCCATCCGTATCCAATACATTGGTTGCAAACACTATAGAAGTAGACAAAGGAGTAGCCTTTCACAGATTGTGAACAGTTGTGTTTCAGTGTTCACTTCAGTCTGTGTTTTTTATTTTTTGAGTGCACATCACGCTCCAGTTACTTGTTCAAGCACTGCTGCTTGTACTCTGCTGAGCGTGTCTCAGTGCCTCATCCTTTTCATTTCTCTCCAATTGGTTCTGCTCCATTCCATTTAAAATAAATATAATCTATTAGTGTGACGCGCTTCCATCTGTATCCAATACATGGTTGCAAACACTATAGAAGTAGACAAAGAGTAGCCTTTCACAGATTGTGAACAGTTGTGTTTCAGTGTTCACTTCAGTCTGTGTTTTTTATTTTTGAGTGCACATCACGCTCCAGTTACTTGTTCAAGCACTGCTGCTTGTACTCTGCTGAGCGTGTCTCAGTGCCTCATCCTTTTCATTTCTCTCCAATTGGTTCTGCTCCATTCCATTTAAAATAAATATAATCTATTAGTGTGACGCGCTTCCATCCGTATCCAATACATTGGTTGCAAACACTATAGAAGTAGACAAAGGAGTAGCCTTTCACAGATTGTGAACAGTTGTGTTTCAGTGTTCACTTCAGTCTGTGTTTTTTATTTTTTGAGTGCACATCACGCTCCAGTTACTTGTTCAAGCACTGCTGCTTGTACTCTGCTGAGCGTGTCTCAGTGCCTCATCCTTTTCATTTCTCTCCAATTGGTTCTGCTCCATTCCATTTAAAATAAATATAATCTATTAGTGTGACGCGCTTCCATCCGTATCCAATACATTGGTTGCAAACACTATAGAAGTAGACAAAGGAGTAGCCTTTCACAGATTGTGAACAGTTGTGTTTCAGTGTTCACTTCAGTCTGTTTGTTTTTTATTTTTGAGTGCACATCACGCTCCAGTTACTTGTTCAAGCACTGCTGCTTGTACTCTGCTGAGCGTGTCTCAGTGCCTCATCCTTTCATTTCTCTCCAATTGGTTTCTGCTCCATTCCATTTAAAATAAATAAATCTATTAGTGTGACGCGCTTCCATCCGTATCCAATACATTGGTTGCAAACACTATAGAAGTAGACAAAGGAGTAGCCTTTCACAGATTGTGAACAGTTGTGTTTCAGTGTTCACTTCAGTCTGTGTTTTTATTTTTTGAGTGCACATCACGCTCCAGTTACTTGTTCAAGCACTGCTGCTTGTACTCTGCTGAGCGTGTCTCAGTGCCTCATCCTTTTCATTTCTCTCCAATTGGTTCTGCTCCATTCCATTTAAAATAAATATAATCTATTAGTGTGACCGCTTCCATCCGTATCCAATACATTGGTTGCAAACACTATAGAAGTAGACAAAGGAGTAGCCTTTCACAGATTGTGAACAGTTGTGTTTCAGTGTTCACTTCAGTCTGTGTTTTTTATTTTTTGAGTGCACATCACGCTCCAGTTACTTGTTCAAGCACTGCTGCTTGTACTCTGCTGAGCGTGTCTCAGTGCCTCATCCTTTTTCATTTCTCCTCCAATTGGTTCTGCTCCATTCCATTTAAAATAAAATATAATCTATTAGTGTGACGCGCTTCCATCCGTATCCAATACATTGGTTGCAAGCACTTAGAAGTAGACAAAGGAGTAGCCTTTCACAGATTGTGAACAGTTGTTGTTTCAGTGTTCACTTCAGTCCTCTGCGTAATAACCACACTTAGGCCTTATAACTTTTGACTTTCTTTAATCAATCTACCAAGATGAAGAAGGCGGGGAGTAAGGCACGTGGTCGTGGAGTTTCAGCAGGGAGAGGACGTGGGGATTTCTGTGGCTGCTGCCGCCCTCAGTGACACAGCATCCACCAGTTTTACCCATGAGCGTTCCTTTATGCGCACTTTGGTAGGAGCTCGGCGTGCCCCCTGCTGCGGGAAGAACAAATTGAAGCCGTTGTTGGTTGGATGGCAGCCAATGCATCGACTTCAATTCCTTCCACCTCCTCTCAGGAACACAACACTGTTGAGCAACCATCTGTCTGTTCACCGCCTGTCAAATTGCCAAGGCAGTCAGAGAGTTCTGTACAGGAGCCAGCTGAGTCTCTGCTTCTGTTCTCAGAATCTGTTGGCTCGCAAACACGGGCACAGGCAAGCAGCATTCTGCAATTTGAAGAAGAGGGAGTATGCAGTGATGCACAACAGCTGTGTCTCTCTCAATCTGAAGAGGCGGGTGAGCCAGTGCCGATGGACAGCACACCGCAGAACGCATCTATGATGATGATGAACTCGGGTGCCAGGTTTTGTGGAGCATGGTGCTGCCAGACAATCCAACAGCAGCAGGTGTTGGAAGAGGTATGGAGATGATGAAGTCCGAGACCCAACATGGCGTGAGCAACAGGAAGGTGGTGGGAGCAGCTCTGAGGAAGAGATTGTCCCAACGGTACAAAGAGGAGGGAGAGGTAGGCTGCAGACTCGCTTGCTGTAGCCTCCAGTTTGGCACCTGTTGGGAGCAGTTTCTCTTAGAAATGTCAAAATTGGCGCTCCCCATGACTTGCACTGCGTGGTCCTTTTTTGACAGACTTGTACATGATATTTGCTATGTTCAATGCAAGCTGTGTAAGCAAAAAGTTAAAAGAGGTAAAAATATCAGTAACCTGAATACCACAAATATGTGGAAACATGTACGGACAAAGCACGTAGCTGAATTACAAAGACACACTGGAGATGTAGGCCAACCTACAGCAGCACCTACATCTTCAGGTCGTGTTGGAGCCTCTACCTCCACTCACACACACCTGGTTTCGGCTTCCTCACAGGATCTCCATGGAAGAACCTCGGTCACTGTTGTCCATAGACAAACTGTTATTCCACCCACAGCAGCAAGTTCACAGTCATCGTCACACTCCCAGACCACAAAACAGCCATCGGTACCACAGGCATGGGATAAAGACGGCCATACTCGGCAAACCATCCACGAGCACAGGCTCTGAATGCTGGCATTGCAAAACTCCTATCCCTTGAAATGCTGTCATTCAGGCTGGTGGAGACTGACAGTTTCAGGAACTTTATGGCATTGGCAGTCCCACAATATAATGTGCCAAGCCGATTTTATTTCAGCAGGCAAGCCGTCCCTGCTCTGCAAAAAACATGTCGAGGGGAAACATTAAACATGCCTACTAAACGCCGTCAGTAGCAGGGTCCACCTGACCACCGATGCGTGGACCATTACCCATGGTCAGGGACGATAACTTTCCCTCACTGCCCATTGGGTCAATGTTGTGGAGCCGGGTACAGATCTTGCCAGTGGCGCTGTACGTGTTCTGCCAACTCCAAGGATTTGCAGGAATCCAGTCTGTAACACATTGATTCCTCCTCCTACTCCAGTTCCTCAGAATCATCGCTGCACGAGCCGTCACGGTATACCTCCACATGGACCCGTGAACGCTTACCGGTTGCGACCGATATGAGCACAGCCGTGGCCAAACGTCAACAGGCCGTCCTAAAATTAATTTCCAAGGGGAATCGAAGCCACACAGCGCAGGAGCTCTGGGATGCCATCAAGCAGGAGAGCGACGTGTGGTTTTTGTCAGCTAATCTCCAGCCAGGCTTGGTAGTGTGTGACAATGGCCGAAATCTGGTGGCAGCTCTGGGCCTTGGCAACCTCACTCACATACCACGTCTGGCACATGTGCTCAACTTGATCGTGCAGAGTTTTTTGAGGGACTATCCGGATCTTGATGCACTGCTGCACAAGGTCCGCCTAGAGTGCGCTCACTTGCGACGTTCCAGCATGGCCAGATCGCGCATTGCAGCTCTGCAAGTCAGATTTTGCCTTCCTGAACATCGCATCATATGTGACGTACCCACCAGGTGGAATTCCACGTTACATATGTTGGAGCGGTTGTGTGAGCAGCAGCCAGCAGTAATGGAGTATCAGCTGCAACAGGCGCAATCAACTCGCAATTTGCGCCGTTCACACTTCACCACTACTGAGTGGGCCTCTATGAAGGACATCTGCGACGTTTTGCGTGCGTTTGATGTCTCAACGCGGATGGCGAGTGCAGATGATGCACTAGTCAGCATGACTGTCCCCTTATCTGCCTGCTTCAGAAATCACTGAAAGCACTAAAGGAAGAGGTTTTGGAAGAGGTGGAGGATGAGGAGTCACAAATTCAATTACCTTCAGGACAGTCAGCGCAACGTGGTTCCTCACAAAGGGCTGGGCAGGGCTCACTTTGTGAGGAGGATGAGGAGGAGGAGTCAATGGAGGAGCAAGAAATCCCTACAGAGGGAGGTACACAACGCTCTAGTCAGTATGTAGAGCGAGGGTGGGGTGATGCAGAGGAGGCAGAGATGACGCCTCTTCCAGAGGACAGCCTTTGCTGGCCAGTTGGGAGTCTGCAGCACATGGTTGATTTCATGCTTCAGTGCCTGAGAAACGACCGCCGCATCGCCCACATTCTCACCACGTCAGATTATTGGGTGTACACCCTCCTAGACCCTCGCTACCGGGACAACTTACAAACCCTCATCACACCGGTGAACCGGGACCGTAAAATGCAGGAGTACCAAGACACACTGGTGCAATCCATACTGTTGTACATTCCAGCCGAGAGAGCTGCTGCTGCTGCTACTGCTTTACAAAGCAGCTCTGTGCGTCGAGGCAGTGTAGACACCTCTACAACAAGAGGGAGCAGAAGCAGCGCCTCTGCACAGGGCAAGAGCTGTATGTTACAAATGTGGCAAAGTTTTGTGACAGCGCCAGCAAGGTCTACACCATCCGAGACGGCTCCAGTCACCAGGAAGAAACGTTTCCGTAAGATGGTGACAGACTACTTGGCTTTCCCTCTAAGTGTACTCCCAGATGCCTCTTCCCCTTTCAAATTTTGGGTCTCTAAGTTGGATACATGGCCAGAGCTTAGCCAGTATGCATTGGAGGTGCTGGCTTGCCCTGCTGCCAGTGTATTATCTGAGCGCGTCTTTAGTGCTGCAGGTGGTGTAGTAACAGACCGTCGCATGCGACTATCCTCAGAGAATGTAGACCGGCTTACTTTTCTGAAAATGAACAAGGCATGGATCTCACCTGAATTTGCCTGTCCGTTTTCAGATTAAATAACTGTTTGGCAACGTTTTCCATGTCTCCTGTTATGTTCATCTTTCTACCACCTGAACTCTACTCCCTGGGCTACAACACCGCCATTTGTTGCTCGTAAGTAATTGGCAGGGGTACTGACTCCTGGCCAGCCTGGTTACAGCACGACAGCTGTTTCCTGACAGTGTGAACGTCAATTATCCTCCAATAAGTTGTGCTGTCGTGTTGCATTCGGGTTAGCCGACCCTATGGTGCCTGCAGTTTAGGTGATTCCTATGTGTGCTGTGGGATATGTAAATAAAGGCTGTTTCCATTGTGACAATAGGACAAGCACCCACTGTAGGACTGTGTGATTCGGTAACTGCGGACGGCTTGCGTCCTGTCAACTTACATTTTCATGGGTGCGTTCTGCTACCCGTCCGGGGTCCAGTACCGTCAACTGGTTCTCCCCAGTGCCTTTGGCCTAGGTGCCTCCATCTCCGTATCCGAGTTCCACCAACGTCTGCTGGTCCTTGGTAGTGCTTTGGAGCACAGGTACCTCCTGCTTAGTAACCGTGTCACAGTAACGTCAGCTGGTACTCGGTTGTGACATTGCCTCTTTTCCTTCTGCTACCCGTCCATGGTCCAGTACCGTCAACTGGTTCTCCCCAGTGCCTTTGGCCTAGGTGCCTCCATCTCCGTATCCGAGTTCCACCAACGTCTGCTGGTCCTTGGTAGTGCTTTGGAGCACAGGTACCTCCTGCTTAGTAACCGTGTCACAGTAACGTCAGCTGGTACTCGGTTGTGACATTGCCTCTTTTCCTTCTGCTGCCCCTCCGGGTTCCAGCACAGTCAGCTGGTCCTCGTTACTTCCATTGTCTCTTGCTCCATCTGATACCCGTCAGGGTTCCAGTAACGTCAGCTGGTTCTCGGAACTTAGACGACCTTAAAGACCACCCAGAAGAAGATGACGACAACAAGGACAACGAGCATGAAGCCAACCAGCCTGAACACCATCACAAAGAAAAAATAAAAGATTACCCAGAAGAAGATCACCAACAGGACAAAGAAGGTTAAGACAAACTACAAGATACAGAACAAGAGACAGAAGAACAATAAGCAGAAGATCAAAAAGCAGAAGAACATGAAGTATAAGACCAAAATGAAGAGCAAAATATATGCTCTAAATTCTAAGCAGAAGAAGACTAAGCAGTGTATGGGGGTGAGTCCGTTCCTCCTCGTGGTGCCCCTGGAAAATGCCTGCTGCTGCTGCAGGCTAAACTGAACACGGACAAATACTGTTGTAATTTAAATCTTTTGTGACAGCAAGAATGGAAGGATGAACAATTCATACTTTTACAGATTACAAGTACAGGAATCTCTGTCACAAATAAGAATATGATGAAGAAGATGAAGAGGAAGAAGATGAAGAATTTGAATATGAAGAAGATTAATTAGTTTAATAATAACAATATGAGTAATGTAAACAAAAACATGAATAGCAAGAAGTTTAAGAAGAAGATTAAGAAGGTGAAGATGAAGAATAATTTGATGAGAAAGATGATGCTGCTGAAGATTATGAAGGAGAAAGTGTGGCACTGGCAAAAGTTAAAAAGGTGAAGAGCATGGAAGTTGTGAAACATACATATTTGCCAAAATAGAAAAAAGGTTAACAACATTGTCAATTTGTTAGTCAATCCAAACGTATTTCCAAAAAAATATATATTAATGCTATTCCAATGCATTGGGTTAAACATGTATGCCTTTATTGTCTCCTCAACCTCCCCCAATACATTCTACATTAGTCTTTGTTGTTTTCCTTCATGTACAATTAACCAACAAGGCAAGAATGGTTTTTTTTAATGTCGATATTTGGTTCCCATAGACTTACATGGGACTTCCGGTATCGGAATCGGATATCGACGATATTTTGTGATATCGGCGATACCATTCCGATCCGATATTTTTAGATATCGAGCAGTATCGCTCAACACTACTCCTCACCGGAGGTGCCGGTATTCTAGGGGCTTATTTCAGCCGAGCCCTAACCACATGCGTGCATGATCACACTGGCGCAAAGCACATAATGCAAATGATCCTAGCGCACGGCCATGCGGTAAGGACAGCATTTTATAGCAGCCACGAGAAAAAGACCTTCCAGGAAGGACCAATGGAAAGCTGCTTCAGAAGATCAACAGTTACAGGACCTTCCTGAAGGACCAATAGTAGTGGCAGCTGTGTCTGAGCATGTGACCCCTGATCTCCAATGGGAGATCTTGCCCTGGGCATGCTCAGATGAAGCAACAAAGGACTTAGATCCCAAATCTGCCTGTTTTACACTGGTTGCAGCAGCAAGTCTCTGCACAGTACTGGGCCGGGCAAGACGCTGGGACCGACGTCTCTGCTGAGCAGGAACCACTGCGGCCGGAGACGGATGGGGGACCGCAGCGGGAACAGCTCGAGATTCCCCTTGTGCAGGAGCGGAACTCGAACCCCAACATTACCCCCCTCCTAGGGCCCCCCCTTCTTTGGGCCTCGCTGCGCTCAAAGGCAGCGATGAGCTGGGGAGCATGAATATGCTCGGCAGGCTCCCAAGACCTATCCTCAGGCCCATAACCCCCCAATCCACCAAATAAAATTTTTTGCCTCGTACCACCTTGCACCCAACAATGGCGTTCACCTCATGATCGTCGGTAGATGAACCCGACGTTCCGGCAGATGACTTTGAAAACCGGTAAATGGCCACGGGTTTCAGGAGAGACACGTGAAAAGTGTCGGTGATACCAAGGCGAGGCGGAAGGGCTAAGCGGTAAACCACCGGGTTCACCTGCTCAAGAACTTTAAAGGGACCCAAAAAGTGAGGTGCCAACTTGGTGGACTCAACACGTAGCTGATGTTTCTGGCAGAGAGCCACACTAGGTCACCTGGAGCAAATGTAGGAGCGGGGCGCCGATGGGCATCGGCCAAAGACCTCATCCTCTCTTTGGAGGCTTGAATGGCATCCTGGGTGCGGTCCCAAATGTCCAGTGCCTCCACAGCCCAGTCTGCCACCCTGGAGTCGTCAGAGGACATGAGCATGGGCATCGGTACCCGCGGATGCTGACGGTAGTTTAAGAGGAATGGTGTCTGTCCGGTGGAGTCAGCCACAGCATTATTTAGAGCAAACTCAGCCCACGGTAGCAAGGATGCCCAGTCATCCTGCCTGGCTGAGACAAAATGTCGCAAGTATATGACCAAGGTCTGGTTGGCTCTCTCTACCAACCCATTCGTCTCGGGATGATAAGCCGAATAGAGATTTAATTCAATGCTTAGTAGATGACACAGCTCTCTCCAGAACCGAGATGCAAATTGGGGACCTCGATCACTGACAATTTTGTCTGGCATTCCGTGTAGCCGGAAAATGTGCCAGATAAATAATGCTGCTAAGGCCCGTGCGGAAGGTAACCGTGGTAACGGCACCAAGTGTACCATTTTGGAGAAGTGGTCGGTTATCACCCAGATGATGGTGCAGCCCCGAGACTTGGGTAAGCCCACCACAAAATCCATCCTAACCATCTCCTAGGGCCTGTCTGCCACCGGTAAAGGGAAAAGTATTCTTGGCGCAGGAGACGCACGCCTGAACGTATTCCCTGATGTCACGGACCATATGTGGCCACCAGTATGTCCTCGCCAGCACTCAGATGTCCTCTTTGCCCCAAAATGTCCACCCACCCTGGACAAATGTGCCCAAGAGAGTACCTCCGGTCGCAAATTGATGGGCACAAAAGCCTTGCCTGGAGGCACAGACTCAAGCGAAACCGGGGCTACAGTTCTTAGGCTCTCTGTGGGGACAATCAGCCGAGGCTCCTCCTCCACCTCCTCAGAGGACACCACGGAGCGAGACAGAGCGTCGGCATGAATGATCTTCTCCCCTGAGAGAAAATGGAGGGTAAAATGGAACCGGGAGAAGAACAGGGACCATCTGGCCTGACGGGAATTTAGCCGCTGGGCGGTCTGCAAATAGACCAAATTTTTGTGGTCAGTGAACACTTGAAAGGGAAAGCGAGCCCCCTCCAGGAGATGTCTCCACTCGGAATAGGCCAACTTCAAGGCTAGCAACTCCCTATCCCCAATGGAATAATTTCTCTCCGCTGATGTGAAGGTCTTGGAGAAGAAGAAGCAAGGATGTTTACGACCTTGAGCATCCTTTTGAAAAAGGACTGCTCCAGCACCAACGGACGAGACATCTACCTCCAATATGAATAGCTTATCAACCTCGGGGCGATGTAGGATAGGAGCGCTAGAAAAATGGGACTTGATTGAATTAAAGGCCTTGGAGACACTCTCTGACCACAATTTGGGGTTGGCTCCCTTCTTGGTGAGGGCTACCAAGGGAGCAACCAAAGTAGAGAAGTGGGGAATGAATTGGCATAGTAATTAATGAACCCCATAAAGCGCTGCACCGCTTTAAGAGAGTGGGGTTCTTGCCAATCCATTACAGCCTGTAGTTTGGCAGGATCCATAGCCAATCCCTGAGTGGAGATGATATAGCCCAGGAATGGCAGAGACTCCTGCTCAAACACACATTCTCCAACTTTGCATATAGAGAATTTGCCCACAAGAGGTCGAAGACCCTGCAGACATCTCTCCGGTGGGTGTCCATATCTGGAGAAAAGATTAGAATGGCATCCAGATAGACTACCACTGAGGTGGCAAGCATATCCCGGAAAATGTCATTTACAAAATCTTGGAAGACGGCTGGAGCATTACAGAGCCCAAAGGGCATCACAAGATATTCGTAATGTCCATCTCTGGTATTGAATGCCGTCTTCCATTCGATCCCACTCACGGATGTGGATCGGATTATAGGCACCACGAAGATCCAGCTTAGTAAATACCCTTGCTCCCGGAGCCTATCAAAGAGCTCAGATATTAGGGGCAAAGGGTATTTGTTCCTAATGGTAATGGCGTTAAGACCCCTATAGTCTATACACGGTCGTAATTCTCCATTCTTCTTCTGCACAAAGAAAAATCCTGCCCCTGCTGGTGACACTGACTTCCTAATAAACCCTCTTGCCAGATTTTCCTGGATGTATTGTGACATGACCTCCGTCTCAGGAAGAGAGAGAGGATACACTCTTCCCCGAGGAAGCTCTGTTCCAGGCAAAAGGTCTATAGGACAGTAATAGGGGCTATGAGGTCGAAGAGTCTCTGCTGCCTTTTTGGAGAATACGTCCGCATATGACCGATAAACCTTGGGGAGAGATGCAAGGTCTATGGGTATCTCCGTGGTGGAAACCTGAACATCCTCTCTGAGACATCTGTCTCTTCAATGATCACCCCAACCCAGTATTCTCCCAGATGACCACTCAATATGGGGAGAGTGGTGGCGAAGCCAGGGTAATCCCAACAAAACCTCATCTATTCCCTCAGGAAGAACAAAAAGGGATATATTCTCCTGATGAGAAAGGGACATAGACAGAGGAAGAGAGACAGTCTGGTGGGTGATTTGTGAGGGCAGGATTGCTCCATTCAATACTCTCACCGATACTGGCTTGGCGAGCATTACCAGCGGTATGGAATGGCGAGAGGCAAAGAAGAAGGACATAAAATTCCCTTCTGCCCAGAGTCCACACAAAGCTTGGCGGGAAGAGTGGATGAACCTAGAGAGATTAACCCTTTAAGGAGCACTTTCGGAGCAAAATCCCTCGCGTCTAATGACCCTGCACCCATGGTCACGGAACATGACCATTTACTCATTCGCTGGGGACATCGGTTGGCATAATGTCCTGGCTACTGACACACTCTACAGACCATGGATACTCGAGTGGTCCGAGACTTAGGTCTCACTTGAGTAGTCTCCACGGTCTCTTGGGAGTCGGATGACCGAACGGGAAATTCAAGAGGTTTGGCAAAGGTGGGTGCCAGCCAAAACCTCTGCCTACACTGGGTCCGCTCTAACCTCCGCTCATGAAAACAGAGGTCGATGCGGGTAGATATAGAAATGAGTTTCTCCAGTGTGGCAGGAATCTCCCTGGTGGCCAAAGCGTCCTTTACATGGTCTGCCAGTCCTCTCCAGAACACTGGAATAAGAACTTTATCTGGCCACTCTAATTCAGAGGCCAAAATCCGAAATTGGACTGAGAACTGGCTGACCATGACAAGCCCTGTGACATTGCCAGCAGTTGGAGTGCCATATCGTGTGTGACCTGAGGTCCTAAAAAGACCTTTTTCAGAGCCTCCAAAAAACGAGGAGTACTCCGCACCACACGATCGTCGCGCTCCCACAGCGGCGTTGCCCACTCCAATGCTCTGCCCGACAGAAGAGACAGAATAAAAGCCACTTGTGCCCGTTCCGTGGGGAAAGTGTTGCCAGAAGCTCAAGCTGTATAGAGCACTGACTCACGAATCCCAGAGAATGTTTACTGTCACTAGTAAACTTGTCTGGAAGTGGGAGGTGGGATAATGTCGGAGCAGAGGTAGCGGTGGACAAACTGGCTGCAGCTATGCTAGCAGCCTGAACAGCACTGCGGTAACATCCACAGATGAGGTTGTGCGCTCAAGGACCGCCAACCTACTCTCCAGCTGCTGGATGTACTGCTGTAGACGCTGGTCGTCCGCCATTTTACTAGCCAGACCCTGGCTCTAGAATTATGTTAGGGTCTGCGGAACACACCTAATAATTAATGTAGAGAGGTGCGTTCGCAGCCCGGTGTCCACCGTGCAGGCAGAGCCTGCTGCTAGTAAGATGGCATAAGTAGCGAACTCTGTTATCCCGCAGAGACGCTAAAATAAATGCCGTAGCGCGCTGTGGCAGATAGTGCGAACTCTGTTAATCCACAGAGCCGCTAACGGGAATGCCGCATCGCTATATGGCGATACAAGCAAACTCTGTTACACCACAGAGTCGCTGAGGTAAAGACGAAGAGATAGGTACTGTGTCCTGGTAACCCCACAGGGATAATAATAATAATAATAATAATAATAATAATAATAATAATCTTTATTTATATAGCGCCATCATATTCCGCAGCGCTTTACAGTTTAACAGTTTCAGAACACAAGTCATAAGTAACAACGTTAATACAATAATTAAAGCAAAATAAGCCGCCCCTGCTCGTGAGAGCTTACAATCTACAATGAGGTGGGGGAGAAACAAAATACAGGTGTATATATACAATGGTGCATTTACAATGATGGTCCAGCCATCTTGAGGGAGTGAGGGATGGATGGAGATAGTGAATGGGCTACACACACACACACACTTACACATAGAATGACTTTGATTAGTGAATGTGATAGGCCGCTCTGAACAAATGTGTTTTGAGGGAGCGCCTGAAACCATGCAAATTGTGGATAGTCCTAATTTCTTGGGGTAGAGCATTCCAGAGGATTGGCGCAGTGTGGGAGAAGTCTTGGAGTCGGGAGTGGGAGGTACGGATTAGTGCAGAGGTTAGTCGAAAGTCGTTTGCAGAGCGCAGCAGTCGGTTAGGCTGATAGATAGAAATGAGGGAGGAGATGTAGGGGGGTGCTGCACTGTGGAGAGCTTTGTGGGTGAGAACCAGTACTTTGAATTGTATCCTATAATGAATGGGCAGCCAGTGTAAGGACTGGCGAAAGAGCGGACGCGTCCGAGTACCGATTAGCCAGATAGATTACCCTGGCTGCTGCATTAAGGATGGACTGGAGAGGGGATAGTCGAGTAATGGGGAGGCCAAATAATAGAGTGTTGCAGTAGTCCAGGCGGGAGTGGATCAATGCTACAGTGAGGGTTTTTGTTGTTTCCAAGGTGAGAAAAGGGCGGATTCTAGAGATGTTCTTTAGGTGTAGGCGGCAAGAGCGGGCAAGAGATTGTATATGGGAGGTGAAGGAGAGATTGGTGTCAAACATAACACCCAGACAGCGAGCCTGCTGCCGGGGTGTTATTATGGTGCCGCCCACGGAGAGGGATATGTCAAATTTAGGGAGGTTAGTAGACGGCGGGAGCAGAAGGAGTTCAGTTTTGGAGAGGTTGAGTTTCAGATAGAGAGCGGACATGATGTTGGAGACTGCGGACAGACAGTCAGTGGCGTTCTGTAGTACAGCAGGGGTAAGGTCGGGGGATGACGTGTATAGTTGTGTGTCATCAGCATAAAGATGGTACTGAAAGCCAAATCTGCTGATGGTCTGTCCAATTGGGGCCGTGTAGAGAGAGAAGAGAAGGGGGCCAAGGACTGAGCCCTGGGGTACACCGATAGTGAGAGGAAGAGGAGATGATGTGGAGCCAGAGAACGAAACACTGAAGGAGTGGTCAGAAAGATAGGAAGAGAACCAGGAGAGAACAGTGTCCTTAATACCTAGTGACTGGAGCCTAGACAGTAGGAGACGGTGGTCAACCGTGTCGAAAGCTGCAGAAAGGTCGAGAAGAATGAGCAGAGAGTGGTCACCGTTACGTTTTGCTGTAAGAAGGTCATTGGTTACTTTAATGAGTGCAGTTTCGGTCGAATGTAGGGGGCGGAAGCCGGACTGTGATGGGTCTAGGAGGGAGTGATTGGAGAGGTAACGGGTAAGGCGGGAGTAGACTAGGCGCTCCAAAAGTTTAGAGATGAAGGGGAGATTGGAGACCGGTCTGTAGTTGTTTGTGCAGGAAGGGTCGAGAGCGGGTTTCTTTAGTAGTGGAGTAATGATGGAGTGTTTGAAGGAGGATGGGAAAATGCCAGAGGAGAGTGAGAGATTAAAGATTTTAGTTAGTTGAGTTGTGACAACTGGAGAGAGAGACTGGAGGAGATGTGAGGGAATGGGGTCGGTAGTGCATGTAGTCGGACGAGAGGAAGAGAGGAGTCTGGAGACTTCTTCTTCTGTGATGGGATCAAATGTGGAAAGTGAGC
This sequence comes from Oophaga sylvatica, assembly GCA_033576555.1. Lineage (NCBI taxonomy): Eukaryota > Metazoa > Chordata > Amphibia > Anura > Dendrobatidae > Oophaga > Oophaga sylvatica. The sequence goes on from JARQOD010000001.1 coordinate 209,468,914, forward strand.
CAGGGGAACAGCAGGGTGGGATGGGAGTCACAGCCCTTGGTGGTTGAGAGCATATTTCCTGACGGATAGTATCTATTTTTTCTGTAAAATGGGAGGCCAGGTCGTCAGCACAGATGTCTGTGATAGGGGCTTGTGCTTTTGGCCTGAGGAGGGAGTGAAAAGTGTCAAAAAGTTTCTTGGGGTTGTTGGCTAGTGAGGAGATCAGGGTGGTGAAGTAGGTCTGTTTGGCGAGGTGAAGGGCTGCATTATATGTTCTTAACATGAATTTAAAGTGGATGAAGTCTTCTGGTGTGCGGGTTTTTCTCCAAAGGCGTTCAGCACTCCTAGAGCATCGCTGAAGAAGTTGAGTTTGCAATGTGAGCCAGGGCTGTTTTACTGTGTGTTTGGAAGTTCTGAGGGTGAGTGGTGCTACTTGGTCAAGGGTGCTTCTAAGAGTGTCATTGTAGTGATGAACAGCCAGATTAGGACAAGAAAAAGAGGAGATTGGGGACAGCGATGAGTGTAGGGAGTCTGAAAGTGTCTGAGGGTTAATGGCTTGTAGATTTCTGAATGTGTGGTAGGTAGGAGTGCGCTGGGGTGGTGGAGGATTTGTGAGCGTGAAGGAGAGAATGTTGTGGTCAGAGAGTGGAAGCGGTGAGTTATTTAGGTGGGAGATTGAACAGAGGCGGACAAAGACCAGGTCAAGGGTGTTACCATCCTTGTGTGTCTCAGAGGTTGAAAGCTGTGAGAGGCCTAGAGAAGTGGTTAGTGATAGAAGCTGAGATGCAGATGTGGAAGTAGGGCTGTTAATGGGGATGTTGAAGTCTCCAAGGATAAGGGTTGGTAGTTCTGAGGACATGAAGTGCGGCAGCCAGGCAGAGAAGTGGTCAAGGAACTGGGTGGGCGAGCCTGGGGGCCGATATATGACCGCTACTCTGAGGGAGAGGGGACAAAAGAGCCTGATGGTGTGGACCTCAAAAGAAGGGAATGAGAGTGATGGAATTGGGGGGATGACCTGGAAAGTGCATTGTGGGGACAGGAGTATGCCAACTCCACCACCATGTCTGTTTGTGGGTCTCGGGGAATGGGAGAACTGTAAGCCACCATAGGAAATGGCGCAGGGGAGACCGTGTCAGAATCCTGAATCCAGGTTTCAGTGATGGCCAACAGATGAAGAGAGTTGTTCAGAAAGTAGTTGTGCAGGAAGGTTAGCTTGTTGTATGCAGACCGTGGATTCCAGAGGGCACAATTAAACGAAGGAGATGAGGGAGTGCAAGTAATATTAATAAGATTATTATGGTTTCGATATAAGGTAGGGTAGGGATTGAGATTGGGGGATGGTGGACCAGGGTTGGGGGAGATGTCCCCTGAAATCAGTAGGATATCAGGGATACACAGATAACTGCTGTGCAGATAGCAGTCCGTGATCATGCAGACAGCAACGCAATCAAGCAATCTCCTCACCGGAGAAGCCGGTATTCTAGGGGCTTATTGCAGCCAAGCCCTAACTATGTGCACCCAAATCTCCTCACCGGAGGTGCCGGTATTCTAGGGGCTTATTTCAGCCGAGCCCTAACCACATGCATGCATGATCACACTGGCGCAAAGCACATAATGCAAATGATCCTAGCGCACGGCCGTGCGTTAAGGACAGCCTTTTATAGCAGCCCCGAGAAAAAGACCTTCCAGGAAGGACCAATGGAAAGCTGCTTCAGAAGATCAACAGTCACAGGACCTTCCTGAAGGACCAATAGGAGTGGCAGCTGTGTCTGAGCATGTGACCCCTGATCTCCAATGGGAGATCTTGCCCTGGGCATGCTCAGATGAAGCAACAAAGGACTTAGATCCCAAATCTGCCTGCTCCAACACTGGTTGCAGCAGCAAGTCTCTGCACAGTACTGGGCCGGGCAAGCCGCTGGGACCGACGTCTCTGCTGAGCAGGAACCACTGCGGCCGCAGACGGATGGGGGACCACAGCGGGAACAGCTCGAGATTCCCCTGTGCAGGAGCGGGAACTCGAACCCTAACACTCACTTCCTCTGGTTTGCTTCATGAACATTATGTGTTATTAAAAAGAAAAAATGAAATATTTGGACCATTACCAACATTGTCTGTGGTATATGGCTTTACAGCAGAGTTTTCTACCTTGCATTCAAAGCATAAATATAATATTGGATGGGAAGTAGAAATGTGCTTACCAACTACCCAGGGTTAATTTTAGTTAAAATGAAATCATAACTGGCTTCCGAAGAGCTGGTAAAGCAGCTCTTGAGATTGCATTGCATCTTCACAGGAAGCCTGATTTGAACACGCACCATCTTCCAAACTCTGTATTCACAGAACATTACTGAACACAGCTGAGAAGTCATCAGCTGAACTCGACAGATCCTGACCTATCTGCAGCCTCTGTCAGCGAGCTTTGAGAGCTCTCTATTCTTACAAGCAGTACAACTACAGGTAGTTATTAAGACGCTACTGCATCAAGTGATATGCCAGTCCTGAGACAGCACACTTCCAACCGGCACATACTTTTTATTTACTTTTTTACTGACTGAGTACAAGGTGTAAAATCTCCCAGAAAAAGGAAATAGAACAGAAGATGAATATTTTTGTGCAAGGAACCATTTGAAGGTGTTCCTAGACAAAACTAAAGGGGTCCATAACAGAAACAAAATATATATTATGTCCATTAAAGCCTCTTCTTTTTTTATTTGAAAATTAATAAACTTAGTTGAAATCAGGGACATTGAAGGTTCCTAAAAGTACAGGGGCCTATGTGTATGTATACAGTATGGGATACTTTTAGAAGTATTTATTGCATAAGTGCATCATGAGCTTTAAATAGCTTTTATGGCTTATCTGGTAAAATACACCATTATAGTCTATGGCTGAGTGAAGCCAGTGATGAATCTCCATTACCCATAGAATAATATGGGATCAGTTTTAAAAGTACAATTAATGATAAAGTACGTAATAAGCTATTGAAAAGTTTTTGATGTCTCATTAAACATAAGGAATTATAAGTTATGTGTCACAGATTGTAAATGAGATTTTAGATTCATCATCAGGTCCTGCTGTTTCTTGTAGAACATTCTGTTAATACTAGCTTTGAAAGGGTTCTCCTCCCCTCCATAAAATTTTACAGAAGTAAGGAGCTGTGATCCATCCAGCCACAATTCCTGAATCCACGTATCCAACCTGGGACTGGGTGGCGAAAGGGTGAGGTAACAGGATCCGTATGGCATGCGCTTTTTTTTTCTTGTATTATACCGATTTCGGAATTAAATCGCAACTTACTGCAATTTTTTACTCATGCCGAATACAGCGAAGAAACAAAATGCAAACAATATGCAGATCTGCACTGCCTCATTGAATGGCATGCATGCTGCAATGTTTTTCAAATAGAGATTAAGCCAGTGAAAAAAATTGCTTATTTACGTAACTCCATTCAATAACATTGGTCCTAATGCTGCCGGATCCACTTTTTCAAAGACAGTACTCAGATCGAAAACATGTTCATATTAATCAGCCCTAAGAAAGTGATTTTTGCTCCACAAGTAAACTCTGATTCAGCCAGTTTCACATGTCCAGATATTTCCGGTCCGTGTGTCCATGTGTACACGTAGCACATCAGTGTGTCATCCGTTTGCTATCCGTGTGAAAACGTATCAAAACCAAAGGTTTCTATGTCCAAAGGAAGGGTTAATGCTTGTATTTAATGGTTTAAACTGTGACAGGTGTGAGCCATTAGTGATTAGTGTTTAAAACATTGCAAAAAAGGTTTAGTCCAATGACATATTAGCTTAGGGTTGTGTGTTATTATTCCTTTGCCCTCAAAAATATGTCTATTTCAAATGAGACGTTGTGGTTGGCATGGCTTGTGTCACGTCGCTTTAGGGTTTGCCAACATATGCTTGATGAGGAACCACACCAGCAAAAAGGCTATGGGTTTACCCTATACTATTACTCCGTGGGGCACATGGCCATTTTAAAAAATTGTATATTGAACTTCACCAATACCCGTTGAAGTTTGTGGCTTTTTGTCTTTCCATTCCCGGATTTAACAGAATTCTTGAGATTTTGCATCCTTACCTTCTCAGACAAGACATATGCATGCGACTAAGCATTTCTCCTGAGGAGCGTTTGCTAGTAACCTTGACGTAAGTTTTTTTTACTAACACATTTTGGTCCTGCTTTAACATTATATTGTGTAATGCTTAACTTCACTTGGTTACGCAGTAAACATTATTTAAACTGCCATACATGTCTTTGTTTACCATTGTCCTACTACTACAGGCCAAAAAACTCTTTGGATATTAGGTGTTCCAATTAAAACAATAGTATTCCCCTCACCCATACTAGTAACATGCACAATTTGTGAGTTGTATATTATAACTTAGACCTGTGTGCTTTCTTCATGGCTGATCTTTAGATTTGACACAACATAAATATTATGTTTACATGTGTTGTATGAGCTTCACTATGTTTTGTTGTTTTGAATTCCATCATATTATGTAATCATATAATTATGTGTATGATTACACAGCTAAACTCATCATCTACACAGCTAAAATCATCTCATCATTTCCCAGTACTTTACAGTGTGGACAAATGCATCTTAGAACTGTCCTGGTTCTAAACTGGCTTGCCTCAAAATATGGATTAATGCCTGGGGCATAACGACGGTCAGGTATGTAATTTTTGTTGTTTTGTTATGTGGGGAGGTCGCATTATCCAAGGCCCCTTCCTAGGCAAATCATATCAGGCCACAGCTATCTGCATACCCTTTCCTTGATTTCTAATGTAGGGGTACCTCACTTAAGTGTTATACTGTAGGTGGTGATTACATGTTAATGGCCAGTAAAGGGTAAATATACAGCTGTGTGCTGATATTATTAGCCTGTGAAGCTCCATAGGTATTAACCCCTTACCAGGCTATCATCATCTGACCCAAGTTGCTGGCTTTCACTCTGCTGGTTTTGAACATTGCCCCGAAGGGGACGGCATTTCTATGAATTAAAATCATATGATAAAAATTTAAAACATGTCAATTAATTAGCACAATCACTAAAGGCATTGTATTTCTGACTGACATCTATATATCTACACATTATATATGTTTTAACTGTGGGAAAAGCATTTATTCTATCCTGTGTTCTCCTGATGTGATTTTACACAACACGCCAGAGTAATTATTGCCTTTTTAATGTTTTAAATATATATATATACATCTATGTATGTATTGAAACATATATACTGTATGTGTGTGTGTCTCACTGATATATATATATACAGTATACTACATATAATATATATATGCTTATATACTTACTCCTAATTTACAGGTGCATGTTTCCAGAAGCATGAGCTGGGCATAATGTACTGATCACTACAACAGCAGTTTGTAATTTTCACTCAGCAACATCCACTGCTGCTTGTTTCTGGAAAACACCCATAGAGACAAAATAGTCCCTGCATCTGTAGATAAATTCTCAAAGGGTTATAATTTCCAAAATGGAGTCACTTTAGGGTGGATTCTGCTTTTTAATCACTTAGTGGATCTTTATATGGAATCCGCAAACTATTCAAGGAAAATCTGCGTTCCAGGAGGCAAATAGCGTTTCTTCCCTCCGAGTCTCTCCGTACAGCTAAGTAGTATTGTACAGGCACATATGGGATATTGCCACATTCAGTAGAAGTTCAGTATGAAAATGTAAAACTTGGGGCTAACACACACTCTTGGTGGAAAAAACGTAAATTATTTTATCTTCACTGCCCAATGGTATAAAAGTCTGTGACACACCTGCGGTGTCAATATAATCACTGCACCCCTAGATGAATTCATTGAGAGGTTAAGTTTGTAAAATGGGGTCATTTATGGGGGATTCTGCTGTGTTGGCACCTCAGGGTCTGTGCCAATAAAACATGGCACCCTCAAACAAGTGCAGCAAAATCTGCACTATAATATGGTGTTTCTTCCCTTCTGAGCTTTTCACTTTGCCTCAAAAGTAGTTTTCGAGACATATGAGGTATCGGTAAATTCAGAAGTTGCACACCAAATTTTGGGGTCCATTTTCTAATGTTACCCTTGTGAAAATGCAAAATTTGGAGATAAAAAAGATTTTTGCAGGAAAAATGTGATTTTTCTATTTTCACGGCTTAAGGTTATAAACTTCTGTGAAGTAGCTGGGGGCTCAAGGTGTTCAGTACACATCTAGATACCGTATATAATCATGTGTAAGCCGACCCGTGTATAAGCCGACCCCCCTAATTTTGCCACAAAAAAACTGGGAAAACTTATTGACTCGCGTATAAGCCTAGGGTGAAAAATGATTATGCCCCCATATGATGCTCCACAGATTAGGCCCCCATAAACTGCAGATTATGCCCCATATGCTGCACAGATTATGCCCAATATGCTCCACAGATTATGCCCCCATATGCTTCAGATTATGCCCAATATGCTCCAGAGATTATGACCCCATATGCTCCAGATTATGCCCCCATATGTTCCACAGATTATGCCCCCATATGTTCCACAGATTATGCCCCATATGTTCCACAGATTATGCCCCATATGCTCCAGATTATGCCCCCATATGCTCCAGATTATGCCCCCATATGCTCCAGATTATGCCCCATATGCTCCAGATTGTGCCCCCATATGTTCCACAGATTATGCCCCATATGCTGCACAATTATGCCCCATAGTATACGTCGCTTATGCTGCCTGCAAAAAAATTTTTTTTTAAAAAAAAATGACATATTCTCTCGTCGCTGGGGGCCAGGTGCCGGTGTCACCGCTCGCTTAGGACCCCGGCACCTGAGATATTTACCTGTCCTCTCTCCACCGCTGCGCGCTGCTCCCTCGTCTGACTCCTCTGGCTGTGAATGATCAGGCAGAGGGCGCGACGCGCACTAACAACGTCATCGCGCCCTCTGCCTGATCATTCCGTCCAGAAGAGTCCGACAATGGAGCAGCGCGCAGCGGTGGAGAGAGGACAGGTAAATATCGCTATACTCACCACTCCGCCGGCGCATCTCTGCAGCCTCTCCTCTTCTCCCGGCGGGCTCCGCAGCGCTTCAGTCCTACAGCTGTGACGTGGTACCGCTCATTAAAGTCAGGAATATGTATATATTCATGACTTTAATGAGCGGTGCCATGTGACCGCTGCAGGAAGGAGCCGGAGATCGTGGGAGAAGCAGGGGGGCTGCAGAGACCGCGCCGGCGGAGTGGTGAGTATGATCCGACACCCCCACTCCCCCTCCCCGCCGACCCCCGTATATGACCCGCGTATAAGCCGAGAGGGGGACTTTCAGCCCTAAAAAATGGGCTGAAAATCTCGGCTTATACACGAGTATAAAAGGTAAGTTCACAAAGGCTCTAGTTTCCAAAATTTTGTCAGTTTTGGGGTGTTTCCACTGTTTAGGCACATCAGGGGCTCTCCAAACGTGACATGGCACTGTTAATTATTCCAGAAAATTTTGCATTCTAAAAGTCAAATGGTGCTCCTTCCAAGCCCTGATGTGCAACCAAACAGTTGTTTTCCTCCACATATTGGGTATTAGCATACTCTGGGGAAATTGCAAAACAAATTTTATGGAGCAATTTCTCCTGTTACCCATATGAAAATGCAAAATTAGGAGCTAAAAAAAAATTATCTGGGAAGATGTGATATTTTTTTATTTTCACGACTCTATGTTATAAACTTCTGTGAAGCACCTGGGGGTTCAAGGTGCTTAATTCACATCTAGATAAGTTCCCTAAGGGGTCTAGTTTCCAATATGGTTTCACTTGTTGGAAGTTTCCACTGTTTAGGCACAACAGTGGCTCTCCAAACATGACATGACGTCATATCAGAAAATTTTACATTCAAAATGTGAAATGGCGCTCCTTCCCTTCTGAGCCCTGATATGTGTCCAAACAGTAGATTTCTCCCACATATGGGGTAAAGGCATGCTCAGGAGAAATTGCATAACAAATTTTATGGTCCATTTTATTCTGTTATCCTTGCAAAAGTAAAAAAGATTAGGTCTAAAGAAAAATTTTTGTGAAAGAAATGTAATATTTTTTCCTTCCACATTCCAAAAATTCCTGTGAGGCACCTGAAGGGTTAATAAACTTCTTGATTGTGCTTTTGAATACCTCGAGTGGTGCATTTTTTAGAATGTAGTTACTTTTGGGTATTTTCTGTCGCATAGGCCCCTCAAAGTCACTTCAAATGTCAGGTGGTATAAAATCAACCACAGATCCAATAATGACTTGTGTTATATGAATATCAAAAAACCAATTACTGTGACTCCAAACTCTACAACCAGAGAATAAGTGGACATAAAGAACACAAGAACCAATAAATAATGAAATTAATTGCAATTTTTATTATAGAATAACAATTATAAAGATTAAAAATTAGCAATTGCCTACTGTACCATAAAAGAAACAACTCTAGCAAAGGATATCATTATACACAAATCTGTAATTGATTACCATGATATCAAACCAATGGTAAAATATCACTGTATAAATGATAAGGTGCTATACAATTCAATATCAATACAATTAAGGGTAAAGCACCACTATTTATACTACCTCCTATAACTACAAACAAGGGCCCTAATTAGCATACTACTGAAACGTTACACAAGCCAGCTTAATTCAGGGGGAAAGAACACCTCAATTGTGTCACCTCTACTAAGCCGAATTTGCATGTACTAATGAAGGTCATAAAAGGCGCTGCTAATGTAATGAAGGGGAAAAAGTAGATGTCTTTATAAAAGACTTACATAGATGATGTCCGAGCCTTTGTTTCTCTACCTGAAGAAGTGTGGACGAAACGCGCGTCAGATTACTCCATGGAGCTCTTTTCACATACCATGCCTGGGTTATCAAGTCAAATCCTGAATTCCCCAGTTCAAGATGAATATGACATGGAGTGCACTGATGCACAGCCACTGCTATCTGATCCTGCTGGTACATTCACCCAGAGCACTACATTGCCCTCACAGCCTACAGAGCCAGAATTTGACTTTGATGAAACTCAGGTGCCCTTCCCTCATACTCTAACACCTTACACGGTGACACAGAGGGAGGTGCAGATGAAATTGAAGAGGAGGTGATGGATGACCCAGTTGTTGACCCGGATTGGCATTCATTGGGGAAGAGGGTGCCACTGGCAATAGCTCAGAAGAGGAGGAGGATCCGTGGCAGGCATCGACATCGCAGCTGCGGTTATCTGGCAGGCCAGTAGCAGTTCAAAAACGTGTAAAAAAAACAAAAAGAGTTGCAGGACAGCTTGGCCAGACGGTTAAATTAGCACTGCGTTCAAACCCTGAAATTTTATCCCATAGTAGGAAGAGTGCAGTGTGGCACTTTTTTGACCAAAATCCTATTGATGAGGCAAAGGTTATCTGTAAGAAGTGCGGAAGGACCTTTAGCCGAGGGAAAAATCTCTGAAAATTTAATACCAGTTGCATGCTTAGACATTTAAACACCATGCACTTGCAAGCGTGGACGGACTACAAAACCTCACTGGCTTTGAACGCCTACATTGCCAAACTGATCTCATTAGAGATGATGCCCTTCCGTTTGGTTGAAAGAGCAGCGTTCCGAGAGCTCATGGCCTACGCTGTCCCACGCTATGACCTACCCAGTCGGCATTTATTTTCTAGAAAAGCCATCCCTGTCCTCCACCTGCATGTGAAAGAGTGCATTGTCCATGCACTCAAACAATCAGTGAGTGGAAAGGTGCACCTCACAACAGAAGCATGGGCCAGTAATAATAATAATAATCTTTATTTATATAGCGCTAACATATTCCGCAGCGCTTTACAGTTTAACAGTTTCAAAACACAAGTCATACGTAATAGCGTTAACAATACAATAATTAAAGCAAAATAAGATGACCCTGCTCGTGAGAGCTTACAATCTACAATAGGCATGGCCAGGGCCATTACGTGTGCATCAATGCGCACTGGGTTAATGTGGTGGATCAGGGTCCACAGGGGACAGCAGCGGTGGGACAGTGCTGCCTAGCCCACGGTATAGGCAACAGTTGGCTGTAGGTGTTCGACCTTCCTCCTCCTCCAGAAGCAAAAGCTCATCGAAAGAGCGCAGTCGCACGAGCACTCCATCCGCAGCTGCCAGTGTTGCACATGAAGGTGTCCCACCATCGATCAGCTAGTGGTAAGCGTCAGCAGGCTGTTTTAAAGGTGATGTCTTTGGGCGACAACAGACACACCGCGGAGGTGCTGGCCGACTACTTGCAGCGAGAAACTGAGTCATGGCTGGGCAGTCTACATCTTGAGCCAGGCAACATAGTCAGTGATAACGGCCGTAATTTTGTGGCGGCCATAGCCCTGGCAAAACTCAGACACATAACTTGCCTGGCTCACACCTTGAACCTGGTGGTGCAGTGCTTCAGAAATAATTATCCGGAGTTACCACCCTGCTCCATAAGGTGCGAAGACTGTGCTCGCACATCCATCGCTCGCCCGTAGACTCCAAGTTGCAACAAGGTGGAACTCCACCATGCACATGGTTGAGAGGCTTAAGTAATAAGAATTGATGTCGTTGGCATTGAAATGGGCACTCCCTGCCGACTTTTATTCCCCATTGACTTGCATTGGGGTCGGATTTTCGACTCCGACCCGACCATTTCCATTAGTCGGCCGACTTCGTTTGACTCGACTTTTGAGAAAGTCGGGTTTCACGAAACCCAACTCGACCCTAAAAAAGGCAAAGTCGCTCATCTCTAGTCGCTATGTTTACTTTGAAACCCTGCCTGTGGGGGTACTGTGCCCAATTTTTGGGTGTGAAATTTTTAATCAGCTTTTTCATGGATATGTGGAAATATTTTCTGTGGATGAAATTTGTTATCAGCTTCTGTGGAGTCAAATGTGGTAACATGCTTTGTGAGTAAAATTGATTAGCTTCAGTGGTGGAAATATAGAAACATTCTCTGTAGATGAAATGTGTTATTAGTTTCTGCGGGGGTACTGTGGCCAAAAGCATCTGTGTACTCTGCAGCCATGTCTGCACGAGTAGTGTGCTTAAAAATAATTTTACTCTACCTTTTTGGCAGGGCTTAATGCTCATTAAAGGATTTAGCTACCCATTCCAATTACAGAGCCTCTAAATTGTCATGATGGCTATTCTGTCTCGTAATATCACCTGCTGACTCAGTTGAGAAGTGGTTAATTTACTTGACTTCTGCCTTACTTGGATGTGGTTTTTCAAATTGCCTTTCCAGAATAGAACCCTGTTTATCCGTTACCAATGTGAACTCTGCATTACCTCGTGTGGGCGGTTTGAGATTGGATGGCTGAGAGTGCCTACAGTTCCTTCACTTTGTGTTCCACCAGATCCCATCTTAATCATGGACCCAGCTGGAACAAACAAGAAAATAGAAATGGAGTATAATTCCAATATCCTTAGCTGAAGTATTCAAGCTTGGTTGCCTGCTTTGAACACTTATTTTTCCAAGGGACATTCTTCAGACCCCGGGACCCTAAGGCAACAGCAGTGGGGAGGTCTCCTATGGCAAAAGGGCTTGGACTGGCCGTAGTAAGTCTTGTGGTGGACCGCCAGCTGTATCCAGAATTAGAGTGCTAGCTTCTTATCTGCGGCTTCTCTACTCTATGCTACAGAATATAAAAGTTTGGCTCTTTGGATGATATTTGTAAGCTGCTTTTGTAGGGATACTCTGCTCCATGCTCTGTGTATGTAGCAGCAAAAAAATGGGGATATAAAACTTAACATTTAATGAACTTAATGCTAAAAAGGGGACACACAAACAAATACCATCCTCCAAACAAATAGTGAGGATATATGATATAATAAGAGAGTTGAGTCCAATAAGGACAACAAGAAATAGGAGATATATAGTACGTCAGACAATATATAATATATAATTAGCTCTGCACCGCAAGAGCAAAATATGACTACCTAAATGCAAGTGTAGGCATCGCTTATTTGTAAGTCATGTGTCTGAGACTTAATCAAACGTATGTGAGACAACATCTATAAAAGGAATGATCTCACCCATTTGAATGGCGATGTTCGCTCTAAAATTCATCTCCTAATAAAGTATGCATATGGTCATTTTCAGATTAAACAAGGCCCTTTCCCAACGCGTTTCCTCCTTGCAGGATTCATCAGGGGATATGGCAGCTAGACACATCTATATCAAATGCATTGCTCTCATAGGGAGAAAAAAACATACAACTCCTCCTTATATCAATAGATAAGACACTCCCACCACCATTTAAACCAATTAGTGCAAAACAAAAAACGAACCACCAATAAAAAGTGATGTGCATGGTTTAAAAATACATGCCTGTTTAATGAGGTCACAATCTTGCTGAAACGCACGCCACACTTTACATATAGCCTATAGCGATCTCACCATTTGCCAAATAGTGATCGCACGCCGTGTACTCATAGCGCATGCGCAGTTAGTCATTTCCGGTATTCCCCTTCATTGGACTTCCGGTCTATTGATACCAACTCACATGCGTCCATTCAGCGATGTAAAAAACACCGCGCGCATGCGTCATTCAGAATAGTGGCTTCCGGTGTGTAAAGTGAACCCATTTAAAGAGGCATTCCAGAACGCACAATTATGCTACGTCCTATAATGGGACGTTAAATAAAATCGCAAATTGCGGCGAAAACCAAACGCAAATGTACGACTTATGTCATGGCACAACTAAAGCGTCATAATACAATAATATTGAGTCCTAGATGGCGCCATTAAATATTCTTGCAAACAGCCTCAATTATTGCGGCACAGCACAACAGAAGCGTCATAATGCAATTATATTGCGTCCCAGATGGTGCCATTAAATATTCTTGCAAACAGCATCTCATTTTGCGACTAAAATCGTGCCATTGCTTACTTCAAAACGATGTAATACCAAATTAATAAAAGATGAGTAAACAATTATTTAGTATGAATAACCTCTTTCAACGGAAGACACTTAGCGACATCATCTTAGTGACATTTAATAGTTTACCAAAATCTGATATTAGCATATAGAAATATAAGGAAAGACAAACAAGATCATTTTAACCCCTTCTATACTATTATTAATACAGACATGATATAAAAAATCTCCAAATTAAAAATAATGGAGATTAATCCTCTCGCACTAAGGGTAAATCCAAGAACATTTAAAGGAGCATCTACCAAAGGTGTCCCATGATACTCCAAACTAAAAAATAGATATGGAGAGAGGGAATACCATTCCCTATAAGGAATTTCATATATATATTAGAGCTTGGGCTGGCTTACCACACTATGGAATGATACCAAAATTATTACATTGCTATATTTGGAAAAGTTGTAAAGGAACAAAATGGAATAGTCAAATATAGGAACCAGCATTCATAGATCATGATAAAAAACATTATTCATTGGAAAGGAAGAAAGGAAAAAGGGAAGCCTGACAGATCCCTGTCAAGTACCTATTTCCATCTGACCCTGCCTAACAGCGGAGGTTGGAGCCCTAAAATCCTGCGCAAGTGGCCCCCCGGTCCACGGCGGCTAACCCTAACTAAATCACCCTGCAAAACCCTATACTAGAGAAAGCAGGAATAGGAAAGTTGTTCATTTAAACCATATGGAGAGACAGTTTTTAGTCGAAAAATCCACTTTGTCTCTCGTTGTAATATTAAATTGTCCCAGTCACCACCACGAATCGGTCTGGGTACCTTATCAATACCCATGAATTTTATTGCATTAGGGTCTCCCCCATGTTTGAGGTTGATATGTCTGGCCACAGGTGTATCCATATTCCTCGCTATGTCTCTCATGTGCTCACCAATTCTCCTCCTAAACTCTCTAATGGTCTTTCCAACATAGATCATACCACATAGGCAAATTGCCCTGTAAATAACACCTTCACTCCTGCAGTTGATAAAAGAGGTAATCTCAAATCTTGTTGAGTTATCAGATGCAAAAAATTGTTTGCCAACTTCCACATTTTTACAGGCAATGCAACCACTACATTTAAAGCACCCCACAACATTGGATTTTAGCCAGGTTGTTTTTTCGGCATTTACAAAGTGACTCTTAACCAGTCTATCCTTTAAAGACCTTCCCTTACGAAAGGTAATTTGGGGATGACAGGGCAAGAGATCCCCAATGTCCTGGTCCATTTTCAGGATAGGCCAATGGTTTTTCAAGATCTGCCTTAGATCATCGGCCCCGTTATTAAATGTGGTAATAAATCTAATGACCCAAAAATTCATCTTCTTGTTTGGGGGATTGAGTCAGTAATTCCATCTGTTTTTAATTTTGATGTCATTATAGGCTCCTTTTAACACACAATCAGGATAGCCTCTATCCAAAAATCTATGTCGTAGATCATTTGCTTGACGTTTAAAATTATTGTCATCTGAGCAATTTCTACGAATCCTCGTATATTGACCCTTAGGTATAACCTTTCTTCTGGGCCAAAGGATGACTGCTCTCCCATCTCAGAAGAGAATTAGTGGCCGTAGGTTTTCTATGAATGCTGGTACTCAAGGTTCCATCATCATTCCTCTCAATCAGCACATCAAGGAATGGCAATTTAGATGGATTCCATTCATACGTGAACTCAGACCAATGTCATTCACGTTTAGACCCCTGAAAAATTTCCCAGCAAAAGATTCTCCTGTACCTTTCCAAATGATAAAAACGTCGTCAATATATCTCAACCATAAAAGAGCCTTTTCAGCTCCGACGACACCATTTTCACCAAAAATCACTGTCTCTTCCCACCAGCCCAGGAGTAAATTAGCATACAGGGGGCACAAGGCTCCCCATCGCAGTACCCCTGAGCTGGTGGTAAAATTTGCGATCAAACACAAAAAAATTATGTGTTAATAGATAACGTAAACAATCGCAGACAAAGATGTTGTGTGCCTTAAACTGTGAACCTCTACTCTTTAGAAAATGTTCAGTTGCCTCTAGCCCTTTGTCGTGGGGAATGGATGAATAAAGTGCCTCAACATCGATACTGGCAAGAATAGTGTCAGGTTCCATAACAACCCCATCGATTTTACTCAATAAATCTGTCGTATCCCTCGTGTATGAGCAAAGGGCAAGGACAAATGGATTTAAAATCTTATCCAGATAAATGCCCAAATTTTTTCGTGAGACTGCTCACACCTGACACAATTGGTCTACCCTTAAGGGGATCGACCCCCTTATGTACCTTAGGGAGACAGTAGAATGTGGCCAATGTAGGGAACTTTGGTATAATGAATTCACACTCATTTTTATCAATAACCCCTATTGAGAGGCCATTCAATGTGATTTGTCTTAACTCATTAGTGAATACCATGGTGGGGTCAGAAGAAAGAACACAATAACACTCTCTGTTGTTCAAGATGTTAAGGCACATTTTCTTATAATCAAAGAGTTTAGTACCACTACATTACCACCTTTATCAGAACTTTTGATGGTAATGTCCTGATCTTTTTCCAGATCTTTAAGTGCCATCATTTCATGACGGGTCAAATTGTATTGGGGTAAAAGAGGGAGATTCACCAAGTTTCTGTATGTCTTTAGAAACCAAATTCAAGATATATATCGATCGACGTAAGATCTGATTGGGGAGTGGCATTTTTTACTCTTACATTTAAGATCTGTAAAAGGACCTTTACCACTTATACTAAGTCAGTGTCAGAGAGGTTATACGGACTCTAATATCCTCCAGGAGGGAGTCCGAAACCCCTAATTCATTGCATGTCTTTTTTTGAGATTGAATATGAAATTTCTTCCATTTAAGTTTCCTGACAAATAAATTAAGGTCCTTTGTACCCTCAAACGAGTCAAAGTTACTCGAGGGAACAAAAGACAACCCTTTACTTAGCACACACAATTTCGATTTCAGTTAGGACTCTATCCGACAAATTTATGACCTGTGGGTTTCCCCTTGAAATGGTGTGCCTGTAGGGTTTGATCTGCTCCGTAAGGGGTAACCTTGCTCCAAAAAAGAAGCCGAAGTGGAAGTTGAAGGGTTAGGACCAGCAGAATAATTTGGACCAGCGGAGTAATTAGATCTCCGATCGTATCCCCTTCTCCGATAACCACCACGACCACGTTGTCTACCCCTCTGTGATTTATGATGACCCTCAATATCAGATGCTTCAGTGTCTGTGGAGGTGTAGACAGGTTCAGGTGGTCTATTGGGGAAGAGATAGGCCTTATTTTCTTTGAAATCTTGTAGGTCACGAATAAATTGTTGTGTTTCCTTCTTTCAGGTGATACTGAAAGCGTTCAAGAGTATTCTGTACACCTAATTCTTTTGCAGAGAATTCTGCTTCAGAAGAAAATTTTTTTGTGACCTCGATTTGCTCTTTAAGTATCTCGTTACACTTATTCAAAGTTATACGTTCATCATCGAGGAGAATCTGCATAAATTTGAGTGAACTATTAGTGGCCTCTCTTTCCCATTTACTTAATAAATCAGGACTCTTATATCTCAAGCCAGGTGCCAAAGAGATTCTCAAGTGGCGGGGGACAATACCGGCTTTGATGTAATATTCCAGTCCTTGTACTTCCCACCAAGACACAATTGGTTTTTTATATACTCTAGTCAATTCTTTAAATGCAGAGTTAAAGGATGGAGTATATTTCCTTTGCTGAAAGTCACGATCAGAAAAAATATCCTTTACTTCAGTAAGCCAATGATTAGTATCTATTCCAGTCGTTAGGAAGCCAGCCATGCTCCAGGGTATAGATAGTCAATGAAGCAGTATAATAAAGATTGCCCCAAAATGTATTTAAATATGTAGCAGCAAAAAAAATGGGGATATAAAACTTAACATTTAATGAACTTAATGCTAAAAAGGGGACACACAAACAAATACCATCCTCCAAACAAATAGTGAGGATATATGATTAATAAGAGAGTTGAGTCCAATAAGGACAACAAGAAATAGGAGATATATAGTACGTCAGACAATATATAATATATAATTAGCTCTGCACCGCAAGAGCAAAATATGACTACCTAAATGCAAGTGTAGGCATCGCTTATTTGTAAGTCATGTGTCTGAGACTTAATCAAACGTATGTGAGACAACATCTATAAAAGGAATGATCTCACCATTTGAATGGCGATGTTCGCTCTAAAATTCATCTCCTAACAAAGTATGCATATGGTCATTTTCAGATTAAACAAGGCCCTTTCCCAACGCGTTTCCTCCTTGCAGGATCCCTCAGGGGATATGGCAGCTAGACACATCTATATCAAATGCATTGCTCTCATAGGAGAAAAAAACATACAACTCCTCCTTATATCAATAGATAAGACACTCCCACACCATTTAAACCAATTAGTGCAAAACAAAAAACGAACCACCAATAAAAAGTGATGTGCATGGTTTAAAAAATACATGCCTGTTTAATGAGGTCACAATCTTGCTGAAACGCACGCCACACTTTACATATAGCCTATAGCGATCTCACCATTTGCCAAATAGTGATCGCACGCCGTGTACTCATAGCGCATGCGCAGTTAGTCATTTCCGGTATTCCCCTTCATTGGACTTCGGTCTATTGATACCAACTCACATGCGTCCATTCAGCGATGTAAAAAATACCGCGCGCATGCGTCATTCAGAATAGTGGCTTCCGGTGTGTAAAGTGAACCCATTTAAAGAGGCATTCCAGAACGCACAATTATGCTACGTCCTATAATGGACGTTAAATAAAATCGCAAATTGCGGCGAAAACCAAACGCAAATGTACGACTTATGTCATGGCACAACTAAAGCGTCATAATACAATAATATTGAGTCCTAGATGGCGCCATTAAATATTCTTGCAAACAGCCTCAATTATTGCGGCACAGCACAACAGAAGCGTCATAATGCAATTATATTGCGTCCCAGATGGTGCCATTAAATATTCTTGCAAACAGCATCTCATTTTGCGACTAAAATCGTGCCATTGCTTACTTCAAAACGATGTAATACCAAATTAATAAAAGATGAGTAAACAATTATTTAGTATGAATAACCTCTTTCAACGGAAGACACTTAGCGACATCATCTTAGTGACATTTAATAGTTTACCAAAATCTGATATTAGCATATAGAAATATAAGGAAAGACAAACAAGATCATTTTAACCCCTTCTATACTATTATTAATACAGACATGATATAAAAAATCTCCAAATTAAAAATAATGGAGATTAATCCTCTCGCACTAAGGTAAATCCAAGAACATTTAAAGGAGCATCTACCAAAGGTGTCCCATGATACTCCAAACTAAAAAATAGATATGGAGAGAGGGAATACCATTCCCTATAAGGAATTTCATTATATATTAGAGCTTGGGCTGGCTTACCACACTATGGAATGATACCAAAATTATTACATTGCTATATTTGGAAAAGTTGTAAAGGAACAAAATGGAATAGTCAAATATAGGAACCAGCATTCATAGATCATGATAAAAAACATTATTCATTGGAAAGGAAGAAAGGAAAAAGGGAAGCCGACAGATCCCTGTCAAGTACCTATTTCCATCTGACCCTGCCTAACAGCGGAGGTTGGAGCCCTAAAATCCTGCGCAAGTGGCCCCCCCGGTCCACGGCGGCTAACCCTAACTAAATCACCCTGCAAAACCCTATACTAGAGAAAGCAGGAATAGGAAAGTTGTTCATTTAAACCATATGGAGAGACAGTTTTTAGTCGAAAAATCCACTTGTCTCTCGTTGTAATATTAAATTGTCCCAGTCACCACCACGAATCGGTCTGGGTACCTTATCAATACCCATGAATTTTATTGCATTAGGGTCTCCCCATGTTTGAGGTTGATATGTCTGGCCACAGGTGTATCCATATTCCTCGCTATGTCTCTCATGTGCTCACCAATTCTCCTCCTAAACTCTCTGATGGTTTTTCCAACATAGATCATACCACATAGGCAAATTGCCCTGTAAATAACACCTTCACTCCTGCAGTTGATAAAAGAGGTAATCTCAAATCTTGTTGAGTTATCAGATGCAAAAAATTGTTTGCCAACTTCCACATTTTTACAGGCAATGCAACCACTACATTTAAAGCACCCCACAACATTGGATTTTAGCCAGGTTGTTTTTTCGGCATTTACAAAGTGACTCTTAACCAGTCTATCCATTAAAGACCTTCCCTTACGAAAGGTAATTTGGGGATGACAGGGCAAGAGATCCCCAATGTCCTGGTCCATTTTCAGGATAGGCCAATGGTTTTTCAAGATCTGCCTTAGATCATCGGCCCCGTTATTAAATGTGGTAATAAATCTAAGACCCAAAAATTCATCTTCTTGTTTAGGGGATTGAGTCAGTAATTCCATCCTGTTTTAATTTTGATGTCATTATAGGCTCCTTTTAACACACGATCAGGATAGCCTCTATCCAAAAATCTATGTCGTAGATCATTTGCTTGACGTTTAAAATTATTGTCATCTGAGCAATTTCTACGAATCCTCGTATATTGACCCTTAGGTATACCTTTCTTCTGGGCCAAAGGATGACTGCTCTCCCATCTCAGAAGAGAATTAGTGGCCGTAGGTTTTCTATGAATGCTGGTACTCAAGGTTCCATCATCATTCCTCTCAATCAGCACATCAAGGAATGGCAATTTAGATGGATTCCATTCATACGTGAAACTCAGACCAATGTCATTCACGTTTAGACTCCTGACAAATTCAGCAAAAGATTCTCCTGTACCTTTCCAAATGATAAAAACGTCGTCAATATATCTCAACCATAAAAGAGCCTTTTCAGCTCCGACGACACCATTTTCACCAAAAATCACTGTCTCTTCCCACCAGCCCAGGAGTAAATTAGCATACGAGGGGGCACAAGGGCTCCCCATCGCAGTACCCCTGAGCTGGTGGTAAAATTTGCGATCAAACACAAAAAAATTATGTGTTAATAGATAACGTAAACAATCGCAGACAAAGATGTTGTGTGCCTTAAAACTGTGAACCTCTACTCTTTAGAAAATGTTCAGTTGCCTCTAGCCCTTTGTCGTGGGGAATGGATGAATAAAGTGCTCAACATCGATACTGGCAAGAATAGTGTCAGGTTCCATAACACCCCATCGATTTTACTCAATAAATCTGTCGTATCCCTCGTGTATGAGCAAAGGGCAAGGACAAATGGATTTAAAATCTTATCCAGATAAATGCCCAAATTTTTCGTGAGACTGCTCACACCTGACACAATTGGTCTACCCTTAAGGGGATCGACCCCCTTATGTACCTTAGGGAGACAGTAGAATGTGGCCAATGTAGGGAACTTTGGTATAATGAATTCACACTCATTTTTATCAATAACCCCTATTGAGAGGCCATTCTTGTGGGTGAAATTTTCAACTGTACTGCCAATAGCAAGCCTCGCTGCGGCCCACTAGTCCAATCCAAGACTATGCTAGCAGCTTTTCATATGCATCATTTGTAGCATATGCTACTGGAGCAGACATTTTGGAGCAGTGGGGGTACAGTGCCCCATTGTTTGGGTGTGACATTTTTAATCAGATTTCTCATTGATCTGTGAAAGCATGCTCTGTGGGTGAAAATAGTTATCAGCTTCTGTGAAATAAATGTGCAAACATGCTCTGTGGATTTGTAAGCTGCTAATGTGGGTGTACTGTGCCCCATGCTCTGGGTGAAATTTTTAAGCTGCTTCTGTAGGGAGGTGCTCTGCCCCATGGGTAAAATTTTTAACTGGATGGACAATAGAAAGGTTAAATCTCTGTGCGGGCACTGTTACCATTTTTACCTTATTTATTTACTTCCTATATTACCATGGTTGCTATGGTGACAGAAACCCTTTAAGTCATTTCCCTATCCACATTTGTTCATTTGTTTGCATGACAATTGTCCTGCTCTTCTCCCATTAGCTTCCTTTTGTAGCTCCCTAGCCCTGACTATGACCATTTTACAGCCATTTTAAAACACTGCAATTTAGGTACCATTGACTTCTATTGGGGTCAAATTCGAAGTCAAGTTCAGCCCCAAAGCAAACTTTTCACTGTATGTCAGTGAGTTCAACGAACTCGAACATCCTCAGGTTCGCTCATCACTAGTCATAAAAGATGAATATGACTGAGAATAAAAACAATTCTGTTACTGTTTCCCAGTGCAGAAAAGCAAGGGCCATACACAGACAAAGGTGAAATGTTACATTATCATTGTCTGTTGGATAAATTGAGAAATGAGTTGTTAGACCCAAGTAATTTCCCTTCACTGAAGATTTCATTGTGTTTTCATTATTTTCCTTCTTCCGATGAATAATTTTGTTTTCATAAACCAAGTGGCTTCTATGTAAAAATTAAAAAAAAAATCTTTGATTAGTTTTTACAGCACAGTAACAATTCATAAATACCTTCCAAGTATAGTAATGCTAAAGTTTGTGGGAGCGGCTGTGGAATAAACTGAATGAGGATTTCCGTTTGCTTCTTCTGCAATTAGTCTCTGGATACAACTTTGAAGGATTTGTAGACAATGATGTTATCACAAGTGGGTTAGACAGGCACTCTATCATATGATTGTATTGCTGGTAAATATATATAATCAGCATAGATGTTTAAATCAGAGATTTTTCTGATGTTGCTATTGTCAAGCACTTTAGTAAAATAAGTCTGGAATTCACAACAGTAATTGTTAAGTAGCTGCCCTTCTCTACAGTTATTCTACATTTGGAATATAAAAAGACATTTTGCTTTAGTCAGTAAATTTTCCGTGCATTCGGAGATCTCTGGGACCCCAGATAAAACCATTGGGTACTTGGTCTTCAAACAAGCTGTTTAGCTTGAATAAAAGCTGGAATAAATGTATCACTGCGATATCTGATATTAATAATACAAACATTCTATCACACTTAGGATTCTCAGATTATTGCAGCCTGACTGCACATGAACCTATCTAAAGTGTTCTGGAAAAGTGAAGGCTAACCCTATGTGACATTTGGAGTGAAGACTGTCTTGCAGCTATGGAGATTGTGTTAACAGGGTAAATAATTAGGTCAAGAAACATTCATGTTGCAAACAATACACATAAAAAGACAGAGAATGCATGAAGCAGTCTGTTGGAACATTTATAATACGTGTCAAATTGAGGTTGCTGTTTTCTTTTTAAAGTAAATGCTTTTTGTATTTGAAAATAGGCAACTACAGAATAGCAAATTAACTCTAAATTAATCAAATTTGTTTAGAAACTTGTGGATTCAGGCAAATACGAATTTTGGGTGATTCACTGCCTTTTTGCTGGATTCTAAAGGGGTGAGAATATGTTAAAATGAGATAAAAATATACTCACTTGGCCCCGGTCATCATCTGCCCAGCCATGCCACCCCTTTTAACTTTAGACCGGTCGTCAGGTATCCTCTTTTCCGTGTCCCTGCGTCTTTAGTCCCTCTATGCTGACTAGGCCTGAAAACATCATGATGTCACCCAGCAACTATATGACATAGGTCAACCTGATCTCATAATGAGCGTCCTACATCATCCCCACAGCGCCCTCCATCACGCTCCTGTGCAGGAGCACTTCTCTACAGTGCTTTGCTCTGCCCTCAGCAGGGCAGAAAGAACTGTGCCAGTGCAGGGGCACGAAGGAGGATACTGTGTAGGTGATGTACTATGAATCATCGACGCAAAGCAGTGAAGAAGGAAGACCATTGCAAGAAGAGAGGAGGCGCTGGATCAAGACCAGGGATACCCATCATATAGGACCCCGCCTTCTGTAAGCATGATAAATGCTATTTATTGTGCCTTGTAGAGATTGGAGACATATATACAGCTGTTAGGGTCTGCAGATCGCACCTAATAATAATGTAGAGAGGTGCGTTCGCACCCGGGGTCCACCGTGCAGGCAGAGCCTGCTGCTAGTAAGATGGCATAAGTAGCGAACTCTGTTATCCCGCAGAGTCGCTAAAATAAATGCCGTAGCGTGTTGTGGCAGATAGTGCGAACTCTGTTAATCCACAGAGCCACTAGCGGGAATGCCGCAGCGCTATATGGCGATATAAGCGAACTCTGTTACACCACAGAGTCGCTGAGGTAAAGACGCAGAGATAGCTACTGTGTCCTGTTAACCCCACAGGGATACACAGATTACCGCTGTGCGGATAGCAGTCCGTGATCATGCAGACAGCAACGCAATCAAGCAATCTCCTCACCAGAGAAGCCGGTATTCTAGGGGCTTATTTCAGCCAAGCCCTAACCACGTGCACTCAAATCTCCTCACCAGAGGTGCCAGTATTCTAGGGGCATATTTCAGCCGAGCCCTAACCACATGCGTGCATGATCACACTGGCACAAAGCACATAATGCAAATGATCCTAGCGCACGGCCGTGCGGTAAGTACAGTACAGCCTTTTATAGCAGCCACGAGAAAAAGACCTTCCAGGAAGGACCAATGGGAAGCTGCTTCAGAACATCAACAGTCACAGGACCTTCCTGAAGGACCAATAGGAGTCTCAGCTGTGTCTGAGTATGTGACCCTTGATCTCCAATGGGAGATCTTGCCCTGGGCATGCTCAGATGAAGCAACAAAGGACTTAGATCCCAAATCTGCCTGCTCCAACACTGGTTGCAGCAGTAAGTCTCTGCACAGTACTGGGCAGGGCAAGACGCTGGGACCGACGTCTCTGCTGAGCAGGAACCACTGCGGCCAGAGACAGATGGGGGACCGCAGCGGAAACAGCTTGAGATTCCCCCTGTGCGGGAGTGGGAACTCGAACCCTAACATTACCCCCCTTCTAGGGCCCCTCCTTCTTTGGGCCTCGCTGCGCTCAAAGGCAGCGATGAACTGCGGAGCATGAACATGCTCGGCAGGCTCCCAGGACCTATCCTCAGGCCCATAACCCCTCCAATCCACCAAATAAAATTTTTTGCCTCGTACCACCTTGCACCCAACAATGGCGTTCACCTCATGATCGTCGGTAGATGAACCCGACGTCCCGGCAGATGACTCGGAGAACCGGGAAATGGCCACGGGTTTCAGGAGGGACACGTGAAAGGTGTCGGTGATACCAAGGCGAGGCACAAGGGCTAGGCGTTATACCACCGGGTTCACCTGCTCAAGAACTTTAAAGGTACCCAAAAAGTGAGGTGCCAACTTGGTGGACTCAACACGTAGCCTGATGTTTCGGGCAGAGAGCCACACTAGGTCGCCCGGAGCAAATGTAAGAGCGGGGCGCCGATGGGCATCGGTCGAAGACCTCATCCTCTCTTGGGAGGCCTGAATGGCATCCTGGGTGCAGTCCCAAATGTCCTGTGCCTCCACAGCCCAGTCTGCCACCCTGGAATTGTCAGAAGACACGGGCATGGGCACCGGTACCCGCGGATGCTGACCGTAGTTTAAGAGGAATGGTGTTTGTCCACAGCATTATTTAGAGTGAACTCAGCCCACGGTAGCAAGGATGCCCAGTCATCCTGCCTGGCTGAGACAAAATGTCGCAAGTATGTTACCAAGGTCTGGTTGGCTCTCTCTACCAACCCATTCATCTTGGGATGATAAGCCGAAGAGAGATTTAACTCAATGCTGAGTAGATGACACAGCTCTCTCCAGAACCGAGACGCAAATTGGGGACCTTGATCACTGACAATTTTGTCTGGCATTCCGTGTAGCCGGAAAATGTGCCAGAAAAATAATGCTGCTAAGGAACGTGCGGAAGGTAACCGTGGTAACGGCACCAAGTGTACCATTTTGGAGAAGTGGTCGGTTATCACCCAGATGATGGTGCAGCCCTGAGACTTGGGTAAGCCCACCACAAAATCCATCCCAACCATCTCCTAGGGCCTGTCTGCCACGGTAAAGGGAAAAGTAACCCAGCTAGCTGTTGTCGAGTGGACTTATTCTTGGCGCAGGAGACCCACACCTGAACGTATTCCCTGATGTTACGGACCATATGTGGCCACCAGTGTGTCCTCGCCAGCAACTCAGATGTCCTCTTTGCCACAAAATGTCCACCCACCCTGGACGAATGTGCCCAAGAGAGTACCTCCGGTCACAAATTGATGGGCACAAAAGTCTTGCCCAGAGGCACAGACTCAAGTGAAACTGGGGCCACAGTTCTTAGGCTCTCTGCGGGGACAATCAGCCGAGGCTACTGCTCCACCTCCTCAGAGGACACCACGGAGCGAGACAGAGCGTCGGCACGAATGTTCTTCTCCCCAGAGAGAAAAAGGAGGGTAAAATAGAATCGAGAGAAGAACAGGGACCATCTGGCCTGACGGGAATTTAGCCGCTGGGTGTTCTGTAAATAGACCAAATTTTTGTGGTCAGTGAACACTTGAAAGGGAAAGCGAGCCCCCTCCAGGAGATGTCTCCACTCGGAAAAGGCCAACTTCATCGCTAGCAACTCCCTATCCCCAATGGAATAATTCCTCTCCGCTGGTGTGAAGGTCTTGGAGAAGAAGAAGCAAGGATGTTTACGACCTTGAGCATCCTTTTGAAAAAGGACTGCTAAAGCACCAACGGACGAGGCATCTACCTCCAATATGAATAGCTTATCAACCTCGGGACGATGTAGGATAGAAGCACTAGCAAAATGGGATTTGATTGAAGTAAAGGCCTTGGAGAACTCCTCTGACCACAATTTGGGATTGGCTCCCTTCTTGGTGTGGGCTACCAAGGAGAAAACAAAGTAGAGAAGTGGGGAATGAATTGGCGATAGTAATTAATGAACCCCATAAAGCGCTGCACCGCTTTAAGAGAGTGGG
Source organism: Oophaga sylvatica (assembly GCA_033576555.1). NCBI lineage: Eukaryota > Metazoa > Chordata > Amphibia > Anura > Dendrobatidae > Oophaga > Oophaga sylvatica. The sequence continues at coordinate 209,494,606 of JARQOD010000001.1, forward strand.
GTTCTTGCCAATCCATTACAGCCTGTAGTTTGGCAGGATCCATAGCCAATCCCTGAGTGGAGATTATATAGCCCAGGAATGGCAGAGACTCCTGCTCAAACACACACTTCTCCAACTTCGCATATAGAGAATTTGCCCGCAAGAGGTCGAAGACCCTGCAGACATCTCTATGGTGGGTGTCTATATCTGGAGAAAAGATGAGAATGTCATCCAGATAGACTACCATTGAGGTAGCAAGCATATCCCGGAAGATGTCATTTACAAACTCTTGGAAGACGGCTGGAGCATTACAGAGCCCGAAGGGCATCACAAGATATTCGTAATGTCCATCTCTGGTATTGAACGCCGTCTTCCATTCGTCCCCCTCATGGATGCGGATCAGGTTATAGGCACCACGAAGATCCAGCTTAGTAAATACCCTTGCTCCCCGGAGCCTATCAAAGACTCAGATATTAGGGCAAAGGGTATTTATTCTTAATGGTAATGGCGTTAAGACCCCTATAGTCTATACACGGTCATAATTCTCCATTCTTCTTCTGCACGAAAAAAAATCCTGCCTCTGCTGGTGACACTGACTTCCTAATAAACCCTCTTGCCAGATTTTCCTGGATGTATTGTGACATGACCTCCGTCTCAGGAAGAGAGAGAGGATACACTCTTCCCCGTTCCAGGCAAAAGGTCTATAGGACAGTCATAGGGGCGATGAGGTGGAAGAGTCTCCGCTGCCTTTTTGGAGAATACGTCCGCGTATGACCGATAAACCTTGGGGAGAGATGCAAGGTCTATGGGTATCTCCATGGTGGAAACTTGAACATCCTCTCTGAGACATCTGTCTCTGCAATGATCACCCCAACCCAGTATTCTCCCAGATGACCACTCAATGTGGGGAGAGTGTTGGCGAAGCCAGGGTAATCCCAACAAAACCTCATCTATTCCCTCAGGAAGAATCAAAAAGGGATATATTCTCCTGATGAGAAAGGGACATAGACAGAGGAAGAGAGACAGTCTGGTGGGTGATTTGTGAGGGCAGGATTGCTCCATTCAATACTCTCACCGATACTGGCTCGGCGAGCGTTACCAGCGGTATGGAATGGCGAGAGACAAAGGAGGAGGACATAAAATTCCCCTCTGCCCCAGAGTCCACACAAAGCTTGGTGGGAAGAGTGGATGAACCTAGAGAGATTAACCCTTTAAGGAGCACTTTCGGAGCAAAATCCCTCGAGTCTAATGACCCTGCACCCATGGTCACGGAACATAACTATTTACTCATTCGCTGGGGACATCGTTTGGCATAATGTCCTGGCTGCTGACACACTACAGACCACGGATACTCGGGTGGTCCGAAACTTAGATCCCACTCGAGTAGTCTCCACGGTCTCTTGGGAGTCGGATACCCGAACGGGAAATTCAAGAGGTTTGGCGAAGGTGGGTGCTCAGCCGAAACCTCTGCCTACACTGGGTCCGCTCTAACCTCCGCTCGTGAAAACGGAGGTCGATGCGGGTAGATATAGAAATGAGTTTCTCCTGTGTGGCAGGAATCTCCCTGGTGGCCAAAGCGTCCTTTACATGGTCTGCCAGTCCTCTCCAGAACACTGGAATAAAAACTTTATCTGGCCACTCTAATTCAGAGGCCAAAGTCCGAAATTGGACTGAGAACTGGCTGACCAAGGACAAGCCCTGTGACATTGCCAGCAGTTGGAGTGCCGTATCATGTGTGACCTGAGGTCCTAAAATACCTTTTTCAGAGCCTCCAAAAACGAGGAGCACTCCGCACCACACGATCGTCGTGCTCCCACAGCGGCGTTGCCCACTCCAATGCTCTGCCCGACAGAAGAGACACAATAAAAGCCACTTGTGCCCGTTCCATGGGGAAACATGTTGCCAGAAGCTCAAGCTGTATAGAGCACTGACTCACGAATCCCCGACAATGTTTACTGTCACCAGTAAACTTGTCTGGAAGTGGGAGGTGGGATAATGTCGGAGCAGAGGTAGCGGTGGACAAACTGGCTGCAGCTACGCTAGCAGCCTGAACAGCGACTGCGGTAACATCCACAGCTGAGGTTGTGCCTCAAGGACCGCCAACCTACCCTCCAGCTGCTGGATGTATTGCTGTAGACGCTGGTCGGCCGCCATTTTACTAGCCAGACCCTGGCGCTAGGATTGTGTTAGGGTCTGCGGAACGCACCTAATAAATAATGTAGAGACGTGCGTTCGCAGCCCGGGGTCCACCGTGCAGGCAGAGCTTGCTGCTAGTAAGATGGCATAAGTAGCGAACTCTGTTATCCCGCAGAGACGCTAAAATAAATGCCATAGCGCGCTGTGGCAGATAGTGCGAACTATGTTAATCCACAGAGCCGCTAGCGGGAATGCCGCAGCGCTATATGGCGATATAAGCGAACTCTGTTACACCACAGAGTCGCTGAGGTAAAGACGCAGAGATAGCTACTGTGTCCTGTTAACCCCACAGGGATACACAGATAACTGTTGTGCGGATAGCTGTCCGTGATCATGCAGACAGCAACGCAATCAAGCAATCTCCTCACCGGAGAAGCCGGTATTCTAGGGGCTTATTTCAGCCAAGCCCTAACCACGTGCACCCAAATCTCCTCACCGGAGGTGCCGGTATTCTAGGGGCTTATTTCAGCCGAGCCCTAACCACATGCGTGCATGATCACACTGGCGCAAAGCACATAATGCTAATGATCCTAGCGCACGGCCGTGCGGTAAGTACAGCCTTTTAAAGCAGCCACGAGAAAAAGACCTTCCAGGAAGGACCAATGGGAAGCTGCTTCAGAACATCAACAGTCACAGGACCTTCCTGAAGGACCAATAGGAGTCTCAGCTGTGTCTGAGCATGTGACCCCTGATCTCCAATGGGAGATCTTGCCCTGGGCATGCTCAGATAAAGCAACAAAGGACTTAGATCCCAAATCTGGTTGCTCCAACGCTGGTTGCAGCAGTAAGTCTCTGCACAGTTCTGGGCCGGGCAAGACACTGGGACCGACGTCTCTGCTGAGCAGGAACCACTGCGGCCGGAGACAGATGGGGGACCACAGCGGGAACAGCTCGAGATTCCCCCTGTGCAGGAGTGGGAGCTCGAACCCTACATACAGCATTCTAGTAAGCGGTAACAGACGGCTTATACTGTAGGTGCTGGTGGTACCTTATATAGGCAAAACCTGGTTACAGGTTTCCATTAAGGTAGTAATAACGTCTCGCATTACTTACCACTCCATAATATCTGTTAGTAGAGAAGGTACTGCTTGCTCCAGTACTTATGTTCCTGTGTCAGTGTATTTCTCAATGCGGCTTACTTCCTCTGCCACTATCAAACTACAGATTCCACTTCCAGACTATAGTATTAATGAAAATTTGCTTATTGATTTGTTCCAATAGAATTCCTGTGCCAACAACATGCCCATCTAAGTTCTGCTGTATAAATCTATGTTATGAGTTTGGCCTCATCTGGGGAGATTGAGCAACCTTTAGAAGTATACTGATTGATTAAATTAAGGAGTAAGAGTATGGCTAACTGTTTCTACTCACTTGTTACATTTTCCTTGTTAAAATTCAATTTATTAATGTCCATATATTGATATTATCTGAGAAAAAAATGTTATATGCAGAATTTAAATCATCACAGTAATGTCAGCAAACTTTACATTAGTTGACTAATTAATAGGTTAATATAAGAAACTTTGTAATATATCATATCAGAGAAATATTCTTCTTACTCCACTTTTCTGCAATTTCTCCACCCACATCCCTGCTACCTGAACCCATCATATACAGCTAAAATTGATTTTGGCAAGAAAAAACAGACTGACGGTTTGATGAGATGCTAAATTACAAATGTCTTTTTAATTCTATGGAATAGGAGAAGAGTAGAAAGCAGCAGGAGAGTGAGACGCAAATTAAAAAGAGAAGGTACTGAGTCACATACACAGATGATGCTGCTTCATTTTAATGTTTTTCTCATCCAAAAGCTGGATTCACAGCTACATAGCTCAATATTGTTCCGTACTTTTGCGGGCATTTCTGAATAATCCTGTTGACTAACTCTCTGCTAGAAACTTTAGTGATCAGCTGTAAACTATAGGTGAACCAGCAATATATGTCTAATTTCTCAGCAGTGGAAATGAATGAATATACCTTATAAACTGTAATCAATGGACTGCCAATGTAATGCTGGGACATGCTGCAGAGTGAGGAATGTTCTTTGCCGTTACTCTCTATTTTTTGCTAATAGATAGAGTCTCTCGTATGAACACCCGGCACTGCATTCGGCACTCGGACCGGAGCATGCGGCTGCATAGAAATACATGCAGCTGCACACTCCTGTCCAAGTGCCGGCGGCAGTGCCGGGTGCTCATGCGAGAAACTCACACGAGAATTGTGCAAGTTTCTAGCATGTGTGATCCCGGCCTAATAGTAACTATAATAGTAATCTCATTTAATGCTAAATATATAACAAATACCCATATATATTATATAAGTGCTATGCAGTATTGTGCACCTAAGGATTACAGCCAAAGAACTGACTACAAAAAGAAAGCACTAGTCTTTTATGTTATTATTTTTTTCCAAACCTTTTCCAAACTTTACTCGTTTTGATTTTTTTTAAACCACAAAATACCATTTATGCAGTTGGGTAACTGCAGTGAATGGCCCTTAGTGATAATTCTTTAAGATCAGTTTATTCTCTTCTGTACTGATGAACATTTCTATTTTGTACCTTGACATGAAAAGACACTGCCTTATCCTCATTGTGACCCTACCCCTCTAGCTACAATTTTATTAGAAAATGTATTTGCAGCCTCAGTTTCTAACGTACATCCTCTATGAGATAGCATACACCAGGGATTTCTCCAAGGACCAATTCTGCTCTGTTTGTTACTAAGAACACAATCCATAGGTTTAGTTATTATTGGCACTTGTGCTCTTATTTCTCCACTTGTTTATTCTATTGCTAACATTTCTACACTTGTTTGTGAAATTGTGTTATCAATTCCAACCACTATAGATGACTGACTCTGCAGAGATTTGGCAAATCTCTCAAATTTATCAGGGAAATTGGCATCAAATAACTTTGATGCAAATTGAAGTGAATCTTTTCAGACTCCCCCAGAGCATAACATACTGAGAGTGTAAAAAACTCACCTCACCATCCACCTGTCCCTCTGCCTCTGCAGCTCATTGTCCAGTCCTCTGTAACTCTTCCTTTCACCTTCCGCATCATGTTCATCTACTTTGGCTTGCTTCCCTCTGCACCATAGCTTCTAGCGCAACTTGGCTTTTGACATCTCTTTGCATCTCTGACATGCGAGCTCAGGGACATCAGAGGCCTAGTCACACCAAAAGCTATGGTCCATAGTGAAGCAGGTCAAAGATGTATGCAAGGAAAAAGGTTACAAGGAAAGATGCAGAGTACCAGATGGTGGGCTGCTGAGGTTGCATTATAAGTGAGCGGTAAGCTGAGTATTAATTATTTTTAACCTTTTGGTGGTCCTCTACAATTTTTCAAACTGACAACTAGTTGGCTACTATTTTGCTAAATTTTTACCGGGCATATTGAAAAAAATTCTTATTCCAGAGAATACAATTTTTTTTGGAAAAATTGAAAATTCAATTCCACTGGAACAAATTTGCTAATCTCTACCAACCTCAAATCTGGCATACTATGATAATGTTTGACTTAATTTATGTATTTTATTTACTCACTACTCACTTATATACCATCATCATATTCCACAACTCTTTACATACTGCATTATCTATGTTGCCATTGAGGCTCACAATCTACATTACCTATCACTATGTCTTTGGAGTATGGGAAGAAAACTGGAGAACCCAGAGAACACCCACGCAAACACATGGACAGCATAAAAAAAACTTGCAGATGTTGTTCTTGGTGGGATTTGAATCCAGGACTAGAGTTGAGCGAAACAGCCCTATGCTGTCCCACTCTTCGACCTACCCGGTCGGCACTTCTTTTCTAGAAAAGCCATCCCTGCCCTCCACCTGCATGTGAAAGACCACATTGTCCATGCACTCAAACAATCAGTGAGTGGAAAGGTGCACCTCACAACAGATGCATGGGCCAGTAGGCAAGGCCAGGGCCGTTACGTGTCCATCACTGCACACTGGGTTAATGTGGTGGATGCAGGGTCCACAGGGGACAGCGGTGGTAGGACAGTGCTGCCTTGCCCACGGTATAGACAACAGTTGGCTGTAGGCATTCGAACGTCCTACTCCAGAAGCAAAAGCTCGTCTACAGAGCGCAGTCGCACGAGCACTCCATCCGCAGCTGTCAGTGTTGCACACGAGGTGTCCCACTATCGATCAGCTAGTGGTTAGCGTCAGCAGGCTGTTTTAAAGATGATGTCTTTGGGCGACAACAGACACACCGCGGATGTACTGGCCGACTACTTGCAACGAGAAACTGAGTCGTGGCTGGCAGTCTACATCTTGAGCCAGGCAAGGTAGTCTGTGATAATGGCCATAATTTTGTGGCGGCCATAGCCCTGACAAAACTCAGACACATACCTTGCCTGGCTCACACCTTCAACCTGGTGGTGCAGTGCTTCATAAATAATTATCCGGAGTTACCAGCCCTGCTCCATAAGGTGTGAAGACTGTGCTTGCACATCCGTCACTCGCCCATAGACTCCAGTCATATGCAGAGGCTGCAGCGATCGCTGCACCTCCTCAAGCACCGCCTAATCACAGACGTTGCAACAAGGTAGAACTCCACCATGCACATGGTTGAGAGGCTGTGCGAACAGAGGCAGGGTGTAATGCATTTAGGGGAGGATCCACGGGCAGGCAGTTTGAGGGCGGACATGGAGTTGTCGGTTGTGCAGTGGTCAAAGCTGAAAGACCTCTGTAAAGTCCTTCAGTGTTTTGAGGAATGCACACGGCTGGTAAGCGCAGACGACGCTATCATAAGCATGAGCTTCCCACTTATGCATCTGCTCATGCAAACATTAAGGATCAGGCATCTGCAGCGAAGGAGGAGGAGGGAAGCCTTCATGACAATCAGGCATTGTCTGCTCAGAGAACTGTCCTGGACGAGGTGGAGGAAGAAGAGGAAGAGGAGGAGGATGAGGATGAGGGGGATGATTATTTTGGGGAGGATGATGCTTCTCAGGGGGCAAGAGAAAATATTGGCTTGCCAAGGTCAGGTCCAGGGTTTGTGCGTGAATAGAGGGATGTGGATTTGGCAGAAAATGCTCTTCCACCCACCACTGGAAGTGCATCATTGACACCTGGAACATTGGCCCACATATGTGATTATGTCTAGCGGATCCTAAAAAGGGACCCCCGCATTGCCAAAGTTATGAAGGATGACGACTACTGGTTGGCCAGCATCCTCGATCCACGCTATAAAGGCAAATTACAGAACATCATGCCACAGGAGAACCTAGAGCTAATATTGGCGAACAAACAAGCAACTCTGGTAAACCGTTTGTTAGAGGCATTCCCAGCACACAGCAGCGGTGCAGGTTCTACCACGAGCCATACTGGGCCAAATGTAAGAGGTGTTCGTGGTGCACACAGCCGAAGTGGCGTTGGAGACAGGGGTTTCATGACCATGTTTGTGGTCTGATTTCTCGAGTACCGCTCACACAACTGTTAATGGAAATAATAATTATACACGTTCACTACAAAAGGGTGATTTGGGTGTAAACTTGTATGTGATACGTGTGCTTGAAAACCACACTTTTACCTATCTGGACTTTGAGTAAAAATGTTTTTGGCCTTATCAGATTTAATAATTACGTTAACAGACTGCAAAAAAATACAATGCTTTGGCCTAAACTGGCCAAACTTTGAGCACGTACAGATATCACCTGGCACGGCGATACCACTACGACAAATGTTTTTTATTGTTTTTTTTTTTACTAAATAGTGCTGTATATAAACAGTGTATATAAGTACATTTCACCAGGGCACAAAAAAGAAAATCGCCGGAAACTGGCCAAATTTTGAGCACACACAGATATGAGCTGCCACGGAGATACCACTATGACAAATGTGTGCCCTTTTTTTTAATTTTTGAGATAACTAGTGCTGTATATCAGTACTGTGACAAATAGGACAAAAAAAAGGAAAACAGGCCTAAACTGGCCAAACTTTGAGCGCTCACAGATATGAGCTGGCACAGAGATACCACAAGGACAAATGTTTTTTTTGGCTAAATAGTGCTGTATATAAGTACAGTTTCACCCAGGACATAAAAAGAAAACCGCCATAAACAGCCAAACTTTGAGCACACACAGATATGTGCTGCCACGGAGAAACCACTACGACAAATGTGTGGGCTGTATTTTTTTTTGGCTAAATACTGCTGTATTTAAGTACAGTGACAACCAGGAAAAAAAAAAGAAAACCGCCGTAAATTGGCCAAACTTTGAGCACACACAGGTATGAGCTGGCACGGATATACCACTACGACAAATGTGTTTTTTTGTTTATTTTTTTATGGCTAAATAGTGCTGTATATAAGTACAGTTTCACCCAGGACAAAAAAAGAAAAATCCCGTAAACTGGCCAAACTTTGAGGACACACAGATATGAGCTGCCACGGAGATACCACACCGAAAAATGTATAGCCTGTATTTTTTTTTTTTTTCCTAAATACTGCTGCATGTAAGTATAATGACAGCCAGGACAAAAAAAAAAAAACACCATAAACTGGCCAAACTTCGAGCATGCACAGATATGAGCTGGCATGGAGATACAGCCACGACAAATGTGTGTTTTTTTGTTTTTGGGGGGGTAAATACTGCTGTATATAAGTACAGTGAACAACCAAGACAAGAAGAGAAAACTGACATAAACTGGCCAAACTTTGAGCACACACAGATATGAGCTGGAACGGAGATACCACACCAAAAAATGTGTGGCCTATATTCCAATTACACCTGGGGCTAGCTATGTACACCCAATATATCATACAGGTAGCAGCAGCAGCACCAGAACACAGGAAGGGAATGGACCCTCTTGATATCTGCAATGATCTATATACACACATACAGTGTCTGCAGGCCTTGCACTGATGTGTATAGAGCGATGTACACTACCCTGCCTACCTAACACTTGAACCTATATACTCTGGAATTAGTCCTTAGAAGGACTGTTGGTTTAGCTGGATTTAAGTAGTTTAGGATGGTAGACCCAACAGTAACTAATAAATCCCCAATTCTGTCCCTATATCGGCAGCTGCTCTCGCTACACTATCTCAATCTGGAGCTGAATGCGCCGAGTAGGGCAGTGTCCGGTCTCTTATACCCTGATGATGCTGTGCTGCCAGCCAATCACTAGATGACCACAACAAAGATGGCTGTGATGTTTCATTGCCTGGCAGACAATCCCTGCATCGTGATTGGGTCTGTAAAGTCAACCAAAAGAGCTGGGTGGAGACCCGAGTTCCCTACGAGTAATCCCGGAAATGCTCGGTGCTCATCGAGTGCACCGAGTATCGTGATACTCAGGCAAGTAACAAGTAGTGGCGAGCACGTTCGCTCATCACTAATTGACATCTCTAGACCAGATATCACCCCCTACTAACCAGAATCCCACAATGTCTGTCTACTATCTCATCCTCTCCTAGATTTCTAAAGCTTAACATGGACAAAACAGAATTCATCATCTTTCCCCCATCTCATTTGACTCCCCCAATGGACCTATCCATTAATGTAAATGGCTGCCCACTCTCCCCAGTCCCACAAGCTCGCTGCCTCAGGGTTATCCTTGGCACTGATCTCTTTCAAGCCACATATACAAGCTCTTTCCATTTCCTGCCGACTTCAACTCAAAAATATTTCACGGATCCATACATTCCTCAATCAAAAATCTGCAAAAACCATAGTCCATGCCCTCATCATCTACCACCCTGACGACTGCAACCTCCTGCTCTGTGGCCTCCCCTCTAACACTCTCGCACCCCTCCAATCTATTCTAAACTCTGCTGCCCAATTAATCCACCTGCCCCCCTCTATTTCATGGCCTTTCCCCTCTGTCAATCCCTGCACTGGCTTCCCATTACCCAAAGACTCCAGTTCAAAACCCTAGCCATGACATACAAAGCCATCCACACACTGTGTCCTTCATACATCTGTGACCTCGCCTCCTGGTACTTACCTGCACGCAACCTCCGATCCTCACAAGATCTCCTTCACTACTCCCCTCTTTTCTCCTCCTCCTCCCACAATCGCATACAAGATTTCTCTTCGCACCCCCCTACTCTGGAACACTCTGCCACAACATATCAGACTCCTGCCTACCATGGAAACCTTAAAAAAAAACCTGAATACCTTCCTCTTTTGACAAGCCTACAACCTGCAGTAACCCTCGTTCCACCAAACCGCTGCATGACCAGCTCTACCCTCACCTACTGTATCCTCACCCATCCCTTGTAGATTGTGAGCCCTCGCGGGCAGGGTCCTCTCTCCTCCTGTACCCGTCGCGACTTGTATTGTTTAAGATTACTGTACTTGTATTTATTATGCATACCCCTCCTCACATGTAAAGCGCCAAGGAATAAATGGCGCTATAATAATAAATAATAATAATAAAAAATAGATCACTCTGTTTGTAATGACTCTATATAAAATATGAGTTTCACTTTTTGTATTGAACTGAAAGAAATTAACTTTTTGATGATATTCTAATTTTGTGGGAAACACCTGTATTTACTGTGGGGCATTTGCTTATTTTGTTTTTATCTTGGGTTTTGCTCTCAGATTCGGTAGAAAAAGAATGGAGACATATGGCCTTTAACTACGTATCTAGGAGTCACATTAAGACATGTGGGCCACACAGTTCAGTATTTGGTCAGTATTTTACATCAGTATTTGTAAGCCTAAACCAGGAGTGGAACAGTCAGAGAGAAAGTATAAGAAAAACATGAGAACCAATTCTGTATTTCTCACCCAGTCCTGGTTTTGGCTTACAAATACTGATGTGAAATACTAACCAATACTGAATGTGTGTACGTGATCTTAGACGTAGAGTATATTTGCATTAGCAAAATACATTTGGCTCAATATAAATATTTATCCTAATGGGTCCAATAAAGTTTGTTAACTTGTAGAAGGATTCACATCAATATATTTGTCTAAAAGGAAAATGTACAGTGATTATACAAAAGTCATTGCAATTATAACGCACAGTTAACTTTTACCATTTGTGCGGGTTTACATTACAAGGGTCACTAGGAAACGAGCTTATAGATGAGCATTTACCCATCAATATAATCAAGCCTCTTATATAACACATTGACATCTTATCTGCTTTTAGTGTACCTGGGTAAAATCTAAGCATTATTGAATTCAGCTATTTATGAGCATTATCTGTGATATACAGCTATTACGTACCATTTGTAGGTAACCTGTTTGTATGTGACAGCCATTGAATGTGACATACTAAATGTGAATAAATGACTAATATTTTTAGACACTGTACATTTCTGACTGTATACTTATATTCTATTAGAGATATCTTACAGTAAAATTCAGCATGCAGCAGGTGGCTAATGACACAATAAAATTTCTGAGCTGTCTAAAAATAAAAATCCATAAAATGTATGCAGCAGTGGAAAGCTGTTAAGAAAGCCACTGTATGTGGAGCAAATGCAACATCAATTGAAGAAGCTTCTGAAGATCAAGTAATGATTATGTCTATCTGCCTAGTTCAGTGATGAAAAGACAGACTCTGTAGGGATTTTCTGATATTGATTAAAGCCATAAGTGTACAATTATAGACTTTTTATTCAAACTGTATGGGAATATATATCAACCAGACTGTACAGAGTAGCAAAATCTACGTAAATGTGATTTTTTGTATATATGCCTTCCCCTTGGTCCACAAAAATCAATGTCTGTATGTACTGCAAAACACTTGAAAAAGTCAAACGGCGCTGCTTCCCTTCCAAGTCCTGCCGTGCGCCCAAACAATGGTCCCCCCCACAAATGGGATATCAGCGTACTCAGGACAAATTGGACAACAACTTTTGTTGTCTAATTTCTCCTGTTACCCTTGGGAAAATAAAAAATTGGGGACTAAACGATCAGATTTGTGAAAAAAAAATGATTTTATTTTCACGCCCGGGCGTTATAAACTTCTGTAAAGCACTTGGGGGTTCAAAGTGCTCACCACACATCTAGATAAGTTCCTTAAGGGGTCTAGTTTCCAAAATGGGGTCACTTGTTGGGGGTTTCCACTGTTTAGGCACATCAGGGGCTCTCTAAACACGACATGGCATCCAGCCAATTCTGCGTTGAAAAAGTCAAACGGCGCTCCTTCCCTTGCGACCTCTGCCGTGCGCCCAAAAAGTGGTTTACCTTCACATATTGGGTATAGGCATGCTCAGGACAAATTGCACAAAAACTTTTGGGGTCTTGTTACCCTTGCGAAAATAAAAATTGGGGTGAAAAGATCACTTTTGTGGAAAAAAAATGATTTTTTATTTTCACGGCTCTACGTTATAAACTTGTGTGAAGCACTTGGAGGTTCAAAGTGCTCACCACACATCTAGATAAGTTCCTTAAGGGGTCTAGTTTCCAAAATGGGGTCACTTGTTGGGGGTTTCCACTGTTTAGGCACATCAGGGGCTCTCTAAACGCGACATGGCATCCAGCCAATTCTGAGTTGAAAAAGGCAAACGGCTCTCCTTCCCTTGCGGCCTCTGCCGTGCGCCCAAAAAGTGGTTTACCCCAACATATGGGGTATCGGCGTATTCAGGAGAAATTGCACAACAAATTTTTGGTTCATTTTTTCTTTTAACACTTGTGAAAATAAAAAAAATTGGTTCCGAAGAAAAGCTTTTGCAAAAAAAGTTAAATGTCAATTTTTTCCTTCCACATTGCTTCAGCTCCTTTGAAGCACCTGAAGGGTTAATAAACTTCTTGAATGTGGTTTTGAGCACCTTGAGGGGTGCAATTTTTAGAATGGTGTCACTTTTGGGTATTTTCTATCATATAGACCCCTCAAAGTGACTTCAAATGTGATGTGGTCCCTAAAAAAAATGGTGTTGTAAAAATGAGAAATCGCTGGTCAACTTTTAACCCTTATAACTTTGTAACAAAAGAAAATTTTGTTCCCAAAATTGTGCTGATGTAAAGTAGATATGTGGGAAATGTTATTTATTAAGAAATTTGTGTGACATATCTCTCTGATTTAAGGGCATAAAAATTGAAAGTTTGAAAATTGCGAAATTTTCTAAATTTTCGCCATATTTCCATTTTTTTATAAATAAAAGCAAGTCATATAAAACATTTTTTACCACTAACGTGAAGTACAATATGTCTCGAAAAAACAATCTCACAATCAGCTGGATTCGTTAAAGCATTCCAGAGTTATAACCTCATAAAGTGACAGTGGTCAGAATTGTAAAAATTGGCCCGGTCATTAAGCTGCAAAATGGCTGTCGCTAAGGGGTTAATAGTTGCAGTTGTAAACGTTGTTAACTTGGTCTAGTGCGTGTATTGGTAATCTGGGCAGTAGCCGTCTGCGACTTCTTAGACTCACTGTGGGTCTGACAGATTCACCGCTAGCAGGGGCAGATTTTCGCGTTCCACTGCAGATGTGGCTTCTGTCACTTGAGCTGCAGATCTTCAGGTTGGTCTTGAATCGCTTCTCTTTCTTGTACTTCCAGCTGGGGAAAGTTTAATATAGGCATGACTATGGCTTGGTTCACTGTTGTCCAATTTGAAGGGAACTCGCTAAGTACGGTGCAAATCTTTTCTTCCACTTTTTCTATTGCCTGAGGAATGTCTTTGTCTTCAATTCTTTCCTTTATTGGTCAGGACTAGTGTTGAGCGATATTGCTCGATATCTAAAAATATCATATCGAAATTGTATCGCCGATAGCACTAAATATCGTCGATATCCGATTCCGATTGCGGAAGTCCAATGTAAGTCTATGGGAACAAAATATCGAAATTAAAAAAAAACATTCTTGCCTTGTTGGTTAATTGTACATGAAGGAAAACAACAAAGACTAATGTAGAATGTATTGGGGGAGGTTGAGGAGACAATAAAGGCATACATGTTTAACCCAATGCATTGGAATAGCATTAATATATTTTTTTTTGGAAATACGTTTGGATTGACTAACAAATTGACAATGTTGTTAACATTTTTTCTATTTTGGCAAATATGTATGTTTCACAACTTCCATGCTCTTCACCTTTTTAACTTTTGCCAGTGCCACACTTTCTCCTTCATAATCTTCAGCAGCAGCATCATCTTTCTCATCAAATTATTCTTCATCTTCACCTTCTTAATCTTCTTCTTAAACTTCTTGCTATTCATGTTTTTGTTTACATTACTCATATTGTTATTATTAAACTAATTAATCTTCTTCATATTCAAATTCTTCATCTTCTTCCTCTTCATCTTCTTCATCATATTCTTATTTGTGACAGAGATTCCTGTACTTGTAATCTGTAAAAGTATGAATTGTTCATCCTTCCGTTCTTGCTGTCACAAAAGATTTAAATTACAACAGTATTTGTTCGTGTTCAGTTTAGCCTGCAGCAGCAGGCATTTTCCAGGGCACCACGAGGAGGAACGGACTCACCCCCATACACTGCTTAGTCTTCTTCTGCTTAGAATTTAGAGCATATATTTTGCTCTTCATTTTGGTCTTATACTTCATGTTCTTCTGCTTTTTGATCTTTTGCTTATTGTTCTTCTGTCTCTTGTTCTGTATCTTGTAGTTTGTCTTAACCTTCTTTGTCCTGTTGGTGATCTTCTTCTGGGTAATCTTTTATTTTTTCTTTGTGATGGTGTTCAGGCTGGTTGGCTTCATGCTCGTCGTCCTTGTTGTCGTCATCTTCTTCTGGGTGGTCTTTAATGTCGTCTAATTTCCGAGAAACAGCTGACGTTACTGGAACCCTGACGGGTATCAGATGGAGCAAGAGACAATGGAAGTAACGAGGACCAGCTGACTGTGCTGGACCCCGGACGGGTAGCAGAAGGAAAAGAGGCAATGTCACAACCGAGTACCAGCTGACGTTACTGTGACACGGTTACTAAGCAGGAGGTACCTGTGCTCCAAAGCACTACCAAGGACCAGCAGACGTTGCTGGAACTCGGATACGGAGATGGAGGCACCTAGGCCAAAGGCACTGGGGAGAACCACTTGACGGTACTGGACCCCGGACGGGTAGCAGAAGGAAAAGAGGCAATGTCACAACCGAGTACCAGCTGACGTTACTGTGACACAGTTATAAGCAGGAGGTACCTGTGCTCCAAAGCACTACCAAGGACCAGCAGACGTTGCTGGAACTCGGATACGGAGATGGAGGCCCTAGGCCAAAGGCACTGGGGAGAACCACTTGACGGTACTGGACCCGGACGGGTAGCAGAAGGAAAAGAGGCAATGTCACAACCGAGTACCAGCTGACGTTACTGTGACACGGTTACTAAGCAGGAGGTACCTGTGCTCCAAAGCACTACCAAGGACCAGCAGACGTTGCTGGAACTCGGATACGGAGATGGAGGCACCTAGGCCAAAGGCACTGGGGAGAACCACTTGACGGTACTGGACCCCGACGGGTAGAAGAACGCACCATGAAAATGTAAGTTGACAGGACGCAAGCCGTCCGCAGTTACCGAATCACACAGTCCTACAGTGGGTGCTTATCCTATTGTCACAATGGAAACCGCCTTTATTTACATATCCCACAGCACACATAGGAATCACCTAAACTGCAGGCACCATAGAGTCGCTAACCCGAATGCAACACGACAGCACAACTTATTGGAGGATAATTGACGTTCACACTGCCAGGAAACAGCTGTCGTGCTGTAACCAGGCTGGCCAGGAGTCAGTACCCCTGCCAATTACTTACGAGCAACAAATTTGGCGGTGTTGTAGCCCAGGGAGTAGAGTTCTAGGTGGTAGAAAGATGAACATAACAGGAGACATGGAAAACGTTGCCAACAGTTATTTAATCTGAAAAACGGACAGGCAAATTCAGGTGAGATCCATGCCTTGTTCATTTTCAGAAAAGTAAGCCGGTCTACATTCTCTGAGATAGTCGCATGCGACGGTCTGTTACTACACCACTGCAGCACTAAAGACACGCTCAGATAATACACTGGCAGCAGGGCAAGCCAGCACCTCCAATGCATACTGGCTAAGCTCTGGCCATGTATCCAACTTAGAGACCCAAAATTTGAAAGGGGAAGAGGCATCTGGGAGTACACTTAGAGGGAAAGCCAAGTAGTCTGTCACCATCTTACGGAAACGTTTCTTCCTGGTGACTGGAGCCGTCTCGGATGGTGTAGACCTTGCTGGCGCTGTCACAAAACTTTGCCACATTTGTAACATACAGTTCTTGCCCTGTGCAGAGGCGCTGCTTCTGATCCCTCTTGTTGTAGAGGTGTCTACACTGCCTCGACGCACAGAGCTGCTTTGTAAAGCAGTAGCAGCAGCAGCAGCACCTCTCTCGGCTGGAATGTACAACAGTATGGATTGCACCAGTGTGTCTTGGTACTCCTGCATTTTACGGTCCGGTTCACCGGTGTGATGAGGGTTTGTAAGTTGTCCCGGTAGCGAGGGTCTAGGAGGGTGTACACCCATAATCTGAGTGCTGAGAATGTGGGCGATGTGGCGGTCGTTTCTCAGGCACTGAAGCATGAAATCAACCATGTGCTGCAGACTCCCAACTGGCCAACAAAGGCTGTCCTCTGGAAGAGGCGTCATCTCTGTCTCCTCTGCATCACCCCACCCTCGCTCTACATACTGACTAGAGCGTTGTGTACCTCCCTGTAGGGATTTCTTCCTCCTCCATTGACTCCTCCTCCTCCTCTCCTCCTCACAAAGTGAGCCCCGCCCAGCCCTTTGTGAGGAACCACGTTGCGCTGACTGTCCTGAAGGTAATTGAATTTGTGACTCCTCATCCTCCACCTCTTCCAAAACCTCTTCCTTTAGTGCTTTCAGTGATTTCTGAAGCAGGCAGATAAGGGGGCAGTCATGTGACTAGTGCATCATCTGCACTCGCCATCCGCGTTGAGACATCAAACGCCGACAAACGTTGCAGATGTCCTTCATAGAGGCCCACTCAGTAGTGGTGAAGTGTGAACAGGCAAATGCGAGTTGATTGCGCCTGTTGCAGCTGATACTCCATTCTGCTGGCTGCTGCTCACACAACCGCTCCAACATATGTAACGTTGGAATTCGTCCTAATGCGTTTCGGGAAAGGGGCAAATCTGATTTTGCAGAGCTGCAAGCGCTTTTGGCCTGCGGGAACATCGCAAGGAGCCACTTAGGGGACCTGGCAGAAGTGCTAAAATGGGTCCCTCAAAAAACTCTGCACGACCAAGTTGAGCACATGGCCGCAGGGATTGATGAGGTTCCAAAGGCCAGACTGCCCCAAATTTTTGGCCTTGCACAAAACCCCCCGCCGGGGGGGGAAATTAGCGAAAAAACCCCAAAATCGCTCCCCTCTTGAGGGGATCCCAAGCTCCTGCGCTGGTGGTTCAATTCCCCTGGGAAAATTTTCGTAGGGCCCTGTTACGTTTGGCCCGGCTGGCTCTATCGGTGCAAAGAAGCGTTCCCGGGTCCAGGGGGGTTCCGTGACGGCCGTGCGCGTGTTTTGGGGGAAGGAGTAGGGGAGGAAAAAAAGGCCAGCTGGTTCCTGCAATCCTTGGGGTTGGGAGAAACGTAAAGCCCCCGGGGAAATCTGCCCCGGGGCCCCCAACATTGCCCCCTGGGGGGGGGGAAAAGGTTTTCCCGGCCATGGGTATGGTCCCGATCGGGGGGGTGGCCCTGCTAGACGGCGTTTATCGCAGTTTAATTTTTCCCCCGCATGTTTTGAGACAGGGCGTTGCCTGCTGAAATAAACCCTTTTGCCTTTTTTAGGACTGCCAACCAAAATTCCTGAAACTGTCAGTCCCACGCCGAAGGACGCATTTAAAGGGGCGGGTTTTGCAAGGCCGATTAGCCCCTGTGTGTGGGGGTTTTTTGCCGAGTAGGCCCTTTTTTTTCCCCCCAGCCTTGGTTTCCCCCGTGGCTGTTTTTTTTTTGGGGTGTGACATGACGGAATTGCTGCAGGGGGTGGAAAAAAATTTCTTATGGACAACAGTGCCCCGGGTTCTTCCCAGGAGCCTGGAGGAAGCCGAAACGGTTGTGGGCGGGAGGTAGGGCCGAACATGCCAAAAGATGTAGGTGGCTGTAGGGGCCTAATCCCGTGTGTCTTTGGGGAACCAGCTACGGCTTTGCCCGTACATGGTCCACATATTTGTGGTATTCGGTTTCCCCTATTTTTTTACCTCTTTTAACTTTTTGCTTACACGCTTGCATTAAAAATAAAAATTTAAATCAAGTCTGTCAAAAAAGGCCACGCGTGCAAGTCATGGGCGCCAATTTTACAGTTTAAGAGAAGCCCCAAAAAGTGCCAAAGGGGCAGGGGAAGCGAGTCTGCAGCCTACCTCTCCCCCTCTTTGTCCCCTTGGGGGACAACTTTCCTCGAGCGCCCCCACCCCTTTCCCCTTTTCACCCCTTTGGGGGCTGGTTCATCATCCCCCTCCCCTTCCAAACCTTTCTTTTGGTGGGCGGGCCACCCCCCAAAAAAAACCCTGGCCCGAGTTCATAAAATTTTAAAAAAAGGGTTCTGCGGTGTGCTGTCCATCGGCAGGTCACCCCCTCTTAGATTGAGAGGAACAGTGTTGGGACCCTGTACTCCCCCTTTTCAAATCAGAATCTGTTGCCGTCCCCCGTTTGCGACCCCCGATTTGAAAAAGAAGCGAACTAGCTGGTTTCCCCCAAAACCCCTGATGTTGGCAATTTAAGGGGGAAACCGTGGTTTCAAAAGTGTTTGTTCCGGGGGGGGGGGGGGGAAGGAATTAAGTCGATGCTTTTGGTCCCCTCCAACCAAAAAGGCTTCAATTTTTCTTGCAGGGGGGGGGACGCCAGCTCCCCCCCAAAAGCGATAAAAAAAAGCCCCGGGGGGTTTAAAGGGTGCTGTGTCACTGGGGCGGAAAGGGACACGAACCCCCCCTCCCTCTAAAAACCCCAAAAGGCCCGCCCGTGTTTTTCTCACTGACTTCTTCTTTTGGGGAAAATTTATAAAGAAACCCCAAAAAATTTAAAAAGGCCAATGGGTTATTTCGCAGAGACTGAATGAACACTGAAACCAACTGTTCACAACGGAAAGGCTATCCTTTTCCCATTTTTTAGGTTTTTCAACCAATTTTTTGGATACGGATGGGAAACGCCCCCATAATAGTTTTTAAAATTCTGGAGCTGCAAGAATTCACTGAAAAAAAAAAAATTGCTGTGGTGACATGGCAGATTCCCCCGACAGGCGTTGCATCGAGCAAACTCAGCGTCCCCCACCCACAAACCCCCCCTTCAGACTGTTAAAAACACTGCGGGGAAAAAGGGAAAGGTTTAAACCGCGGTTGGTCTAGCCCGCCTACAGAAAGTACACAAAAAACCCCCCTCTAACGTCCCCCAGATTTTGCACAGGGGGCGTTCTGCCCTTCTGAAACCCCGCCTGGGCGCTAAAATGGCGGGGGCGCCTTTTTTTGTGCATTTGCATAATTTCAGCATCCAAAAAAAAGCCTTCCATTAGGAAATGACCGCCGCAGGTACAGGGAAATTTTTGGGGGCCCCCAAATTCCTTTTGGGTTCCCCCATTGGGTGACTAAAAAAAAAATTCCCGCAAAGAAAATTTGGGAAAATTTCCCATTCCGGTATTTGATAAGACGAAAAAAACGAAACGAATTATTAAAGGGCCATTGAGCTAAAACGGCCGATACCATTTTGCATTTCCCCATCGCTCAACCCCCAAAAACAGGAATGGTTTTAGGTAACCCCTTACACTGTTGTGAGGTTTTCCACTCCTTGCTAAAAGGGCCCCCCTTTTTGTCAAAATTGGAAGGCATGTTGGTAAAAGGTAAAATTCCCACTGATCACAAGTTTGTGACCATCCTTTTTTTGATCCGTTTCCGGTGACAGGGGGAATGCAGGGGCGCCTGTTTTTGTTTTTTTTCTTTTTTAGACAAATTATTCTACCCTCTTGCACTTTGCGGCAAAAGTTCTGCCGCCGAAAACCCCGTATGCCCGGGATGTCCCCTGGTAGGAGCCCATGTCCCCAAAAAAAGGGGGAACTTTTGGCTTTTTCCCCTTTTTTGGAAGGCCCCGGGTTTCATTGGTAAATTTAAAACCGGAAGTGAAAATTTGAGATCCACCAATTGGCAACTTTTTTTCCCTGGCTTTTTTATTCCCCCGGGAAGGCTTCAAAAAGTCAAATTTCCCCTTTTAAATTTTTTCCACATTTCCCTTTTCTTGGGGAGGGGGGGCATCCTAATCTTTTTAAACCTCAGGTTCGAAATCCTTGGGGAAACCTCTGCTCAAAAGCTGGGCCTTGGTCAGAAGCACCATTCAGGAACCATGGGGTCTCCCCAAAATGTTTTGGAACCCCTGGCTGTGTCTTCGCTGTTTTCCTTGACAGGCACGACTACCGGAACCTGGAGTTTTTCCCCTTTTTTTGAGGTGGGTAGCAAGCCTAACGGTTGGGGTAGCTTCACTAGCCAAAAACTCCAGTTAAAAAGGCTGCTTGGGATTATTGGATTTACGGTCATTCCTGCCGGGGGTTTCGGGGGCCCCCTCCGGCACCTCCTCAATAGCCTTTTTTATGCCAATCCAGTGCCTCTCACGAAGCAAACCTCCAACTTTTCTCCAAGTGTGCTGCTCCATAGTGGGGCTTCCAGGACCATTGATGCCCCGACTTCATTTTGGGGGGGGCCTTTTCCCAAAATTTGAAATTTTCCGTAAGCAAAGGACTTTTCCCCCGGCCTTCTTGGGAGACCCCCGAGAAGTTTTGTAGGGGTGCAGCTATCTCATGAACCCTTTTTATGAACTTCGGTTACCTACCAACCCAAAAACTCCCCCGTTTTTATGGATGTTTTGGGGTTTTTGCCTCCGGGGTAAAAGTACTTTGTCGGGGTTGGTGCAAAAGCCCCCCTGCGCTCACTACGTGGCCTAGGTACGCACTAGGCTTTAGATTTTGGCATTTGTGGTTTTTAAAAACCTTAGGCCCCAAAAATTTGGACCCCGGGGGCCCCGAACACCTCGCTTTTGGGTTTCATAGGTCTTGGAAAGACAATGACGTCAACCGCTACAACAGAAGTCTCGAAATTCTTGTGTCGGGGAACACTCTTTAACCTCAAAACGTCTCTGGGTTTTCAAACCCAAAGGGCATGTATTGAACTCTGAGAGGCCCATTGGTGTCGGAAGGGGTTTTTTTCCCCTTGTCTCCCTTTCCCCCCTGGTAACCTGCTAATACCCACAGTGAGATCTAAGGTGAGAAATAGTTTCATTCTCAGGCAGTAGTGATTCCTTTCCCCCTAGGTAACGATATGCATCTTTGTGGGTAATGCTGTTAATTTTCTGTAGTAAAAAAACCCTTCTATCGTACCCTCTTTTTTTCTAACGGGGTGGGGGAGCTGCCTGGGCTCAACTGCTCTGATCACTCCACCCCCCTTTTATCCCCATACATCTCTTGGCACTTGATAGGGCTGGTGGACGCCGGTATCTTTTTTAATAGGGGATGTTTCCCCCGGGGGGGTATAATTTGGCCCCCTTTTTTTCTCCCCAAAATCTAAAAGGGTTCGCTAAAACCCCCTTAAAATCTTGACTATTTTTTTAAAAAACCCCACCTTTTTGGGTTGGAAGGGTGGGGTCAGTGCCTTTGCAGCGCTGACCCAACCCCCCAGCTGTTTGAAAGGGCCTTGTTCTCCCCCTGGCGGTGAGACAAGGGTTTTTTTGTTTTAATTGTATTGTGTTTTACTTTACAGCTTAGCAACGGGGGCATACCGGGTTTTTTGGCCTTTTGCCCCCCACAATTTAAGATCCAAAGGGGCCCCCCCTTGCAGACTTGATACCCCTTGGGGTCAGGACAGCAGGCCGCTTAAGGGGAACACAAACTCTACCAGGGTTGGTAATCTTTCCCCCTGACCAAAAACGCCCATACCAAATTAACATTTCACTCCTGGGGGGGTTTACATGGGGAATGGACACTCACTCTGAAAATCCAAAATTTTTGACAGACGCATCCGTTGTTTTGCTCAGGGCTTTAATCTCCTTTGCAGGACCCATTGCTCACGACCAGCATTTTGGCCACCTTTTGAAAAAAAAAATAAACCCCGCAAGAAAATTTTTTTATTTTTAGTACCAAGGTCATTATTGGGTTACATTCTCGTCGTTTAATGTCTAAAATTAAAAACCCCGAGCTTTTAATTTAAATCACCCCATTTTTAAAGAACACCCCCTTGTCCCCCCTTTTGGGGAAAGCCCGCCATTGCTGGTGATATAGTCGTCGCATCTGGGGCCCGGAGTAAGATAGAGTCACCCAGTATCTTTGTAAAAATATATGGCATAGTCATCACCGAGAGCAGGTCCGTAAAGCGTTCTTGGGGAACCCCTAACACAACTGGGAGGAACCCGGCGCCTTTGACGTACTTGGCTCCCCATTTTTGGGCCTGGTCATCCTACTCCGGGGGGGTTGGCCCCCTTTCCCAAGGGGTTTCCTTTAAAAAAGACGGGGTCTTGCGATGTCCCCCGCTTTGCTGCAAATGGGAAATGGGTCTTCCGTCGGGCAAAGCAATAGTTGTCTTGTCTCGATCGGGGGGGGTCCCCTTTCGTCGATGGGACGTCATCTGGACGGGGGGCCAAAAAGGATCTTTTCGGGGGCCTTGCATGGACTGCAGGTTTTGGCTAGTGCAGCACATTTGGTCAGCCCTGGACCTGAAGACTAGTTCTGCGATGGAAAAACCGGGTCGGCGTCGGCCTCAAGGGGCCCGGGGGGAAGGGGTGCCCCCTCCGGTGGTATGAAAAGGCTGGGCGCCGGGGAGCTCTGGGCGGCTGCATTTGGTTCGTGCAGCCCCGGTAGCCCTATCTTTAAAGTCTGAAAATTTTCAGGTTGGGTTTTGTTGGGCTATGGCGCAGCTGTGTCCTGTGGGTGCGGAAGGAGTCCCTCAATAAATGTTCCTTTAACAATTGTCTCCATCCTGCACCTGTTGGGTCAATCGCTTTGGGGGCCCGCACCCCCCCTCCAAAAGGTTTTAAGATTTACCCCGTACTGCCTGCATCCTTTTTTTCCCCCAAAAAAAACCTATTTTTATTTCTGCTGCATGGGGTGTCAGAGGTGTTTCCTCACTTTCGAAATTGCTTAATATCCCTTTATCGAGTCCTACCAGGACTTACTTCTCTTGAGCTGCACCAGTTAATTGTCCAATGAGAATGTTTACTTTTTGGTTTTTGGACAGGGGTACACTTCAAAAAACTGCACAGTCCTCCTTGGAAATCGCTCAGGGTATACGGCTCCCCTGAGTATTCTGTAGCCAGGCCGCCCCCAGTATATATGGCAATGATGCAGCATTATAGGGACTGCAGCAGCAGTCGCCAGATCTTGCTGCGTTTTGGGGGACTGCGGCTATCCCGACCGCTGGACCCTGTTGTTCTATGGGAACGCAGCGGCACCTGCCTCAAATCTTGGGGCCCCATGGGGGCTACGGCAATCCGCTAGATTTTCTTCTGCGTTAGACATTCTTCCCCACCCTTGTTAATCTTAGCCAGGCTCGAATTTCCCTGGCTTACCAGGCGTTTCTCCGTCGGCTGGATGAATGGTGTGCGCCAGGTTTCCCCAGGCCTCAGTTCCGGCACAGTTCAAACAGTCTAGGCACACAGTCCCCGGGCTATGCGGGGTAACTACGGTTCATGAAGCAAATTGAAGCCCCCGCCAGGGCAGTGGGGATACTCGGTAGCAGCCCCTTTCTTAAGGGAATCTTCCCCCCATTTTTGCACTAGAGATATGAACCCCGCCACAGGGGTTTCACGGCATTTGTAATGCTGTAGATAAGCCCCCGATGTCAACTTAAAGTGAAGAAAAACTAGTTAGATTTACTCCCCGGGGGCTCCCCCGTCGGTGCCGCCATGGGCTTGCGGTTCCTTCGGCGCCTCCATCTTCTAGCAAAGCCGGCTCTTCTCTGCGTTCGTCGTGGCTCCTGGCAGG
Organism: Oophaga sylvatica; assembly: GCA_033576555.1. Classification (NCBI taxonomy): domain Eukaryota; kingdom Metazoa; phylum Chordata; class Amphibia; order Anura; family Dendrobatidae; genus Oophaga; species Oophaga sylvatica. The sequence continues at coordinate 209,518,641 of JARQOD010000001.1, forward strand.
CGCACTGATCGGCCCTGGGACAGCAGAGCAGAGTATTTGCAGTGTGCGGCACCGGGAAAGGTCAAGGGTCTAGCGCCTGCGCACTGCAGACTCTGCTCTGCCCCCCACCAGGCCAAATCAGTGCGCCTGCGCAGGAGCCGCGATGGGACGCAGAGAAGGGCCGGCTTTGCTAAAGTGGGAGGCGCCGAACCGGACCGCGAAAGTCCACGGAGCGGACCGCCCCTGGGAGTTTAATCTAATCGTTTTTCTTCACTTTCAGGTGACATCGGGGGCTTTTTCACGCATTACAGAATGCGTAGAAAGCCCCTGATGGCGGTGGTGTTTCAAAGTGCAAAAATGAGGGGTTTCAATATTTCCCTTAAAGGGCATGTCACGCACAGTGACCCGGTCCATGGCCGGGAATCAAAAAGGGTTGAAAAAAAGGAAAAAATAAAGAGTTTGTAAAAAAGTGTTGTGAGTCACTTGTGGTACTCGGCAATAAAAGATGCAGTGCTGGTCGGTGCTGCAGGAAGGACATGAAAGGACCCAGTAGGTGCAGTTTCCAAAGCTTACTCACATTTGCAGTCAAAGTGTCCAGGGCACTGGTACAGATGGTTTCTGGAGTTCTGATTGCCTGGAAAAAAAACTTTGCATTCAACCTTGCCAGGATTTTTTGAGGCATTCCTACGCACTCTCTTTCCTAGCCTCTGTGCTTATAGCTAAGCGGGCCCTCATCTCTGTGTTGTTTTTTCCAAAACCCGTAAGCAGGCAGAGTGAGACTATCAAGGGCCCCTCTCTTCTCACTGGCAACCCTGCCCCTTGTTTTTACTGCGTGCGGCAGGTATAGTGTGAACAGAGAATTGCAATTCTCTGTTCTCAGATGGACGTCGGGCTTGGGGCTCCAACTGGTCCCCGGACTTGGCGTCCATTTTTATCAGAGCTCTGCTCTGGGTTTACTGAGCAACAGTCCTTTCCCAGACCTTCTCTCCACACAACATCCTATCCCTGTCTAAGATAGACTCCTAACTCCTCCCCCCAAACCAGAATGTTTCAAGGAAGCTACCCGAAATCAGGTGTTAGAGCTCCCCCTTCTGGTCTAGGTGGAAAGTGTTTTATGCTGTTGTTACCTGGCAAGGGGTTTCCTTTGTTTCCAGAAAAGGCTGGAATTTATCAATATCCCATTTATTTAATGTTACAGGTACTGAAACTATGAAACGTGGGGACCCACGATCACCTGAAATTCCATACTGTTTGGTATTGGAGGAAATTTTCAAAAGATATCATATTTATGTAAGAAGTAAGTTAAATTTTGGGGATTGTATGTACCTAGTTTACTGCTGTATCATGATCATGAATGGAATGTATTAAGGGGGCTCCTGAGACTTTTTGCCCAGGACCATGAAAACTTGGACTGGCCTATGTGTCTCTCTGTGATGTGTGGTGTGTTTATACTGTGTATGCATGTGTGGTACACTACAGACAAAAGTTTGGACCATTTCTCATTTAAAGATTTTTCGTATTTTCATGCTATGAAAATTGTACATTCAACTGAAGGCAAACCAAAACATGAATAAACACATGTGGAATTATATACTTAATAAAAAAAGTGAAACAACTGAAAATATTTCAAAATCTAGGTTCTTCAAAGTAAACCACCTTTTGCTTTGATGAATGCTTTGCAACTCTTGCCATTCCTTGAGACTTCAAGAGGTAGTCCCGGGAAATGGCTCCAACAACTTGACGGAGTTCCCAGAGATGCTTACACTTGTTGGCCCTTTTGGGGTTTTTAAACCTGCGGTCCAGCTCAACCCCAAATTTTTCCGATTGGGTTCGGGTCTGGTGACGGGTTGAGGCTAAGTCACGGCGAACCCCCCCCCCCCCTTTTCCCTTCTTGAAAAACCCCCCCTTCCACAGCCTGGATTGTTTTTTGGGGGCTTTTTCCCTTTTTAAAAAAAATAAATGATAGCCAAAAAAAAAAAAAACCCGGGGTTTGGAATGGGCTGCCGCTGCAAATGCTGTGGTATTTTTGGGGGGTTTCCCCTTCCCCCTTAAATTTTAAAAATAATTCCCCAACAGTGTCACCCAAAGCACCCCCACACCCTCACCCCTCCCCCCCCAAAATGCTTACGGGGGGGAACGGGGGGGGTAATTCCATTTTTTTCACCTTATCGTGTCCCCCCAAAAGACCCGGTGGTTTTGGGGAACCAAACCCCCAAAATTTGGACTAAAAAAACCCCAAAACCCCCGATTTCCACTGGTCAAATGTTTTTTCCCCTTTTGTTTTTTCCCCCAAAACCCCAAGTCTCTTCTGTTTTTTTTCCCCTTTAAAACTTAGCAGTAGTTTCCTAGCAGCTATTTTACCAAAAAGGCTGCTGCACAAAAGCCCTCCTCTTTTTTTTTTGGGTTGGGGGGAAAATGTTTGCGGTTGGGAACTCTGGGGGGCCTTTGCCCTGGTCTCTAATCTGAGCTGCTTTTTAACCTGCGATTTCTGAGGCGGTGACGGGGGAAAAAAAACTTATCCTGAAGCAGAGGGATTTTTGGGTTTTCCCCCTTTCCGGGGGGCGGCCTTTTTTTGGGAGCTATTTTTTTTTTTTAAAGGGGTTTGATTTTTTTCCCCCAACTGTTTTTGGGGGGAAACCTTTTTAAAAATTTTTTTTTCCCCCCAAATTTTTTTCGGACTGACTGCCCTTATTTTTTTAAAAAGTAAGGGGGGGCCCCCACTAAATTTTTTTTTTTTTAGTTTTTTTTTTTTCTTGCCATTTCCCCCAAATTTTAAAAATTCTATTCAGAGGACTATCAGGGTGTATCCCCAGATTTCCCCCCCACAACACAACGGGGGCCCCAAACCCCCTTTTTTTAAGGGCCCGGGAAACCCCCATTTTTTAAAACCCTGACAGGTAGATTTGAGCGATATTTCCAAAATCCAAAAGTATCAAAGGGAAAATGGTATCCCCGATATAAAAAAAAAAATTTTGGGGGGAAACCCGATACGCCCCCGGGAAAGGGGCCCCCTTTTTTAAGTCGGGGGGAAAAACAAAAAAACGCAAAAAAAAAAACCCATTCTTTCCTTGAAAACACAAATAACACACATAAAAATTTTTTATTTATTTAAAATATACAGGAAAATTGTGACATATTTTAAAAATAAAAAATGTTTTGTTTATACACTCAACAAAGTAAAAAATCCTCCTTTTTCCCCAACCCCCGGGTTTTAACCCCCCGGGGCTTCTTGAAAAACAAAGCACCCCGACTTTAAATGACACTTGGGTACTTTAGGGTTAAACCCCCAAGTTTAAAAAATGTCGTTTTCTATCTGTTTCCCCCAAAAACAAATAAATCAAACAAGGTGTGCAAAATTTTCACACCTGGGGGGTTTTTAATTTTAAAAAGGTGTTAAATTCTTTTTGAAAAAAAAAAAGGACTTTTTTTGCAACGAAATTACCCCTTTTTAAATTTAAACCCCACGGGGTTTTGAAATTTTGCACACATAGTTGAAAAAAATTGTTTGTGCAAATTTGGGGGGTTTTCCCCCCCAAAAACCCAAAAAAAAAAGGGGTTTCCCTTTTAGACGGTGAAAATCGGATAAAAAAAAAAAAACACAAAATCCTTCTGGCATGGGTTTTTTTCCCTTTTTAAATGCTTTAAAAACGCATGTGGTGAAAACCTTTTTAAAACCCTCCGTTTTTTCCCCCCCCCACTTGCGAGTTTTTTTTCGCAGGTTTTAAAAAAACTTCCCCTTTGGCCCCCCCCAAAAAAAAAATTTTAAAAAAGAAAAAAAAAAAAAATAGAAAAAATACACATAGGGGGCACATATATAAAATTTTTATTAATATATTTATATATAATTAAAAATATAATGACTTTTGGGGATATATAATATACAAATATTTTTTATTTTTTAAAAAACCCAAAATACTTTTTTATACCCCCAAAAAAAATTTCCCGGTTTCCCCGGGGAAATTTACAGAAGCCAAAACCAAAAAAAGATACATTTTTTTTCCCCCATTTAACCTTTTAAATTTCATGAATTTTTATAATTTTGGAAACATACAATTAAGGGGTAAATGTGGCAAAATTTTAGCCCCTGTGGGGGGTTTTAAATTTAAAAGGGGAAAAATTTTTTAAAAAAAAAATGCGTGGGCCCCCGTGTTTTTTTTTCCACCAAAAAAGACAAAGCAAGCGGTGGGGGCAGTAATATAGCCGGGGGGGGGTACTTTTTTTTTTTTTGCCCCCCCTGGCTACTAACTTTTTGCCCCCAGACCCCCCAGAAAGGGAAAAAATTTTTTAAAAAATTTGTTTTTCCCTTTTGGCACTTTGCCCCGTCAAACCCCCTTCCCTGAACGGGGGGGAATGGGTTAATGGGGGGGTTTTAAAAAAGACCTTGAAATTTGGGGAAAAGGTTTTTTAAACCCCGGTTTAAAAAATTTTATAGCTGTCAATTGGGGAACTATAAATTTAAATTTAAACCTTTTGTATGAAAAAAAAAAAAAACCCCCCCCTTTTAAAAAAAAAAAATTTTTTAAAAATTTAAAAAATCACACAGTTTTTAAAACCCTATTTATTTTCCTGAAAAAAACCTTTTCCCTTTAAAAAAAAAAAAAAAAAAAAAGAAAATTATACTTACCAATCCGATGTACAGTCAGGCCCCCCAAAGGTGTAATCCATCAGAAAGGGTTAACAGGTTAAAGGCGCAGAGAGCTAATAATGCTGTCTCAGACCTGTATTCCCCCTGATAATAAGTTCCTCTCCAGCGAAAGTAGAGGAATAAGATTCATGAATGGAGCTAATTGATATTCTTGCCAATTTAACTTAGTGACCTGACAAAAGGGAAAGTGGACACAATCAATTAAGCTTCATTCATGAAACACTCCTCCCTGTCGCCGGAGAGGAAACTTATTCATTCATGAGCTTTGAGCTGAGCATGCAGGATTACTTGCATGCTTGGCTCAAAGCTAGTTAACCCTTTGTGAAGGATTACAGCGTGGGACGTGACGATCGGCGGAATAGGTAAGAATAATGTTGTTTTATTTTCTTTTTCTTTATTTTAGGGATCAATGGCTTCGCACGGATTTAGTTGTAAAATAAAATATGGTCAAAAAAATGTGTTTTTTTTCATTAAAATTATTTATTACTTAAAGTGTGTGTGTGTTTTTTATTTACTTCAATAGGATTAATAATTGATAGTTGTCTAATTGACACGCTATCAATCATTAACCTGCCTTAAGGTCACCTTTCAATTGCAAGGTGACAGTAAGGTGAGATTAACCCATTCGCCACCGCTACAGGGCAATGGGAATAGACGGGCAAAGTGCCAGAAAGGGTGAATCTAATTATAGATTTGCCCTTTCTGGGGTGTCTGGGGGCAGATGTTAGTAGCCAGGGGGGCACAAAAAATGCACCTTCCCTGGGCTATTATTATCTGCCCCCACTCGCTTTGCTTTGTCTGTTGGTTGAGAAAATATAGCGGGAGCCCACGCATTTTTTTTCAACGAAATTACACCTTTAATTAACCCCTACATGTCTGAAATTTTGCACAAATACACTCATGTAATTGTATGTTTCAAACATATATAAAAATACATGAAATTACATGGTTAAATGTGTGGAAACAATGTATCATTTCATGTCGGCTTCTGTGATTTCACAAAACCCGGCAATTGAATTAGCGGCTATTACAGTATGTAGAAGTCTAGGAACTATAAATATATGTATATAACATGTCACAATGACATGTTATATTATATGTATGTGTTCTATGTGTATATATCTATTCTTTCTAGTCTTTATTAAAGCTGTCAGTGTGATTTTTACAGTATAGGCGGGGATGAATTGCCGGCTTTTCTAAAGGACACCGATGCGATTTCATCGCAAGTCACACAGTTTGTGGTCCGTTTGTAATCAGATTTTTCATCGCTCCCATAGACTTGCATTGGCGATTGTCGACCGACAATCGGTGACAATCGCAGCATGCTGCGATTGTACACGGGACGTTTAAAACGGACCACAAAAAATCTGATACTGGGAGCTGCCCATAGATTAACATAGGTCCGACTGCAATGCGAATATTTCATCGCCATTGCAGTCGTCCGATTTTGTCGCCAGTGTGACTCCGGCCTTAGATAGCAAAGGACATGAAAAGACATGGTTAACCTATGTACACCAAGTGTCATTTCATGTCGGGTCACCCGACATGAAATGACACTTGGTGTACATAGGGTTAACCATGTCTTTTCATGTCCTTTGCTATCTAATTTGCACAAACAATTAAATCAGACTATGTGTGCAAAATTTCACACCTGTAGGGGTTAATTAAAGGTGTAAATTTGTTGTAAAAAAAACGGACTTTTTTGCTACGAATTTACACCTTTAATTAACCCCTACAGGTGTGAAATTTTGCACACATAGTCTGATTTAATTGTTTGTGCAAAATTAGATAGCAAAGGACATGAAAAGACATGGTTAACCCTATGTACACCAAGTGTCATTTCATGTCGGGTTCTGCTTTTCACAAAAGCCGGCAATTGAATTAGCGGCTATTTATACTATGTAGAAGTGTATGAACTACAAATATAAATATATATATATATATGTGTCACAAATTCAATGACATGTATATATATATTGAGGTGTAAAATTGCTGAAAAAAAAATGCGTGGGCTCCCGCCCTATTTTCGCAACCAGACAGACAAAGCCAGTGAGTGGGGGCAGATAATAATAGCCCAGAAGGGACCATTATTTTTGCCCCCCCCGGCTACTAACATCTGCCCCCAGACACCCCAGGAAAGACAAATCTATAATTAGATTTCGCCCTTTCTGGCACTTTGCCCGTCTATTCCCATTGCCCTGTAGCGGTGGCGAATGGGTTAATATGGGGTTAAAGCCACCTTGCTATTGAAAGGTGACCTTAAGCCAGGTTAATAATTGAGAGCTGTCAATTAGACAACTATCAATTATTAATCCTATTGCTTGAAATAAAAATAAAACACACACACCTTTAATTTAAAAATCATTTTAATGAAATAAAGACACATGTTTTTGACCATCTTTTATTTTACTGCAAAAACCATTTCCTGTCATAAAAATAAAATAAAAAAGCAAAATTATTCTTACCTATCCCATGCACAGTCAGGTCCCACGGTGTAATCCTTCAGAAAGGGTTAATGTTTACTGCAGGGGACCGCAGCTAATGCTGCAGCCTCACAGTAAACCCCAAATGATTGAGTTCTTCTCCTGCCTGACAGGAGAGTAAAGGCTGGGTTGTCACATTAACGATACACCAGCGATCCCGACAAACGATATGCACTTGTCAGGATCGCTGGTGTATCGCTACATGATCGCTGCTGAGCTGCCAAACAGGCAGCTCAGGCAGCGATCTGGGACAGCGACACTGCGGGTAACATCGCTTAAGGGCCCGTCTCACATAGCGATATCGCTACCGAGATCGCTGCTGAGTCACTAGTTTTGTGACGCAGCAGCGAGCTCACCAGCGATATCGCTGTGTGTGACATTCAGCGACGATCAGCCCCCTGCCGGGTATCGCTGATCGTCGCAGAAATGTCAGGACCTTTTTTTGATCGCTGGTTTCCCTCTGACAGGCACGCATCGCTGCGTGTGACAGGCGGGAGACCAGCGATCCGCTGGTAACCAAGGTACACAGGGGTTTCCAGGCACCGCGCAGCGCTTGGAAACCCGCTATGTACCTTGGATACCAGCTCCCTGCATCAGGGCGCTGGTATCCAAGGTACACAGCGGGTTTCTAGGCACAGCCCCGCGCCTGGAAACCCGCTGTGTACCTTGGTTACCAGCGGATCGCTGGTCTCCCGCCTGTCACACGCAGCGATGTGTGCCTGTCAGCGGGAAACCAGCGATCAAAGGTCCTGACATTTCAGCGACGATCAGCGATACCCGGCAGGGGGGCTGATCGTCGCTGAATGTCACACACAGCGATATCGCTGGTGAGCTCGCTGCTGCGTCACAAAACTAGTGACTCAGCAGCGATCTCGGTAGCGATATCGCTATGTGAGACGGGCCCTTAAGTGGAAAGCTTAATTGATTGCTTTCCACTTTCACTTCAGGTCAGCCAGGGACACAATCAGTGACGTCAGAGGGAACTGATTAACAAAAATAGGGGTTCCCTTCGAAAAAAAAATGGCGTGGGGTCCCCCTATTTTTGTTAACCAGCCAGATGAAGCAGACCGCTGAGGCCTGGATTTTCAGGCTGTTAAGGAGCCAAGATCCATGGACCTTGCCAGCCTGATAATACCAGGCCACAGCAGTCTGCATATCTTGGCTGATTAACAAAAATAGGGGATCCCCTCGAAAAAAATTGGCGTGGGGTCCCCCCTATTTTTGTTAACCAGCCAGATGAAGCAGACCGCTGAGGCCTGGTTTTTCAGGCTGGTAAGGATCCAATATCCATGGACCTTGCAAGCCTGATAATACCAGGCCACAGCAGTCTGCTTAGCTTGGCTGGTTAACAAAAATAGGGGATCCCCTCGAAAAAAAAAACGGCGTGGGGATCCCCCCTATTTTTGTTAACCAGCCAAGTAAAATGCAGACTGCTGCGGCCTGGTATTAAAAGACTGTCAAGGCCCATGGATTTTGGCCCTCAACAGCCTGATAATACCAGGCTACAGCAGCCCCACATTTGGCGCATCAAAAGATGTGCCAATTGTGGCACTTTACCGGCTCTTCCCACTTGCCCTGTAGCGGTGGCAAGTGGGGTAATAAGGGGTTAATGTCACCGTTGATTGCACGGTGACAATAAGCCCGGTTAATAATGGAGAGGCGTCAATAAGACACCGATCCATTATTAATCCCAAAGTTATTAAATGTATAAAAAAAAGACAGCAAGAAAAAAGTCTTTTAATGAAATAAAAGAGACAACACAGTTTTCATTTTTTTTATTATACACTCATTCCTGCGACGCCATCGATCTCCTGTAAAAAAAGAAAAAAAACAAACCAACAGTATACCACCTGTCCGACGCAGTCCATAACGACAGTCCCACGACGATCCAGCTCTGCTACATCGCAATGACAGGCAGAGCCTGTCATCGCAACGCAGCACAGCTGATTACCTGCTTCCCCGGCGGTGACGTCATCGGACTGACTGCTTTACGGCCGGGATTACCCAGCAGTCACTGCAGTTATCGCGAGAAACTGCATGTGACCGCCGGGGAAAGAAGATGGCGGCCATGAAGCAGTGCAGGACGTGACCGCCGGAGATCTTCTGCCAGGTAAGTGCCGCTGACTCCTGACAGACCCGACCGACGGACACTGACAGTGACAGTGACAATCCCGATTCCGGTATCCGATAAGACGAAAATATCGGAACTCGGAATCGGAATTCCGATACAGCTAATATCGGCCGATACCCGATATTTGCAGTATCGGAATGCTCAACACTACTGACAGGGCACACCTGTGAAGTGAAAACCATTTCCGGTGACTACCTCTTGAAGCTCATCAAGAGAATGCCAAGAGTGTGCAAAGCAGTCATCAAAGCAAAAGGTGGGTACTTTGAAGAACCTAGAATATAAGACATAATTTCAGTTGTTACACACTTTATTGTTAAGTATATAATTCCACGTGTTAATTCAGTTTTGATGCCTTCAGTGTGAATGTACAATTTTCATAGTCAGGGCCATAGATATTGGCGCACCCCCCTGGCTAAAAATACCAGCACCCAGCCACCCCAGAATTAGTGCATCTGTGCGATGCGCCAATTCTGGCACTTATCCCCTCTCTTCCCATCCCCTGTAGCAGTGGGATATGGGGTAATAGGGGGTTAATATCATCTTGCTATTGTAAGGTGATATTAAGCCCGGTTAATAATAGAGAGGCGTCAATAAGACACCTATCCATTATTAATCTTAAATTAATAAAGGGTTAAAAACAACACACGCATAAGAATAAATTATTTTAATGAAATAAAACACAACACAGTTTTCATATCTTTATTATACGCTCAGATCCATGCGACGCCCTCGATCTCCTGTAATAAAAAAAAATAAAACAACTGTATACTCCCTGTCCGACACAGTCCAATTAATAAAGAATGTCCCACAACGGTCTCCCCTATAGAACAGTGACATCAGGTGATGCCACTGCTCTGTAGGGCCTCCCAGTGATGCACTGACAATGGCTCCTGAAGTGCATCACTGAGTTCGTTCTCACTTTATGGCAATGCTGCGTGGGAATTTTCTCACTCAGCATTGCCAGTGAGAATGAACGGAAGTGACGTCATTCTCTCCTGGCGTCTGATGTCAGTGCATCGCAGGGGCAGTGTAGAGCGCTGACATCACCTGATGTCCTATGAGGAACGGTTGCAGGATTTGGGAATGTTTAGCTTGCAAAAAAGAAGACTGAGAGGAGACTTAATAGCTGTCTACAAATATCTCAAGGGCTGTCACATTGTAGAAGGATCATCTTTATTCTCATTTGCACAAGGAAAGACTAGAAGCAATGGGATGAAACTGAATGGGAGGAGACACAGATTAGATATTAGAAAAAACTTTTTGACAGTTAGGGTGATCAATGAGTGGAACAGGCTGCCACAAGAGGTGGTGAGTTCTCCTTCAATGGAAGTCTTCAAACAGAGGCTGGGTAGACATCTGTCTGGGATGATTTAGAGAATCCTGCTTTGAGCAGGGGGTTGGACCAGAAGGCCCAGGAGGTCCCTTCCAACTCTACCATTCTATGATTCTATGATTCTATAATTCTATGTCAGCATTCTATACCGGAGATCGTCGTGGGACACTCTTTATTATCTGGACTACGGCGGACAGGTGATGTATAGGTTGCTTTATTATTTTGTTTTTATTACAGGAGACGATGGCATCGGGGAATAGGTGATTGGTGAGTATGTACTCTATGTTATGTGTATGTTCTGTATGTTATATGTATGTTCTGTATGTTATGTGTTATTAATGTATTGTTTCTGTATGTTATATGTATGTTAGTGTTGTATGTTTATGTGTTGTTATGTTTTTTGTATGTTATGTGTGTGTATGTACTGTTATGTTATGTATGTTCTGCATGTTATGTGTTATATGTATGTTATATGTATGTTATGTGTTGTATGTTATATGAATGTACTGTGTTATGCGTTATATGTATGTTCTGTATGTTATGTGTTATATGTATGTTATATGTATGTTATGTGTTGTATGTTATATGAATGTACTGTTATGTGTTATATGTATGTATGTATGTTATGTGTTATATGTATGTTCTGTATGTTATGTGTTGTATGTTATATGTATGATATGTGTTGTATGTTATATGTATGTTCTGTATGTTATGTGTTGTATGTATGTTCTGTGTTGTATGTTATATGTATGTACTGTATGTTATGTGTTATATGTATGTTATGTGTTGTATGTTATGTGTATGTTCTGTGTTATATGTTCTGTATGTTGTGTATGTAATTTTTTTTTTTTACATTCAACACATTAGCCGGATGATGGGACTACTACTGTCCCATCATTGGCTAATGTGTCACTCACTGACAGTGTAGCAGGCATAGCCCGATGGGACTTGTAGTCCCATCGGACTATGCCTGCATATACACACACAGCCTCGCGCGTGCACACACAAACAGACACACAGACTGACAGTGTAGCAGGCATAGCCGGATGGGATTTGTAGTCCCATCGGACGATGCCTGCATACACGCACACACAGACTGACAGTGTAGCAGGCATAGCTGGATGGGACTTGTAGTCCCATCGGACGATGCCTGCATACACACACACACACACAAAGCCGGACGGCACCGCTCAGCCAATGCCTGAGATGGCGGGCGGCTCAGTCAATGAGCGGTGCCGGCGCGGCTTTGGCGGAGAATTTAAATCCTGAGACGCTCAAAGCCACGCCGGCACCCCTCTTTGGCTCAGCCGCCCGCCGGCGCTGAAAATGGGCACTGCAAGTGTGTTTACTGTCTTCCCCCCTGCCGACATTGCTTCCCCATTGACTTGCATTGGGTTTCGTGTTTCGGCTGAAACCCGACTTTTCACGCTAGGCGGCCGATTTCACTCGACTCGACTTTTGCGAAAGTCGGGTTTGGTGAAACCCGACTCAACCCGAAAAAAGGGAAAGTCGCTCATCTCTACTCAACATTATTGATCATTTATGTTCGATTTTAGAGATTCAAGTTAGACGTCGATTTCCGCCGCCATCGTCGATCAAAGAACTGGAGGGTGTTTTAACTGAAGAATGGCCTAAAATTCCTTTGGAAACAATTCACAGCTTGTATGAATCCATACCTCGGAGAATTGAGGCTGTAATCGCCGACAGAGGTGGAACTACACCATATTAAACTAACTTTTGTTCATGTTTCCAGGTGTTAACTTTACATTATTTTGTCCAACCCTGTAGATGGAGGGGTTTTCTGCAATGTAATCCAAAATCTGTTCCTGATGCCCAGGCTTTATAAGCTGTTTACCTACTCCCAGTAAAGGGAGCCTTCCAGCCCTTCTTCAGCCCAAAGACTCTTTATGATAGCATACTATTTTCGGGGCAAGCGAGCTCCTGAATAGTCCTAAAAATTTTATAAATGTCCGTATATATTTCAGGAGGCAGACACTGACGCTCACAGGCTCAGTCTGTATTACACAACAATATAATAATCTGAAAAAAGGGTACTGTTTCACCAGATACAAGGTATATATAGTATAGTGAAAATATTCTAAATCTCCGTATATATTTCAGAAGGCAGACTCCGACGCTCACAGGCTCAGTCTGGATTACACCAGAATATAATAAGAAAAAGGGGTACTCAATCAACAGATAGCAGGTATATATAGTATATTGAAAACATTCTTAATCTCCATATATTTCATGAGTCAGACAAAGACGCTCACAAGCTCATAATGGATTACACAAGAATATAAAAAGCAGATCCGCAAGAAATAATCATACATGTGGCCTAATGTTACCGGTCTCAATGATGCACTTACAGTGTTGGGTGGAGGAGGACTTTATGACAAAAAGGGTACTGTATCACAAGGGTCAAGCTGTATACAGTCTAGGGGTCATTGTAAATCTCCGTATATATTTCCAGAGTAACAGACAGACTCTCACAGGCTCAGTATGGATCACACCAGAATATAATAAGAAGAAAAAGGGTTACTGTATCACCAGATACAAGGTAGTATAGTGAAAAAATCCGAAATGTCTGTATGTTTTTCAGGAGGCAGACAATGACAATCACAGGTGTTGTGTTTTGGTAGCTGAGGAGAATAAGCAAAAACGGCAATACACCAGAGAGGCTGGAATCTATTGGAATGCAGTAACCTGAACTAACCATACAACTAGAGGTAGCCGTGGAGTGTTCCTACGTTGATCCTAGACGCCTCGTCACAGCCTGAGAGATAACTACACCTAAAGGCAGAAAGATGAAAGCTATCTGCCCCGAGCAAATCCCCAAAGAAAATAGGAAGCCCCCAAACATGTAATGGCGGTTAGACAATAAGAAGCACGGACACAGACAGAAATAGAATGAGCAAACTCTGGGGCCCAATCTGTCTAGACAGAAAAGTACAGGAAAGGATACTCACTGCAATCCAAAAAAAAAACCCCTAAAAAATACCAACTCTTCTGATTGCAAAAACACCTGAGATCACACGATCTCTACCACCTACATTAGATCTCTGGTGTAACAAAACTAAGCAGTAGCCACTGAAAAAAACAGGAAAAAGAAAATGAACAAATAACAGTGGCTTCAGATAAACTGAGAGGAGCACAACCCCGGAGGGGACCTGGCTGACCTCCACAGAAGTGCAGGGTACAATGCAAAAAGCAAGCACAAAAATAAAAACAGAAAATATCTTATCTGATAGCAGAAGATGCAGGCAAGACTCAGAAAACTTCAAAATGAACCAGGAACCACAATTGAGACAAGAACAATTGATCACCGGCAACTATCATGGGAGGGAACCTCCCTTATATCAGACCAGTCAGTGAACCCAGATTGACATTCCTCGCTGAAAGGTTCAGTACTGTCTGTAACCACCAGAGGGAGCCTCTGCTCAGAAACCATCTCTAGCACATTCATAACACACAGGCTTAGTAAGTATTACACAAGAATCTAATAAGATGAAAAAGGGCTTCTGTATCACCAGATACAAGGTAGTTGCTAGGCGTCGGGAGACTGCGGGATCCAACCTGGATCTGAGGAGTCTGTGGTCTCCCATCCAGGTTCAGCCGAGGCAGATGCTGCTCAGCTTCGCCATCGATCCCAACGCCTAGCTAATAACCAAGAGGCACAAGTTGTTACAAGAGTCTTTGTTCATAGTAGCCTCAAACCTAGGTTACAGAACAGGAAAAGGCTGTTGTAAGCCTAAGTCCAGAAATGCCTGCACTGAGTATGTCCGTGACATGGCGAGCCAGGATTGGTGGTTAATGTCAGCTGATCCTCTGACCTGGCATCGCCTGATTGGTTGCGGATGACATCATCGGTGATGCGATTGACGAGATGGCTGGGGGCAGAGCTTAGCCCTTAAATGGCTCGTCTGTCCGTGGCGTGGCACGGTCAGATCATACTAAATAGGTAGTGCTCATGTGTGACGTACCAGAATCTTGGCTCCACATGCTCTCTAGCTTTCGCTCTCCGGGACCTGCCGATGCCAGAGTTAGCTCGGCTAATTATCCCAGGTCCTTCAGGCAGGTTAATGAATGCTATGCAGATAGCGATGATAGTGCACTCTGTCTCTGTCAAAGGGGTAGCTATACACCCTGAGCAGACTGTGGGACGCGTATCCTGTGCATCGCCTGCTGACGAAAGGAGAGTTGTTCAGTCCGGTGGCACAACGGCTGTCAGCACGTATGCCTGGCGTGAGTCGCACGCACATCCTAATATCTGGCAAGTGGCTTCTGTGCTATTAACAGGGCTACTTCTGCACCAGCCTGCAGCACATGGTGCAGATCTAACATCTGGCAAGTGGCTTCTGTGCTATTAACAGGGCTACATCTACGCCAGCCTGCAGCACATCTCCTGTGAAGTTAACGGAGATAGTGTCAATACAATATCTCTCTCCTTGTGTGAAGTAACACAGGCGAGATCTAATATTATCCTTTTGTTGTCAGTTGTTAAATAATAATCAGGAAATAATAATCCATAGGGCTTCAAAGCCAAAATCATATATCAGACCCTAACCAAAATACTTTATTAATAAAATACCTCAATAGGTGGCACCAAAATATGTGACAAACAAAAATGTAAATGTAGTGTTCCGAATTAAAACATTGGGCACACCTGGATGTCCTAGTAAGCAACTAGGTTTGCACCTGCCTGGCTGCGGAGGTTGGCACCCTAGGGAGGAGCGTTGTGGCGCCTCCGCTCCACGATGGCTGTCCCTAGTGGTCCTGATACACCCTGCAGCCCTAGGGAATCCCTCTGCCCATTCGCTAAAGGGACCACTAAATCTAGACAGAGACCTACTATACTAGTACAACTCTATGCCCCAATGGAGTAAAAGCATAATTGAACACAGGTGGTATTGAGTGGTAGCTCTAGGTGGTTGTTATCGACAAACAATAGATAGATAGATGTCAGTATATTCACTTATTGTTTTGATAAAATAAACAATAAAGTATAGAGAGCTATATGCTTAATGAAGCCTAGTTGTTAACAGCATTGATCTTCACCAGATATTTTGTAGATAATTAAATGAAGATCTACTAGCTATACAATGTCATACATCGATTTCAGCAAAGTGAATATATCAATTCGTTGTAGCAAAAATGGAATAGGCAAAATATATTGTCAACTATGCTATTGTGGTGCAAAGATAGCAAGCAATCGGTTCTCACTAGACCAGAAACCCTGTTTTTATATATATATTCTCACTTATTCATATGTATCCTCCCCAAATTTAAGGTGTAAGTGTCACATCATATCGATGTAAAAAATGTGCGACTTAAAGGGAATCTGTCACCCTAAATTGGCGGGATATTTAAATGATGGCAGTCAGGTCAGATGGGCAGTGTTTTGGGTACTTGCCTTAACATGTTGTTTGCCGCTGTCTCCATTATTTCTGGGAATTGTAGTCGTTGCCCTCCATATAACGCGCCTGCGCATTGCAATCTTGAATTGCGCATGCGCAGTATGCTTTGCCTGCAGATTGCACTGCACAGGCGCGTTATATGGAGGGCAACGACTACAATTCCCAGAAATAATGGAGACAGCGGCGAACAACATGTTAAGGCAAGTACCCAAAACACTGCCCATCTGACCTGACTGCCATCATTTAAATATCCCGCCAATTTAGGGTGACAGATTCCCTTTAATACACTAATAGCAATGTTGTTGTTGCTCCACAGAGGACATTTGGATACTGATTGAGGATAAACAATAAAGCCATAAATACTATTATATCCCATTAAGTGCTGAAACAATCTCAGCCATGTTGTCAACCCACATGCAAAGATTGAAATCGGTGACAATCAGTGTCAATCATCAATACAGTAATCCTGATAGCTATGTCTAAATCAGGAACTCATGCCCAAAATGTATAATACATATGTCGATATAAAGAGATATTTCACTATTCCCTACAATCTTAACAGTTATAGTACCGTCCAATTCCAGCTGTAGAGTCAGGGTATAGCAGCCACAACTACTTATAACAACCACTACTCATTAACACGGGAGATATGTTTCAAATGCAAATTTATAGCAATACTTAGCTCTCCCAGCTACCACCCAAAGACCATTAAGTCAGCGCCTCAACGTGTTTCGCCCAGCCGGGCTCATCAGGAGGCCAGATAGACAAGTTACGGATGTCCTGTGGATGGTGCAGTGACTAACCGATATTGTGTAAGTGTTCTCCATTTGTACATACTGCAAGTGCAGACGTCACTTCGTACCACCCATCCATGTGGGTTCAGCGTTAAGTCAAGGCCACTCCCCACTAGCATCACTTCCGCCCTCCTATGTCCAGCCGATACGGCCTCAGAGCGGAAAAGTGCGCATGTCCGGGGGTGCTAATAACTTTCAGGCGTGTGTCCACACCCATTCATGATGCGTCACACCTTGTCATCCGCGGTGACGTATTCTATACCGCCCCCTCCGTCTGCTCATCAATATAAACTAGTATCGGCTATAGATCGGAGGTGTTCGAAGAAACATCAAGAGAATGCCAAGAGTGTGCAAAGCAGTCATCAAAGCAAAAGGTGGCTACTTTGAAGAACCTAGAATATAAGACATATTTTCAGTTGTTTCACACTTTTTTGTTAAGTATATAATTCCACATGTGTTAATTCATAGTTTTGATGCCTTCAGTGTGAATGTACAATTTTCATAGTCATGAAAATACAGAAAAATCTTTGAATGAGAAGGTGTGTCCAAACTTTTGGTCTGTACTGTACACACATACATACACTCACATATATACACACACATACATACACACATACATACACACACACACATACATACACACATACATACACACACTCATACACACATATACTCACACACATACATACACACACACTCATACACACACATACATACACACATACATACATACACACTCATACACCACTACACACACACTACATACACACATACATACACACATACATACACACACTCATACACACACATACACACACACACATACATACACACACACACACTCATACACATACATACAATCACACATACACACTCACACAATGCTGTGCCCTCGTGGACTACTAACACTATGGCCCATTCCCTATACACAGCAAAAGTCAGATCATTAATCTTCAGCAGCTCAGCTCCTGCTCCTGAGCGGAGCGCTGCTCACCATTCTTCACATCGGCCGCCGCATCCCCGCTTCTTCTCCGCGATGCCAGCAGCAGCAATGTGACGAGGTCGCAGCATGATGACCTCATCACTCTGCTGCACGCTAGGCCGCAGCATGATGCTCTGCTCTCAGTGCTCTGACTGTGCCGGATTAAGGATATCATGCATTCAAATGTATTCACATCTCAAAGACGAGAATACATGTGGATGCATGATGCAAAATTAGGAAGGAGTCTGCCAGGCAGCCCGGCCGCAAATGAAAGTACAGTGCCGGTCCTTGGACGGCCCTGAACAGCTGCCTGGGGACCGGCATGAGGGGGAAAATGCATCACTGCCACCCGGCCCAGCCCGCCACTGCTCAGGGAACTGTCCTGGACGAGGTGGAGGAAGAAGAGGAAGAGGAGGAGGAAAATGAGGGGGATGATTATTTTGGGGAGGAGGATGCTTCTCAGGGGGCAAGAGAAAATGTTGGATGCAAAGGTCAGGTACAGGGTTTGTGCGTGACTGGAGGGATGTGGATTTGGCAGAAAGTGCTCCTCCATCCACCACTAGCAGTGCATCATTGACACCTGGAACATTGGCCCACATGTGTGATTATGTCTTGCGGATCCTAAAACGGACCCCTATATTTCCAAAATTTTGAATGGATGACGACTACTGGTTGGCCAGCATCCTCGATCCATGCTATAAAGGCAAATTACAGAACATCATGCCACAGGAGAACCTAGAGCTAATATTGGCAAACAAACAAGCAACACTGGTAAACCGTTTTTAGAGGCATTCCCAGCACACAGCAGCAGTGCATGTTCTACCACGAGGTGTTCGTGGTGCACACAGCCGAAGTGGCGTTGGAGACATCAGTTTCATGACCATGTTATGGACTGATTTCTCGAGTGCCGCTCACACGACTGGTAATACTGAATCGATTGCAACAGACAGGAGACAGCAGTTGACAACTATAGGTTCAAAATTACCTCTCCTCCCCTATCGATGTTCTCCCTCACAGTTCATTCCCCTTTGACTACTGGGCCTGTAAACTGGACACCTGGCCTGAATTGGCACAATATGCCTTACAGGAGCTCGCTTGCCCTGCTGGTAGTGTGCTATCAGAAAGAGTCTTCAGTGTTGCTGGATCAGTCCTGACAGAAAGAAGGACCCGGCTGTCTACCCAAAATGTTGGTGATCTCACCTTCATTAAAATGAACCATGCCTGGGTTTCAAAGGATTTTGTACCATCTTACCCTGATGACACATAGGTTGCAAGCAAAATGGCTCCCTTTGTCCTCCTCTTCCTCCGACTTCTCCAATTTGTCGATTTGCAGCTGCTGAACGTCCAGCCTACACCTCAACATATGCCATTTTTTCCACCTCCCTAACTGGACTGTACCCCTCCCAGGCGCGTCAGCACCGTGCACCCTGGCAAGTGCCGGCGCCCTGAGCATGTGGGGGGCCCACTCGTGGGCGACGGCACTGGCACAGGGCCCCTCATAGTACGCCGTTGTCTCTGATGGTGGGAGGGCCCACTCGCAGTCAGAGACACCGGCGTACTATGGGGGTCCCTGTGTCAGTGCCGTCACCCATGAGTGGGCCCCCCTGCTTGCTCAGGGCCCCAACACTTGAAATACTTACCTCTCCCTGCTACACCGCTGTGACGTCTTCCGCGTTTCCTGACAGTGACATTCAGGTCAGATAGTGTGATGACGTCACGTCTGTACGCCTCTGCGTACATGTGAACCAAGGACTGACAGTCTCCCAACGCGTTTCTCTGGCTAGATCATCAGGGGAGAGTTATGCCATTTTTGTCAGCTGTTATGGTATCTGTCACCCACAACGCCTGTGTGGACTGTTGAACGCGTTGGGAGACTGTCAGTCCTTGGTTCACATGTGTCCACCTGGTTTGGGGTAATGTATGGCGTTATTTCTAAAAAGGCCTCCCCCATTTACAAGCACACGGTGGACATCGACATGTGGTAAGACTGTTCCATGTTTTTGATGTGCAATTTATGAGAGGAAAAAAAGCACATACAGTCACTGATATTAACAAGATTGATTGAATTTTGTGGATAGTTTCCAGATAGATCTATCCTTATTTATCCCATGAGTAAGTCAAGTCTGTTTTACTGACGGTTTTAATTATTTTTTTTTGTTTTCCTCACAAGTTAATGGTGGTTAGGATACACTTATTGATTGTTGTTATATATACTGAACGAAAACCTCGTTTTTTAAGGGCAATTATTAAAAATTAAATTTTAGCCTGCACTTCTACCTTGCTTTATACACCTCATTCTTGATTGGTAGATCCTTATTATACCAACAATAAAATTGGCACAAATATGGCACATTCTGCTTTGTCATTGGAAGCACAAACAAAATTTTATAAAATCTGGAAAAAACTATAACTTTTGGTAAAAGGTGCGTGAAAATATTTGCGTTGCCACTACATTATTTTCAGCACTTTGGCTATCATAATGGAGGTATATCATGAGTGTGTGACACATGTTTGATGAGGGTAGGGGGTTGTCAGAGCTCAGAGGAGTGGCATGCTTGTAACCTTTTTTTTTTAACTTTATGTGTGCATATTGTTGCAAGCCTATCAGGGCGCAGGAAAAATCCGCAATGTCCTGCCCCAAGGCTTGTGTCATTGGTTGCTGAAATTACATGTCCATCTCCATATAAAGAGCGGACATCTTGTTTTAGCACCTATTTTTCAATATAAAAGCACAGAGAGGCTGTTTCGGATGCTGGTCCTGGTTGCTGAGAGATTATAGCTAGTTAGCTAGTCGGTTGTCTCTAAGTCAGATAGTTTAGATAGCTAGTGTCCTGTGTGGCTGTGAAATCAACCTTCCAGCCTTTTTTTGTGTTATTACTGAGATCTACAATAACATCAGGACACATTTCATAGAAGTGTGTTGTGCACTGCTTCTATTGTGCTCCATGCATGAGTAGACCTTTGTCTATCTTACTCAGTCTTACTTTTTCAGGTGCTAAATGTGATACTGCAAGGCATATGTCACCTTGTAATTTATTGGTGAGGACATTGTTCTGTGATTTGAAAAAAAATGAAAAAAAATTGGGGGAGCAGTTGCTACCATGATTCAGCATGCCATATCTCACCTTGTCATTTATTTCCGGTGAAATTCAACTGTCAGCATTGCTCATGAAGATTGAAAAAATAATAATTTCTGTTGCTAAACGTGATACAGCTCACCATATCCCACATTATAAATTCTTCTTGGTGCTGTGTGTAGAGCTGTTTAACATTTTTTAGCATGTCATATCCCATGTTGTAATATTGTAGTGGTGAAATTAAGCTTTCTGCAGAGCTCATGCATATCAAAAAAAAAATGTGGTTGCTAAATGTGATACAGTGTGCCATATCCTTCATTATAATTTTGTGGCAGTGAAATTGTTCTGTGTGTAGAGCTGTTGAACAATAAAAAAATATTGGGGGGGGCAGTTGCTGACGTGATTCAACACGCTATATACCACCTTGTCATGTAGTAGCAGTAAAAATCAGGTGTCTGCATAGCTCATGCAGATTAAAAAAAAAATCTGTTGCTAAACATTATACAGGACGCCATATCCCACCTTGTCATTTTGTGGTGGTGAAATTGTTCTGTGTGCAGAGCTGTTGCACATTAAAAAAATGTTATTTTTTTTAACAAACGTGATACAGCAGGCTAGGTCCAAGTTTGAAATAGTTTGGAGAATATCTTCTAGGTTATATAGGCCTCATCCACACTAAAAACAAATTTGTTCTGTTACTATCGTGACATAGTAGGAGAGATCTCAGCTTGAAATTGTTTGGAAGATCTAGTCTATGCTATACAGGCGTCATTCACACAGACAAAAAAAATTCTTCTGTTCCTTAAGTTCTACAGTAGGGGAGATCTCATTTTGAAATTGTTTGGAGCTTATCTTCTTTGCCATATTGGCCTCATCCACACTCAAACAATTATTTCTTCTGTTACTAAAGTCATACAGTAGGGGAAATTGTTTGGAGCATCTAGTCTACAGCTCTGTCACAAATCAATAGTCCACCACATTAAAACCCTGTCATGGGCAGCCCATTCTCCAGACCTGAACCCCATTGAAAACCTCTGGAATGTGATCAAGAGGATGATTGATAGTCACAAGCCATCAAATAAAGAAGAGCTGCTTAAATTTTTGCGCCAGAAGCAGTGTGAAAGACTGGTGGCAAGCATGCCAAGATGCATGAAGACTTATTTTAAAAATCATGGTTGTTCCACAAAATATTGATTTCAGAGCTCTTCCTGAGTTAAAACATTAGTAATGTTGTTTCTAAATTATTATGAACTTGTTTTATTTGCATTATTTGAGGTCTGAAAGCACTGGGTTTTTTAAAAAAATTTTGACCAGTTTTGTTGTCAGAAAAAAATACAAAATTTATTGTTTGGAAATTCGGTGACATGTCAGAAGTTTATAGACTAAAAGAAAAATATTTAGAGTTGAGAGTCCTCAGTGGTTGATACCTTTTAATGGCTAACTGAAAAGATGGTAACAAATTGCAAGCTTTCGAGACTACTCAGGTCTCTTCATCAGGCTGAACTAATACAAAATCTGAAGAATCACATATTTATACACAAAAACACAGAAAAAATGCAATAGGTAAGACAAGTGACGTGAAGCAGAATAGTCATTATGGCAGAGGAATGAGCATAAATATTGGAACAATTCATAGATAAGGAGAGAAAGTTTTATTACCCTCTGATTGGGGTCTGGTAATGTTTTGTGATGTTTTCACAGGGTATTTGGAGTAAATTCCTTAATTGATGTAATAGGCCATAAAACCATGTGACAGGTTCATTCCAGCATTAAGAGTGTCAAAGGTCACCATCAATTTGTATTCGCAAATTCTTCTCTGCCTTTGAGATGTGAATCTGCTTCTTAGTACCAGTATTTTCATATCTGACATGCTATGATCAGGGGAGCAAAAATGTGTAGACTAAAAGAACAATTTACATTTTACTGAAAAATATATCTATAAAGAAAAAAATCAGACAAACTGAACATTTGAAAGTGGTCTCCTAATTTTTGCCAGAGCTGTATATCTTCCAGGGTGCATTTCACCACAGACACTTGGACGAGTAAGCATGGCCAAAGGCATTACATCTCGCTTACTGGGAACTGGGTACTGGGTGACTGGTGTTTTGGGCGGCAGGTGGGGAAGGTCCTTCTCCACAAGTCTTGGAATCCCCAAAGCTGCAGGACAAACCTCTATATTTCACACTTCATCTACTGCTTATGCCTATCCCTCTACCTCGTCTGGGGCCTTTACCTTTGCCCTCAACCTCTGCCTTAATGAGACACGCATTTCAACAGTGCAGAGCGAATCCCCACCACCTCCATACTGTGCAGCCAGGGGTCACCACAATCAGGCAGTGTTAAATTGATATGCCTTGGAAATGGCAGTCATACAGCGGAAGAGTTGTGGACAGCTCTCCAGGCCGAGTTTGAGCAATGGCCATCTCCGATAATGGTACGAACCTGGTGGCAGCCTTACATGGCTCACGTCCTCAACCTGGTGGTGCATCGATTTCTCCACCACTATCCTGGCCTGGATAGCTACTGCAGAAAGCACAGACACTGTGCGCTCACTTCCGCCGCTTGCACCCCTTAGATCATCAACTTGCATCAATAGATAATTCTTTGTCCATGACAGTTAACAGGTTAACATGCGATGTATCACACTGCTGCAGTGCAGGTAGGTGCAGGCTCCACTAGATGGCAATAGGGTGGAAGCAGGACTGCACCCAGACCAAGCAAGCCTGTCATGCAGCAGCACGGCTGCCACCAGGTGGCAGCAGAGTAGTCTAACAAGTGGGGTCAAATCCTAGACTGTAGCGTAGTACCAAAGGAATGAACAAACTCAGGGGCAGGGACAAGCCAAAGAACCAGTAATGGTCAGGAGCGAATAAGCCAAAAGACAAAAGACAGAAACAGGATACAAGCCACGTCAAAATCAGGGAGTCAACACACTAAAGGGAAACACTGAGTCAGGATGGGAATAGGGGAAAACAGAGACACCGGTTCAGACAGCAAACGCAATAGGACAAATCAGAGCAATCAGAGTCAGCTACTGCAGCCCTAAGCAAAAACTATAACTGACATCGCCTGCAGTAAGCAGCGGCGATAAATAGCTAAACTGAACCCTGACTGAGGCTGAGAAAGGTTAACCCCTGACATCCCCAGACCGGGAAAAAGTGAAAACAGGACTCAAAACCTGGTCTGGATCATGACAGTACCCCTCCAATGGACCAAATACTGCAGTGAACTGCGGACTATGCGTGAATCCACAACCGGTTCCACCTCATACTCCAACTGCCCATCCACAGAAACCAGAGGCTGAGGGGATGGAGACCCATCAGAGGAAGGTACAAATGATATCTGGAGAGACTTATGGAACACATTTTGGATCAAAAGCGACGGAGGAAGGCATAAGCAAAAGGCAACTGGATTGACAACCTCAATCACCTCATAAGACCTACAAACCTGGGACCTAGCTTAGCAGAAGGAACTTTCAGCCGAATGTTCTTGGTAGACAACCATGCTTTATCTTCCACCAGGAATATAGGTCCAGTAGACCGTCGCTTGTCAGCAAACTGTTTGTTTACCTTGAGCCTCCCCAATGTTCCTCTGGACCTCGCTCCATTACTCCCTCAACCACTGAATGGCCGAATCTGCCCATGTACACCCCAAATCCATCCTGGAAAACTCACCAAAATTAAGGTGAAAGCCATAATTACAAAAGAACAGAGGACTGATTAATACTGTTATTAAAGGCAAACTCAGCCACTGGTAACAAAGAACACCAATGATCCTGCTGGGACATGGCAAGACACCACAAAATTTGTTCAAGAGACTGATTCGTCCTCTCCGTCTGTCCGTTGGTTTCAGGATGATAGGCCAACGAGAAGGCCAAACAAATACCTAACCTTTTACAGAAAGCTCACCAGAATTTGTACCCCTCTATCCGACACCACACTCAAATGCACACCATGCAATCGCACCACATGCTCAATAAACAACCTAGAAAAAGTTTTAGCATTAGGCAGTTCTGCCAAAGGTACAAAATGCGACTGTTTACTGAATCTGTCCACCACCACCCAGACCACAGTTTTGCCAGTGGAAGGAGGGCCATCAGTGATAAAGTCCATGGACAAATGAGTCCAAGGTCTATCCGGAACTGGCAATGGCACCAGTTCCCTGGCCGGCCGTTATGAGAGCTTTTAGCATGGGCTCACCAAGAATCACATCAGAGAAGAGGCACACAAACACCTGCGTCACCAGATCATGATAAGAGCCTAAAGAGGACCCACCTGATTGTCAGGCAATGACGGAGGAGCAAGAGACTGAGGCTCAGGAATCTCCCGCTCCAATTCTGAGGACACCACTGCCATGACCAGCCCATGCTGAAGAATGGAGGAAGGAGGTTCGGGAGGTGATATTGGATCCAAGCTGCGAGGTAAGGCATCCGCCTTAAAATTCTTAGTACCCATTAAAAAGGTGATAGAAAAATTAGAGAGTGAAAAAAGTGACCACCTTGCCTGTCTAGGAGTCAACCATTTAGCCGACTCAATATAAGACAGATTCTTGTCGTCCAAAATCACCGTGATCCGATGAACAGCCCCCACTAAAAAGTGCCTCCATTATTCAAAGGCCAACTTGATAGCTAAAAACTCCCGATTCCCAACATCGTAATTTCTCTCAGTAGGAGAGAATTTTTTTGAAGAAGGTATGGGGCCTCAGGTTAGTCAAAGTCGTGGGTCCTTGGGACAACACTGCCCCCACCCGACTTCTGATGTGTCCACCTCAACGTTTAATGGTTCAATGGATTGGGCTGGACCAAAACAGGGGCAGACATAAAGCATTTCTTTAATAAGGCAAACAGCCACAGCTGGAGCTGAGCAGCATTTGATATCAGCCCCTTTGGGAGTAAAATAATTGAGGGACTTGACCACCTGTGAAAACCCCTTAATGAATTTCCTGTAATAGTTTGCAAACCCGAAAAAATGTTGAAGACCCTTTAAGTCTCTGGTTGTCACCCAATCCACAGGGTCCATACAAAACCCTTTGTCAGACAGATTGAATCCCAGAATGGAAAATTCTTGAATAAAAAATTTGCATTTTTCAGATTTCGCAAAAAGCGAGTTCTCCCGTAACCTGCGGAGAACCGCACGTAGATGATCCATGTGAATTTGTTTGTTAGATGAAAACACCAACATATCATCTAAATACACCACCATAAAGTGCCCAATAAAATCAGAAAATACATGGTTAATAAAATTCTGATAAACAGCTGGCACATTAGTAAGACCAAAGGGCATAACCAAATTCTCATATAACCCTTCAGAAGTGAGAAATACCGTTTTCCACTCATCCCCCTTCCGAATATGGATTAGATTACAGTATATGCACCCCTGAGATCCAATTTAGAAAACCACTTGGTCCCCGATAATTGGTTGTACAAATCAGGGATGAGCGGGAGGGGATAGGTATTTCTCACTGTGATCTTCTTCAATTCCCGAAAATCGAGGCACGGGCGCAAACCACCATCTTTTTTTTTTTTACAAAAAAGAATCCAGCTGCCACAGGGGAGACAGTGAGATGGATATGGCCTTTACGAAGACTTTCAGAAATATACTCCTTCATAGCGGTTCACTCTGGGCTAGAGAGGTTGTACAGACGAGCCTTAGGCAATTTAGCACCCAGAACCAGATTTATAGTACAGTCAAAAGGGCGGTGTGGTGGTAAGACCTCAGCCTCCTTTTTGGAAAAAATATTCTCAAAATCCTTCAGGTACTCCGGAATACCTTCCAGATTAGCGGATGACATAAGTACAGTATTAAGGCAACATTTAACAAAATTAGGACCCCATTTAACAATGTCCCGAGATTCCCTTTCTATCACAGGATTATGTAATTGTAACCAGGGGAACCCCAACACCAGTCGCGCAGGAAGATTGTCCAGAACAAAACATGAAATACGTTCCTGGTGCAAGGAACCCACTTTAAGGAGAAACTCCTCTGAGACAAATTTAATGACATTCTTAGCCAGCGGTGTTTTGTCAATGGCAACAATATGAATAGGAGTCTCCAGCCTAACTGTCCCTAACAAACACTTGGTCTCCAAGTTATTAGAGTCAATAAAGTTCATGGATGACCCGCAGTCCACGAAAGCAGAAATGGGCATGAAGCCACTCCCACAACAAAGTTCCACTTCCAACAATACTTTAGAAAATGAGGAAAAGGTTCCTGAGAGTCTGGGTGACCTCCTCGACCGTCACCCAGACTTAGGCATTTCCCGACACCTTGCTAGTCGGTGGGCAGGAGGGGCAGTAATTTCTCCAATGTCTCGGATCCCCACAGTGGAAACACAGATTTCTTTCCTGTCGCCATCTCCTCTCCTTTTCTTTGAGGATGGTGACCCCCACCTCCATAGGTTCAGACAGTGGCAAAACAACAGGATTAGCAGGGAACAACGGAAACTCTCTCAGTGAAACACCTCTCTCCCGCAGCCTCTGATCCTTATGGATAGCCTGAGTCAGCCTCCTCCAATGATCAGGGTGGTGGATGAAGAGCCAGAGCGTCCTTCAAGTGATCTGACAGTCCTCTCCTGAACTGACATCTCAGTGCAGAATCTTTCCAGGACACCTCAGTGGACCATCAATGGAATTCTGAGCAATACCATTCAGCCAAGAGCTTGCCCTGAAAGAGACTCATGATTGTGTCCTCTGCCACTCTGACCCAGTCAAGCTCATCAAAAATAAGTCCTAAGGCCTCAAAGAACCTATCCACAGACACACGTTCAGGGGCAGAAGCAGGTAAAGAGAAAGTCCACGATTGAGGTCCCCCCTGAAGTAAGGAAATAATTATCCCCACCAGCTGACTCTCATCTCCAGAAGATTGTGTCCTAAGAGTAAACAATAGCTTGTAACTCTCCTTGAACATACGGAACTTCTTCTTTTCCCCGGAAAAGGTGTCTGGTAGCATGACCGTAGGTTCAGGAGAGTGAAAAGAGACATCAACAGTGTCAGAGTGCTTACAGACAGACTGGGAAGAAGATCCCTGCAAAGATTTTTACCGTTTCAGAAAACTATCTTTGCAGATGGTTATGAGACGTGGCCAAGGCCCTATGCTCCATAGACAAATCCTGCATCATTTGCGTCAAACTAGCCATTTGATCCGCCAAGGTACGGAGCAGATCCATTAAAAGCAAAGCAGAGAAAACGAACTCTGCTTCTGGTCAGTTATATCACGCTGCTACAGTGCAGGTAGGAGCAGACTCCACTAGATGGCAATAGAGTGGAAGCAGGACTGCACCTAGACCAAGCAAGCCTGTTATGCAGCAGCGCGGATGCCACCAGGTGGCAGCAGAGTAGTCAAACAAGCCGGGTCAGTCCTAGACCTGTAGCGCAGTGCCAAAGGAATGAACAAACTCTCAAGCCAAAGAATCAGTAATGTTTAGGAGCGGATAAGCCAAAAGACAAAAGACAGAAACAGGTCAGGATACAAGCCAAGTCAAAACCAGGGAGTCAACACACTGAGTCAGGACGGGAATAGGGGAAAACAGAGACACGGGTTCAGACAACAAACGCAATAGGACAAATCAGCGCAATCAGAGTCAGCTACAGCAGCCCTAAGCAAACACTATAACGGACATCGCCTGCAGTAAGCAGCGGCAATAAATAGCCAACCTGAACCCAGACTAAGCAGGTTAACCCCTGACATCACCAGACCGGGAAAAAGGGAAAATAGGACTCAAAATGTGGTCTGGATCATGACACGATGTGGCTACAAGTTTGGAATTCCTCTCTGCACATGTTGCAGCGACTGTAACAGCAGCTACAAGCCCTGACGCAGTATGTCATGTCATATAGCCTGGGCCAATGCAGTACGGATGTGGCGCATATCACATTTATGGAGTGAGCACAGATTAAAGACCTCTGCATCCTTCTGCACAGTTTCGAAATGGCTATTAAGATGGTTAGCGGCGATGAGACAATCATCAGCCTCACTATTCCGGTCATCTGTATGCTGGAGAAGACTTTGAATAACCTACAGGAGGAGGTGGAGGTCCCAGATGAAGAGGAGGAAGCAGAGGAGGATGCGCAAAGGATAACATTGTCTCAATGTTCCAGACTGTCGTCACACAGGCAGGTGCCAAGCAAGAGTGGATAACTTCGATTGAGGTGGGCTGGTGATAACAAACTGTAATTGAAGGTGCAAGATCTGAAGAACAAATGGAGAAGGAAGAGGCAATGGGCGAGCCACTGTCAGGAAATGAAGAGGATAACCATCCCCTCTCTGTTGTTTGTGGTTGGAAGAGTCCAAGTAAACAAGCATCAGTGTTACCCTGCATGATCCCCGTATAGTTATGATTCAAAACAGTTCTGACTACTGGGTTCCCACTCTATTAGATCCACATTATCAGAGCAAATTTTTTCAGATGGTTCCCACCCTGGAAAGGGACCCACAAATGCTAATGTATCGAATAAAGCTTTTACACAACCTTAAGAGAGGTATTCCACAAGACAGCTTTGAGGCATGCAGTGTGCATCACAGCTCTAGACTTCCAAACTCTGGAACGTCAATTGGTCAATGCCAAAATATTAACAGCAGCAGCAGTAGTATAAGTAGCAGAAGCAATTTCTGTGAGTCCTTTGACACTTTTTTTTTAGACAAGCTCGTGCACTAGCAAAACAGAGTCCAAGTCTGACATGTGGTGAACGAATTTAAAGGATGGTGTAGGAGTATCTAGAACTGAATATCAATACCATCAGCAAGGGTTTGGACCCTTTACATTTTGGTCTTCAAAAATGGATGAGTAGCCTGAGCTCGTTCGTCTCTCACGTCTTGGAGGTTTTATCATGCCCAGCAGCCAGCATTCTCTCAGAACGTGTCTTCAGCACAGCTGGTGGAGTCCTGATAGATAAACACAGCTACCTGTCCTTTGAAAGTGTAGACCACCTAACTTTCATCAAGATGAACATGTCATGGATCTCCAAGGACTTTTGCACCCCAATCGCAGACTGTACAGACTAGGCGATGTTGCATTGATCTTGCGTAATTTCAGTATGTGATATCTTTAGTGTGGCTTCTGTGCATGCTATTGCTGCTGCAGAACAGCCAGGGAGCCTTAATACAGGGAGGACTGGCACCTTGACAAGAGAGAGGGTGGTAGTGAAAGGTTAACATAAAGGTCAACAAGGGGGCAAATGTGTAATGTGGTCAGTGGGGTAGGGCCAAGGGATGTGTTTGGTTAGGGGGTTGGGGAATGTGGGGATGGGTCATAGGACCTTTATAAGGTGTGGGTGGAGCAATTTACTGCCCCTATGTTCAGGTCATCAAGACACACCGGACATGACATGACATAGGCAACTGTTGCAGTGTCGGGAGTAATGACAGATCTAGCAGATCTGATGGAGCTGGTGTGAGCGGCGTCAGCAGTCTATGGATCAAACATTGTGCAGAAGCAGCTACGTGTGGCCTGCAGAGACCCCTTGAGCTGTGGTAACTTCTCATCCCCTGGCAGCGCGAACTCATCGGACACGGTCAACGGAGCGTTATGCACCTGAATGAGCCTGAAATAGCAGGAGAAACCTAGGAGTCCCCTTGAGGACTCTCCGGGGCTAGGTGAGATGGCCACATGCTCTGACTCTCCCCTGGTAACCAGGAGAAATCCTCGTCGGAGACAAGGCGTTCCAGAAGTAGGCGTGACCAAGACATGGACTACATGCAGTTCACGGACTACAGGGATCCAGAGATGAGGTATGGTGGCCCCCATTGAGGGACAGGCTGGGGGCTGATCACGGTGAAAAAGTGGAGACGAGTGGCCCTCCTGTACACGGCGGTGGGGATTGAGGTCAGCGGGCGTGCTGGAGATGGCCACAGTGGCACGTGCGGCAGCAGGCTTGGTCCGGGCATGCAGGGATCCGACCATACACACTCTGCTACTAATCCCTGCAAAACACCAAATAATTGACCCCACAAATCAGATGAACTAGCGTTATGATATTGCCTATCACTTACCAACCCTTCCGCATTACTAACACCACTACCACTAGCCACATCCTCTACAAAAGGCAGAGCAGCAGAAGAGGAAGCAGGAGGAGGCTCAGATCTTTCCTGGTTTTTCAGGTGTTTACTCCACTTCAGCTTGTGCTTTGCATTCAGATACCTCATCATGCAGGTGGTGCTCAGGTTAATAGCATTTGTGAGTCACTTCATTCTACAGGGGTTGGACAAAATAATGAAAACACCTAACGTTTTGGCATCATAATCTTCGAACATGTTATAAACATGCAAACCGTGACATATGGTAATGTTTTGTAGTTGATTATTTGTGTTATGTGATATGTATATGTAAATTAACTGTTTGTTTTGCATAATTGTAAGAACATTGATGAGAACCTGATACCAATGGCAGACCTCTCAGATTTTCAAAGAGGTCAATTGTTGGTGCTGGCATGGCAGGCGCTAGTGTAACTGAAAGTGACCGAATGCTTGACGTGTCAAGAGGTACTGTCTCCAAAGTAATGACTGCGTTTGAAAGAGAAGGAAAAACGTCCGCAGCAAAGCACAGGTCCTGACGAAAGTCGAAGTTGACTAAAAGAGACCGTCTGACTCTAAAGCGAATTTGAGAGAGGATCGCAAGACCACGGCTCCGAAAATCACTGCTGAGCTCAATGAACACCTACAGAACCCAGTTTCCATGAAAACTGTTCATCAGGAGCTGAACAAATCTGGATTCCACGGAAGAGCTGCAATTCGAAAACCGCTGCTCTCAATGACAAATGTTTCCAAGCGTTTAGAGTGGTAAAGAAACCTCCAGAATTGGTCCCTCGAGCCGTGGAAACATGAGATATTCTCAGACGAATCATCATTTACCCTATTTCCGACCTCCGGCCGTGTGTACATTTGGAGACAGCCGAAATAAGCATTCCATCCAGACTGCCTTCTCCCAACCGTAAAACATGGCGGAGGTTCTGTGATGATCTGGGGTGCTATTTCGTGGAGATCCACCGGGCCAATGATATCCCTTCATGGAAGAATTAACAGCCGCGATTATTTAGGCATTTTGGGCGACCAAGTGCATCCTATGGTTCAAGCACTTTTCCCGGAGGGGAACGCCATCTTTCTGGATGATAATGCACCAATTCATACAGCTAGAATCGTTAAAGAATGGCACGAGGAACATTCTAATGAAGTTGAGCATCTCATCTGGCCCCCACAATCCCCAGACCTCAACATTATTGAGCATTTATGGTCGATTTTAGAGATACAAGTTAGACGTCGATTTCAGCCGCCATCGTCGCTCAAAGAACTGGAGGGTGTTTTAACTGAAGAATGGGTTAAAATTCGTTTGGAAACAATTCACACCTTGTATAAATCCATACCTCGGAGAATTGAGGCTGTAATCGCCGCAAAAGGTGGACCTACACCATATTAAACTAACTTTTGTTGATGTTTCCAGGTGTTTTCATTATTATGTCCAACCCCTGTATGACTGTACAGCATGCAAACCACTTGTGCCTTGTCAAGGAGCTCCTTTGAGCTGACTTTTGTGTGCTCAGTTCGCATCCATTCTGTCTTAACTCTGCTGCCTGACTAATCCACCTCTTTCCTTGCTATTCCTCTGCTTCTCACTTCTGCAAACAATGCATTGGCTCTCAATTCTAGAATGTATCTACTTTAAGCTACTAGTACTGACCTTCAAAGCTGTCCATAATCTGTCTCTCCCATATATATATATATATATATATATATATGAACTAATCTCCTGATATCTTCCACTGCATAGTCTTTGGTGCTCCCAAGATCTCCTTCTTTCCTCCACAATACGTTCCTCATCCAATTGCCTGCTCCCAAGTCAGAATTGTGTTTTTCTCGCAATTTCATGACACTTGGAATTTTTCTAATTTATCACTACACTACATGATGAAATCAATGGTGTCATTCAGAAGTACAATTTGTCCCACAAAAATCAAGCCCTCAAATGGCTATATTTACAGAAAAAAAAGTTATGGCTCTAGGAAGAAGGGGAGGAAAAAATGAAAAAGTGTAAAATGGCCATTGCATGAAGAGGTTAATCTGAAGATATTAGTTTAATCTGCAGGTTAATAGAATTGTGAACCTATCTGGCACCTGCACTTTGAGCTGCTCCCGGAATGCGGTGCCAGCATCGGCGCCGGTTCTGTCATCGCTATGTGCATAGAGTTGCAGCTGTAACCACACCCTCAGCACTGACTGACAGCTGGCTTAGCATTAAGGCTTGCTGTCAGTTAATCAGTTAATTCCGGGGGAGTGGTAATAGCCATTGCTCTCTATGCACAGATTGGTGACTGAACCCGCACCACCGCCGCACCCAAGACTTAAACTGGAACACTGCAAGGAGGAATAAATTTAATTTCCTTCTGGCAGCATGGGTCTAAGAGCTGGCGCAGGGCAGGCTCAGAATGCAATTAACCTGCAGAATAATCCCATATCTGCAGGTTAATAACATTATTTTTAGTTGACAGGTTGCCTCTAACAACTTCCCGGCCTAAGGGCTTCTTTCCACTTGCGAGAAATACGTCTGATTCTCTCATGTAAAAGCCCAGCTCTGGCGCCGGCACTCGGGAGTGGAGTGCGCGGCTGCATGTAGTTCTATTCAGCTGCTCGCTCCACTCCCGAATGCCGGCCCCAGAGCTGGGCTTTTACATGCGAGAATCGGACGTATTTCTCGCAAGTGGAAAGAAGCCCAAAGACATAATCATAAGTCCTGGTTGGGAAGGGCTTCCCGACCTTGGACGTATGGATACTTCATGATATAGGAAAGATGTGTATCTTCGTACCGTGGATACTTCATGGCGATTTTGCTCACACAGGAGTTGTGCATGCATGATCGCAGCTTGGTGTTCAGCGAATCTTAGTGCTGAAACCAGGTTCTCATGATCGCAGCATTTAGAAGGCAGGAAGAAGGTGGGGGCACGCTCTCTCCTCCATATGGTGCTCCTGCGACGTCATCGCGAGGGCCCAATTGTTGCTCAGAGCATGGTCTAACAAGCTTGTATGTCAGTGCAGTGCTCGTGTCAAAAGTGAAAGTCCCATAGAGGGATTAAGTAAAAAAGTTAAAAAATAAAAACAGTAAAAAAAATTGAAAATTTTGTTTTAAAAATCACAAAATAATAATAATAATAAAAAATAAATATATATTTTACCAGTCAATAAGTATTTTTATGAAAAAAAATCATGCAAGAAAAGGACACTTATTTGGTATCACGGCATCTGAAACAACTCAACCTATAAAACTGTCTCACTAATTAACCCCTTCAAAAAATAAATAAAAAACTAGCAAAAACAATGATTTTCATTATAACTCCGAACAAAAACTGAAATAAAATGTGATTAAAAATATAAATGTAAATAAAAATTGTATCAGTGAAAATGTCATTGTCCTGCAAAAAACAAGCCACAATATAGCTCCATCAGTGGAAAAATTAAAAATTTATAGCTCTCTGAAGAGATGAAAAAATAATTATTTTTTCTATAAAATAGTCTTTATTGTGTAAAAACACCAAAACATAAAGAAGCTATAAATTTGATATCTCTGTAATCATACTGCTCCAAAGAATAAAGCTGTCTTATCAATTTTATGACATGCGGAATGGCATAAAAAAGAAACAAAAAAAAACACCTTAATGACTGTTTTTTGTTCATTCTGCCTCTCAAAAATCAGAATAAAACTTGATTAAAAATTGTCATGTGTCAGAAGATGGTACCAATAAAAACGTGAACTATGTAAAAAAAAAAAAAATACAGGCCCCCAAATGACTCTGTGGGCAGAAATATGGAAAAGGGATAGCTCTCAAAAGATGGCAATGCAAAAACTAGTTTTTGCAAGCTAAAAAGCATCTTTAGTGCATGACAGCAGCCAAACATAAAAAAACAGTATAAATCGTGCATAAAAAGAACATATAAATCTGACACCGACCCGAAGAATAAAGTCATCTAATCACTTGGTATACCGCATAAGATATGGCATAAAAAAATAAAGAAAAACAATTCTTAACCTGCTGTTGATTTTTTCATTCTGCCTCCCAAAGATCACAGTAAGGCTTAGTGCACATTTGAGCTGAGCACTTACACTTTTGTTTCCATGTAAATCTCTGAAATACATGATTCAGGCAGACCCCTCTCCAAAGAAAGATTCCCTATAACGAGGCAGATGGAGTCAAATTGAACATTGCATAAAAGTGCCATCTGCCACAGTTTTGTGCATTTTTGAAAAGGCAATGCCAAACAGAGGCCAGGCAGAGTCCAGAGTAACTCTGCTGCCTCATTAAAATGAATGGATCCCTCAGGGGTTTCACCTGAATTACGTCATTCAGAGGTTAGATGGAAGCCCCGATATAAGTGCTTAGCATAGAGTGCAGGATAAATGTGATCTTAAACTTTATGTAAAATGTTCCCAATAAAAGCTTCATCTCGATCCACTAAAAAAGCAAGTCCCCACTCAGGTCTGTCATTTGTTAATGGAAATATAGAGGGCTTCCACGTTACTAGTAGTTCAAAGTCTCTGGAAAAGTGCTATGGCCCTGCCCTGACCCATAAAAGAAATTGAGCAAATTCTGCACTTCAAAATCCACATGCCCCCATCCTTTCTGAGCCCCACAGTGTGCCTAAACCACATTTATTGTTCACATTTCTGTAGCAGTGAGAGCCCGACTAATTTACGGGTACGTGTCTCCGGAAGCATGAGCTGGGCATAACTTACTGGGCACTACAATGTACTGTGTACTACAATGTACTGGGCCCTATAGTGTACGGGCACTACAATAACAGATTTACAATTTTAACTCAGCAACATCCACTGCTGCTTCTTTCTGGAAAACACCCATGGAGTCAAATAATTAATACACCTGTATATAAATTATCTGAAGGTGTTACATTTCCAAAATGGGGTCACTTGAGGGTATTATCCTCTTCTACCTCTTCTAGCACTTAGGGTCTCTGTGTGTGGAGTATTCAAACTATTCTAGCACAATCTGTGCGCCAGGAGGCAAATAGAGCTTCGACCCTGCCGGGTCTTGCCGTGTATCTAAGCAGTACTGTACAGCCATATTTGGGGTACTTCCACATTCAGCAGAAATTGTGTGACAAATTTTTACCCATTTCTACTTGTGAAAATGTAAAATCTGAGGGTAAAACAACATTTCATTTTAGCTGTAAAAATGTAATTACTTTTCTTCACCGCCCAATGGTACACATTTCTGTGAGGCACATGTGGCATCAACATGCTCACTGCCCCCCTAGTTGAATTCATTGAGATGTGCACTTTGTAAAATGATGTCACATATGAGGGGTTTATGCTGTTCTAGCATATCAGGGGCTTTGCCACTGTGACATGGCACCCTCAAACCATTTCAGCAAAATCTGAACTCCAATATGGCACTTCTTCCCTTCTGAGCATTGTACTGTGCCTCAAAAGTAGTTTTTGAGCTTGTATGAGGTATCGGTGTACTCGGTGTGAAAATGAAAAACCAGTGGC
This sequence comes from Oophaga sylvatica, assembly GCA_033576555.1. Taxonomy (NCBI): domain Eukaryota; kingdom Metazoa; phylum Chordata; class Amphibia; order Anura; family Dendrobatidae; genus Oophaga; species Oophaga sylvatica. The sequence goes on from JARQOD010000001.1 coordinate 209,554,968, forward strand.
AAAACCAACATTTTTTAGGGAAAAATGTATTTTTAAATTTTCACATTTCATAGTTGTAAACTTCTGTGAAGCACCTTGAGGTTCAAAGTGCTCACCACACCTCTAGATAAAATCCTTGAGCTGTCTAGTTCACAAAATGGCGACACTTGAGGGGAGTTTTCCACTGTTTAGACACTTGAGAGGCTCTCCAAATATGACATGGTGTCCACTAATGATTCCAGCTAATTTTGCGTTCAAAAAGTTCTCCGAACCCTGCCATGCGCCCAAACAGTAATTTTCCCCCACAAATGAGGTATCGGCGTACTCAGGAGAATTTACTAATTTTGTGGTCGATTTTCTTCTGTTACCTTTGTGAAAATAAAAAAATTGAGAGCTAAAGTAAAACTGGCTTCGGATGTGAAGTGGTTAAGACTGAAACGTGTATTTTGGATGGCTTGCACTAGTTAAACTTCCTCATCAAAGTTTTAGTGCCATGTTCTATTTTATGACAAAGTATGGGATTGGATTATCCTTGAGCACCTGATATCTGGAGTGCTGTGCTTTATTGTATATTACTGACTAAACTCAACCTTAGGGCTCATACTCACTGGCGCCGAAAACGGATGATATTCAGGCGAAAAAAAATCGGATTCAAATCTGACCAATGTTATTCAATAGGTGAGTTCTCATTTGCGATTTTTTTCTCATCAGAAATTGGTGTGAGAAAAAAATCGCAGCATGCTGCGATTTGATGCAATTTTGGCATGATAATCGCCAATGCAAGTCAATGGGTGCGAGAAATCATCGCACAGCACTCGCACCATGCGAGTGCTGTCCGATTTATACGCACCAGTCTCTTTGAAAAGCCAGCAATTCATCCCCGGCTACTGTAAAATCACACTGACAGCTCACAAAACACTAGATACATACACATAGAATACATAATATATATATATATATACATGACTCTACTGTAAAAGAAACAGTATAAAGTGCTATTATAAAATGTATAAATTTTATTAAATATTGCAAAAAATATTACAAATGACAAAAAATGAAAAATAAAAATAGAAATGAAAAATAAAAAAGAAAAAATAAATAAATAAATGTGAAAACAGGTACTACCAACCAATGTTAAAATTGGGGATGAAATCACAAATAGTCAGACCTATTAGCAATGTATAACGCACATATAGTAATATACTGCCGAAGAAAAACCAGCCTATAGAAAAAATAAATAATGGTATACCAGCCTATTAAGGCTGCATGAATGTGAATATATCTCAGCGGCTGAAATGCAGGATTGTAATGTCATGGGCATTTAGAATACATGCTATTGAGCGCTGTTAAGTTTCCAGCCTAAACACTATATGTATGGTGCCCATATGTTGGTATTATAACAACAAAGCCAGCCGGGTAAGTAAGTAGTAGGTCAGCTTGGTGATAGCTGAATTCACATCTATGCACCGCGGCGGCTAATATGAAGTTTAAACAGTATTGCGGGCAACTTACATTGGTGGTGGTCAGTGCTGTGCGATATCCCCAAAGCGCCCCAACGCGCGTTTCGTCCCTTCGTCAGGAGGCGAACGCAGGTTGGAAGGGGTGTGTATTTTAAATAGGGAAAAACAGCCAATGAAAATCTAAGTTTCGATATGTTCATGTGTGTCAATTAAGTGGAGTTTGATTGCGCATGTGCCGCTGACGTCAGCCCTCTCTTTGGCGTCCTGGGTTACGGCCGTGGAACACAGGCTCGAATGGGCCGTCTAAAAGTCGGCGCATGCGTCCTGCTTCCTATGCCCGCTCGCCAGGACGCCGACGGCTGCACCGGCTGCCACATGCTCAGACCACATAAGAGATTGTGGATAGTAGGAGATGAGTTCAATCGTGAGTCACAAAACAGAACATTAATAAGAGTGACTAGTGCTTATCGTGAGGAAATGTGATTGGGGAAATCTAGTGTATGATAATAATTGCACAAGGCAAAAAGCTATATAAAGCAATTATCAGATGACATAAGCAATAAATGATAAATAATGTAACAAATAATAAATAGTACATCATGTCTACTTCAATATATAACAAACATAAGGAAAAACAATAAATAATAAATAAATAAGACAAGTAATCAAAAAACTACATTACACATACAAAAAAAGGTGAGCAATGTGAATATTGGTAATGTTGGATAAAGAAGCGTCCATACATATGGCAAGATAATAACATCGGTTCCATTCTTAGATTCAAACTTCCCGAGACGTCCCACCAGAACCCCACGATCAATCATGGTCAAGAGACACTAATTCCGAAGACGACTATCATGGTAACATAGGTAAGTGAGCCTATAAAAAATACATTTGTTAAAAACAGAAAATGCACAAAATAGTAATGATTATTCTAACCAAAGAAAATTATATGAAGAAGAAATAATAAAATAAAGAAGAAAAACCCCCCCAAACAACCCACATTAAAAGATACCAAACCCTATAAGAAAGAACTAAACCCAAAATTTTCGTTCAGGCCCTTAGGAGTTACTGTTTGGAGGCGGTAGATCCATCGACTTTCAATCTGTGCCAGTCTTTTAAAAAGATCTCCTCCTCTCTGGCCCATGGAGACTTGGTCAATGGCTCTTAATTTCAAAAGACTTGAATTGGAATTATGAAAATCCCTAAAATGTCTAGGGAGAGTTTTTAATGGTTCCTCTGTGGTCAAATTTTTAGATTTGTCAATGTCCCGTATGTGTTCCCTTACCCTAATTTTGAATTCACGGGTAGTCATGCCCACATAGATTTTCATACAGGGACATTGAGCAAAATAAACAACTCCCACAGAGGAACAGGTCAGTCTGTGCCATATTTTGAAGGTGCGTGTGCCATCTGAGTTTGAGAATTCCTTACATTTAACCAAATTTCTACAGGCTTTGCAGAGTCCACATGGGTAAAATCCCTGTAAGGGAACAGAATCTCTGCCCCTATTCTGCTGTTGTTCAGAATTGTAGTGACTATGGACTAAAAGGTCCTTCAAATTCTTGGATCTCTTTACTGTAACTTTGGGTACTGGTGGGATCAGATTCCTCAAAATGGGATCTGTATGTAGCACACTCCAATGGGTACGGAGTATGCCAACTAATTCGTCCCACTGCTTATTATATGACGTAATGAATCTGAGATCTCCCACTTTTTTCTCATTCTGTGATGATGTTTGATAGAGTAGCCTGTCTCTAGGGACCTCATTGGCTCTCTGATAACCCCTGCGTATGGTTCTATGACTATACCCTCTCTCTCTGAATCTGCTGTATAGGTCCCTGGATTGTCTCTGAAAGTTGGCCTCTGTTGAACAAATTCTTTTGATTCTCAGATGTTGGCCTACAGGAATACCACGGATAGTACTATGTGGATGAGATGACTGAGCGTGTAAGATGGTATTAGTAGCCGTAGGCTTTCTATATACATTGTGACCAACATTCCTTGTTCATTGGCTAAGATGTCAACATCTAGGAAATTGACCTGACGACCTGCTGTGTATGTCAGCTTGATGTTAAGTGTGTTCCTGTTGAGACTATCCATAAGGGAAACCAATTCTTCTCTGGACCCTTCCCACACAAACCACACATCGTCGATATAACGGATCCAATGGTGAATTTTGTCAGTGTGTTGTACCGGGTTACTTTGAAAGATCTCCCGTTCCCAAGCCCCAAGGAACAGGTTAGCGTATGAGGGGGCACACGTGGCCCCCATCGCTGTTCCTTGGGTTTGGAGATAGATCTGATTATTAAATATAAAGCAATTATGCTTCAAAATAAATTCAAGTAACTCTCCAATGAAATCCGTTAGTGGTTTGTTGGGATTGCTAGATTCAAGGAACCACATAGCTGCCTTAATTCCATCAGTATGCCTAATAGATGTATATAGGCTTTCAATGTCTACTGTTACCATTATCATATTGTCCTGCAAAATCAGACCATCAATGTGTCCAAGTGCTGCAGTTGTGTCCTTTATGTATGAAGGCAGAGTGGAGACCAAAGGTTTTAAATAGAAATCAATCATGTTACAGACCACCTCACATAGTCCCCCAATCCCTGAAACAATTGGGCGCCCCGGTGGATCAATGGGATTTTTGTGGACTTTGGGGACAAGATAGAAAGTAGGGAGGCGTGGTTTTGTTGAGATTATTGTCTCCATCATCTTTTTAGGAATAACATCGTTATCATAGGCTCTCATAACAATGGTAATCAATTCCCCCTTGAATTGTTCCAACGGATTGTAAAACAATTTCCGATAACAATTTTTGTCGGATAACAATTTCATGGCCTGCTTTTCATAAAGTGTCTTGGGCCAGATAACAAGGTTGCCACCTTTGTCTGCTGGCTTAAAGCAGACATCAGTCCATGTCTGCATTTCTTTGATAGCCGACATAACTTGTTTTTCAGCCCCATATTTGCGTGTTCTGCCCAGTTTTTCAATATCGGCAGATACCAATTTCACAAATATGTCAATGGCTGGACATACATTAAGGTTTGGAAAATTCTTAATTTTGTTGAATAGATGAGTGGGGAAATTGCTTACCATAGATGAGCTTTCTCCCTCAGCCAGGGATTCTAGAATAGCCAATGCCTCCTGCTCTTCTCTGGTATCAAAAGTGGCTGAGTTGCTGCTGGATTTCTCATGATATCGTTTCAATAGCATTTTCCGTGCAAACAAATGAGTGTCTTTTATGGCCGTGAATGTATCTATGGAGGTACCAGGAGAGAAAGTTAGTCCCTTTTCTAAAACATTGAGTTGTATATCCGTCAGTGTGTGTGATGACAGATTTAATACCTTAGATTGCTCTCCTTTTTTACGACCTTGATTGAAAAAATCTTTGGGGTTTCCATTACCACCAAATCTTGTTTTGACTGTTCTTTGATTGGCATTCTCCATTTCTGAGCTTGTGGATACATTGCTGACTTGTGAGGACAATGATGTGTTTGACATATTACGAATAAGTGGTCTCTTTTGTCCTGTTCTAAATTGCCATCTATATACGTGTTTAGTTTCATAATCATGGGCATCCCTTTGATATTTCCTCAATTTGTTATCACTGATGTCCTTTTCCCATTTGGATAGGTCCCTATCTAGATCTTTAAAGAAGGGTTCCACCACATCTTTGGGAAAAGCTTGAATTAGGTGCCCCTGAGAGCTACCAATTTGGGAATCAATATCTTCAAGTAATTTCCCATTTTTCTCATTAATAATCTGCATAAAGCCAAAAGAGCATGCATTAGCGGTCTCTTCCCACTTGTGGGTTAGAGACTCATCATCTAGGGAAAAAGTGGGATAAAGCTGTATACGCAAGCCTCTGGGTATGATTTTCAATTTAAGATAATTGTCTATGGAAGCCTTAGTCCACCATAATTTAGTCTTTTTGTGGACTAGATTTTTATATTTTTTTGAAAGTTCTTTAAAATCAAGGTTGGCATCATTAAAATTGGAGGTAGATCCCTGTTTAAATATATCACAGGCTTTGTATTGCTAAGACAGTTCTCTAGCCTTTAAATCCATAATATTAAATCACGGGCATATATCTGTTAAAAAACAGAAAGACAAATTATGCACTCAACAAAAGACACTCATTTGTTTGCACGGAAAATGCTATTGAAACGATATCATGAGAAATCCAGCAGCAACTCAGCCACTTTTGATACCAGAGAAGAGCAGGAGGCATTGGCTATTCTAGAATCCCTGGCTGAGGGAGAAAGCTCATCTATGGTAAGCAATTTCCCCACTCATCTATTCAACAAAATTAAGAATTTTCCAAACCTTAAGTATGTCCAGCCATTGACATATTTGTGAAATTGGTATCTGCCGATATTGAAAAACTGGGCAGAACACGCAAATATGGGGCTGAAAAACAAGTTATGTCGGCTATCAAAGAAATGCAGACATGGACTGATGTCTGCTTTAAGCCAGCAGACAAAGGTGGCAACCTTGTTATCTGGCCCAAGACACTTTATGAAAAGCAGGCCATGAAATTGTTATCCGACAAAAATTGTTATCGGAAATTGTTTTACAATCCGTTGGAACAATTCAAGGGGGAATTGATTACCATTGTTATGAGAGCCTATGATAACGATGTTATTCCTAAAAAGATGATGGAGACAATAATCTCAACAAAACCACGCCTCCCTACTTTCTATCTTGTCCCCAAAGTCCGCAAAAATCCCATTGATCCACCGGGGCGCCCAATTGTTTCAGGGATTGGGGGACTATGTGAGGTGGTCTGTAACATGATTGATTTCTATTTAAAACCTTTGGTCTCCACTCTGCCTTCATACATAAAGGACACAACTGCAGCACTTGGACACATTGATGGTCTGATTTTGCAGGACAATATGATAATGGTAACAGCAGACATTGAAAGCCTATATACATCTATTAGGCATACTGATGGAATTAAGGCAGCTATGTGGTTCCTTGAATCTAGCAATCCCAACAAACCACTAACGGATTTCATTGGAGAGTTACTTGAATTTATTTTGAAGCATAATTGCTTTATATTTAATAATCAGATCTATCTCCAAACCCAAGGAACAGCGATGGGGGCCACGTGTGCCCCCTCATACGCTAACCTGTTCCTTGGGCTTGGGAACGGGAGATCTTTCAAAGTAACCCGGTACAACACACTGACAAAATTCACCATTGGATCCGTTATATCGACGATGTGTGGTTTGTGTGGGAAGGGTCCAGAGAAGAATTGGTTTCCCTTATGGATAGTCTCAACAGGAACACACTTAACATCAAGCTGACATACACAGCAGGTCGTCAGGTCAATTTCCTAGATGTTGACATCTTAGCCAATGAACAAGGAATGTTGGTCACAGATGTATATAGAAAGCCTACGGCTACTAATACCATCTTACACGCTCAGTCATCTCATCCACATAGTACTATCCGTGGTATTCCTGTAGGCCAACATCTGAGAATCAAAAGAATTTGTTCAACAGAGGCCAACTTTCAGAGACAATCCAGGGACCTATACAGCAGATTCAGAGAGAGAGGGTATAGTCATAGAACCATACGCAGGGGTTATCAGAGAGCCAATGAGGTCCCTAGAGACAGGCTACTCTATCAAACATCATCACAGAATGAGAAAAAAGTGGGAGATCTCAGATTCATTACGTCATATAATAAGCAGTGGGACGAATTAGTTGGCATACTCCGTACCCATTGGAGTGTGCTACATACAGATCCCATTTTGAGGAATCTGATCCCACCAGTACCCAAAGTTACAGTAAAGAGATCCAAGAATTTGAAGGACCTTTTAGTCCATAGTCACTACAATTCTGAACAACAGCAGAATAGGGGCAGAGATTCTGTTCCCTTACAGGGATTTTACCCATGTGGACTCTGCAAAGCCTGTAGAAATTTGGTTAAATGTAAGGAATTCTCAAACTCAGATGGCACACGCACCTTCAAAATATGGCACAGACTGACCTGTTCCTCTGTGGGAGTTGTTTATTTTGCTCAATGTCCCTGTATGAAAATCTATGTGGGCATGACTACCCGTGAATTCAAAATTAGGGTAAGGGAACACATACGGGACATTGACAAATCTAAAAATTTGACCACAGAGGAACCATTAAAAACTCTCCCTAGACATTTTAGGGATTTTCATAATTCCAATTCAAGTCTTTTGAAATTAAGAGCCATTGACCAAGTCTCCATGGGCCAGAGAGGAGGAGATCTTTTTAAAAGACTGGCACAGATTGAAAGTCGATGGATCTACCGCCTCCAAACAGTAACTCCTAAGGGCCTGAACGAAAATTTTGGGTTTAGTTCTTTCTTATAGGGTTTGGTATCTTTTAATGTGGGTTGTTTGGGGGGTTTTTCTTCTTTATTTTATTATTTCTTCTTCATATAATTTTCTTTGGTTAGAATAATCATTACTATTTTGTGCATTTTCTGTTTTTAACAAATGTATTTTTTATAGGCTCACTTACCTCTGTTACCATGATAGTCGTCTTCGGAATTAGTGTCTCTTGACCATGATTGATCGTGGGGTTCTGGTGGGACGTCTCGGGAAGTTTGAATCTAAGAATGGAACCGATGTTATTATCTTGCCATATGTATGGACGCTTCTTTATCCAACATTACCAATATTCACATTGCTCACCTTTTTTTGTATGTGTAATGTAGTTTTTTGATTACTTGTCTTATTTATTTATTATTTATTGTTTTTCCTTATGTTTGTTATATATTGAAGTAGACATGATGTACTATTTATTATTTGTTACATTATTTATCATTTATTGCTTATGTCATCTGATAATTGCTTTATATAGCTTTTTGCCTTGTGCAATTATTATCATACACTAGATTTCCCCAATCACATTTCCTCACGATAAGCACTAGTCACTCTTATTAATGTTCTGTTTTGTGACTCACGATTGAACTCATCTCCTACTATCCACGATCTCTTATGTGGTCTGACGCATGTGGCAGCCGGTGCAGCCGTCGGCGTCCTGGCGAGCGGGCATAGGAAGCAGGACGCATGCGCCGACTTTTAGACGGCCCATTCGAGCCTGTGTTCCACGGCCGTAACCCAGGACGCCAAAGAGAGGGCTGACGTCAGCGGCACATGCGCAATCAAACTCCACTTAATTGACACACATGAACATATCGAAACTTAGATTTTCATTGGCTGTTTTTCCCTATTTAAAATACACACCCCTTCCAACCTGCGTTCGCCTCCTGACGAAGGGACGAAACGCGCGTTGGGGCGCTTTGGGGATATCGCACAGCACTGACCACCACCAATGTAAGTTGCCCGCAATACTGTTTAAACTTCATATTAGCCGCCCGGTGCATAGATGTGAATTCAGCTATCACCAAGCTGACCTACTACTTACTTACCCGGCTGGCTTTGTTGTTATAATACCAACATATGGGCACCATACATATAGTGTTTAGGCTGGAAACTTAACAGCGCTCAATAGCATGTATTCTAAATGCCCATGACATTACAATCCTGCATTTCAGCCGCTGAGATATATTCACATTCATGCAGCCTTAATAGGCTGGTATACCATTATTTATTTTTTTCTATAGGCTGGTTTTTCTTCGGCAGTATACTACTATATGTGCGTTATACATTGCTAATAGGTCTGACTATTTGTGATTTCATCCCCAATTTTAACATTGGTTGGTAGTACCTGTTTTCACATTTATTTATTTATTTTTTCTTTTTTATTTTTCATTTCTATTTTTATTTTTCATTTTTTGTCATTTGTAATATTTTTTGCAATATTTAATAAAATTTATACATTTTATAATAGCACTTTATACTGTTTCTTTTACGGTAGAGTCATTATTGTTCCAGTTATGTGCTTGTAGTACAAGGGTCTTTTGTTGAGTGATATATATATACATGTCATACATATATATATATATTTATAGTTCATACACTTCTACATACTGTAATAGCCGCTAATTCAATTGCCGGCTTTTGTGAAATCACAGAAGTCGACATGAAATGATACATTGTTTATACACAGTTAACCATGTCATTTCATGTATTTTGATATATGGTTTTAACTTACAATTACATAAGTGTATGTGTTCAAAATTTCAGACATGTGGGGGTTAATTAAAGGTGTAAATTCGTTGAAAAAAAATGCATGGGCTCCCGCTGTATTTTCTCCACCAGACAAAGCAAGCGAGTGGGGGCAGATAATAATAGCCTAGGGAGGGTACATTTTTTTTGTGCCCCCCCTGGCTACTAACATCTGCCCCCAGACACCCCAGAAAGGGCAAATCTCTAATTAGATTAGCCCTTTCTGGCACTTTGCCCGTCTATTCCCATTGCCCTGTAGCGGTGGCGAATTGGTTAATAAGGGGTTAAAACCACCTTGCAATTGAAAGGTGACTTTAAGCCAGGTTAATAATTGAGAGCTGTCAATTAGACAACTATCAATTATTAATCCTACTGTATGAAAGAAAAATCAAACACACACACTTTAATAAAAAAGAAGTTTAATGAAATAATCAAACAGTTTTTGACCATATTTTATTTTCCTGCTAAAACCATTTCCTGTAATAAAAATAAAATAAAAAAGCAAAATTATTCTTACCAATCCGATGCACAGTCAGGTCCCACGCTGTAATCCATCAGAAAGGGTTAACAGGTTACAGTTAGCAGGGAGCTAATGTTGCCTGCTGAGCTGTTACCCCCCGAATGAATAACTTCCTCTCCCAGCGAAAGGAGAGGAAGTGATTAATGAGTGAAGCTTAATTGATTTATTGCCACTTTCACTTCAGGTCAGGTCACCCTGACCTGACCTCAAGTGAAAGTGGGACGCAATCAATTAAGCTTCATTCATTAATCACATCCTCTCCTGTCGGCAGGAGATAAGCTCATTCATTCAGGAGCTTTCAGCTGAGCACGCAGTATTACTTGCGCTGCTTGGCTCAAAGCTAGTTAACCCTTTGTGAAGGATTACAGCGTGAGACGTGACAGATCGCCAGATAGGTAAGAATAATGTTTTATTATTTTTTCTTTATTATAGGAGATTGAGGGCTTCGAGGGATTAAGAGTTAAATAAAAGATGGTCATAAAAATGCGTTTTTATTTCATTAAAATTATTTATTCTTAAAGTGTGTTTGTTTTTTTTATTTACTTCAATAGGATTAATAATCGATAGTTGTCTAATTGACAGCTCTCAATTATTAACCTGGCTTAAAGTGACCTTTCAATTGCAAGGTGGCTTTAACCCCTTATTAACCGATTCGCCACCGCTACAGGGCAATGGGAATAGACGGGCAAAGTGCCAGAAAGGGCGAATCTAATTAGAGATTTGCCCTTTCTGGGGTGTCTGGGGGCAGATGTTAGTAGCCAGGGGGGGCACAAAAAAAATGTACCCTCCCTAGGCTATTATTATCTGCCCCCACTCGCTTGCTTTGTCTGTCTGGTGGAGAAAATACAGCGGGAGCCCATGCATTTTTTTTTCAACGAATTTACACCTTTAATTAACCCCTACTGTCTGAAATTTTGCACACATACACTTATGTAATTGTAAGTTAAAACCACATATCAAAATACATGAAATGACATGGTTAACTGCGTGTAAACAATGTATCATTTCATGTCGGCTTCTGTGATTTCACAAAAGCCGGCAATTGAATTAGCGGCTTTTACAGTATGTAGAAGTGTATGAACTATATATATTATATATATATATATGTCACAATTACATATATATATAGATATATATATCTATATATATATGTATTCTATGTGTGTATATGTATTGTTTCTGTTCTTTATTAAAGCTGTCAGTGTGATTTTACAGTATAGCCAGGGATGAATTAGCGGCTATTATACTATGTAGAAGTGTATGACCTATATATATTATATTATATATATATATATATATATATATATATATATATATAAATATATAATTATTTGCTTTTTGTGTACATTTTTTTTTTACAGTGTGATTTTTACATGACTTTTTACATAGAGATAACTGCTCTATGTAAAACTTCATGTTAAAATCGCATTGCATACAGATGGAAAACTGATGGAAAACTGATGGAAAACGCATGGTGCGATTTAAAATCGCATGCAAATCCATGCCTTTTTACAACAATTGTACCGTTTTTTCCCTGCAGAAAACGGACCGATTTTTTTCCAGCCAGTGAGTATGAGCCCTTAGGCTGGGATCACACATGCGAGAAATTCGCACGATTCTCATGGGAGTCTCTCACATGAACACCCGGCACTGCCGCCGGCACTCGGACCATAGAAATACATGCAGCCGCACACTGCGGTCCGAGTGCTGGTGGCAGCTCCGGGTGTTCATGCGAGGACTCGCACGAGAATCGTGCGAGTTTCTCGCATGTGTGATCCCGGCCTTAGTCTGAAGAGTCTGAAACCTAGAATTTTTGTTTTTTAGAATAACATCAACTATTCCACAATGGATACTGTACCTAACAAATGAATATTTAATTGCATATATCCAGTGTTACATATAACGTCAGCAAACCTTACGCTAAACAAACACATTCATTTCCAGGTCTTTCAATGCAACATTTCCACTAAGCTATATTTAATCGAAAAGACCATTTTGCAAACAATGTTGTTGTTTTTTTCCATCATGATCAGTGCTGTTAGTAGTAGCATTATAAGAAGAACATTTATCATACCTTGTCAAGACAGTTTTTGCCCTTAGGAACTTGGTCTGCTTTTTCACTTCAGCATGAACTCATCTTAACCATAGGCTCACATAATAACAACCTCTGGATGGCAAAAACACTGCTTGAGCCTTTTATAACATGGATTTTAGACTAAAAATCTATGTTAATTTGATAGAATGCACTACAAGCTATAGCTGCAGGTCAGAAGGTTAATGTAAGTTATGACAATATGTCCAAGTTGGAGCAAGGAATCGCAGGTGTTGGAAAAGATGAACAGCTAGATGTGATTGATTATTCCAACTGCCTGATTTGCCCTTTATTGAAATGCTTAGTGAGATGTCAATCTGCAGAATTTACAATTTTCAGAACCATATTATTAAGTATAAGGCTATGATACTGAAACAAATATATTAATGTTGTAAAAGCATTTACTAAATATTCAGAACCAATCAATGAACCAATCAATGTGTTGTTGTAGAAGTAATGGTCTAGGTTGTAGAAAATAAAACTATAACAAGCACATTAAATTAAGCAAACATGTTACAAAATAAAAAAGCATTTCAGAGACAACTTACTATGAAAATCTGCCTGGGGACAATGTTTCTTGGCTGACTAGCCAAGACCAATCTCCAGCAGCTTCTCCCTGTCATAGAGAAAAACACCAGTCATTTTAGGGAAGCAATATGGTGAGAACCCAAGAGAACTGACCTTGGACAACTCAGCGAGATATTGTTTTTAGCTTACATTTCAAAATATGTTTTTGATTAAACAAAATAGCATTTTAGAGTAAAAAAATTAGGCATCAGGAATCAGATAACAGGTTTAGTGATGGGCAAACCAGAATAGTAACATTTTGGGTCTGTACAAACACCTGCTGTGTGTTTCCGGTGATTCCCATGCTGTCATCTACATGACAGCATGAGAAACCCCGGCAGCTCTGATCGTCGATAAGATTAGTACAGTCAGGCTGGAGTCACACCCAACGAATAAAAAATTGTCCATTTTTCACAGACGAGAATCGCACAAATGTTCCCTGAACAGTGATCCATATGTCATCCATTTGCAATGCAAGGATGCGATTTTCTCACATCTAAGCATCCGTGTGACATCCGTATGGCATCTGTATGGCGAGATTTTCTCGCCGGCTGGCAAAATGGACATATAATGGATCCATGGTCTCAAATATTCGTAAAAACATATATACAGTCTATATATATATGTCAGTGAGATACATATATATGTAAAGGGGTGGTGCTGTTATGGACAGTAAGGCCTCTTTCACACATCAGGTTTTTGCAATCAGGCGAGTCCCGGCATTTTTTCTGAAAACCGGATCCGGCAAAATCTAATACCGGATCCGTTTTTTTTCCCATTGACTAACATTAGCGTGCGGCACGTCCGGTTTTTGCCGGCAAATTGTCTCATTCCCCATCTGGAAAAAACGGCTACTGTAACGTTTTTTGTGTGCGGTGAAAAAGCAGATGCTTCCGGCTTTTTGTTACAATGAAAGTCTATGAGCGCAGCAATGCGCCGGATCTGGTTTTTGCCGGATCCGACTGCCGGATCAGGTTTTTTTTGTCTGTTTTTTGTTTTGTTGCCCAGCCCACAGCCAACCTATATAAACCATGCCAGTGGGACCACCGTCAGCCATAACCATGCAGCCAGCCAAGAGAACAGGAATGATATATTGTGATGATGATTTAATCAAAAGTAGAAAGTACATACAACAAACGTTTCGGTCAGATATGACCTTCTTCGTTGTACTATAACATAATAAAATAAACGATAAATAAAATAAATGTGCCAAGCTATTTGGTAAAACATAGGGCATATAAAGAAAGTATATACAAGTATAGATTGATGGAGACTACATGGTGTGACAATAATGTAGAAACATTTAATGCTCAGAAATATCCAATATGATATATGGAGAAAGGAATATGCAGAGGTATAAGTCGTACCTTAAAACAAAGATTACATCAGATAAATCATATGGTCATACATACCAAGATATGTACTTAGAGATCAGGTGCATGAAGGCAGAAATAGTACCTGGTGAGGATGTGATAAGAGAAGTGAGGAGTGCACTGGCTGTCTTAATCTGGGTAAGAGACTGATGTGCAACGCTGAATATTACCTACCAGGACATAAAGATGTGTCATGGAGAAAACTGGGGAGACAAAAGAAGTGGCTATAGAGGTGCCATTGCAGGTGGTCATAAAGCTGCATATTATGAATCGGGGCCGCCATATAAATGAAAGCTGAGATGGTTGTGCTTACCGTTATGGTGCAGGCAGAGTAAGGTGGCTTAGACGCGGTATTCCACCGCTTGTCAGGGAGCGCTGTGATGCAGGAAGTAGCGGCATTTAAAGCCTGGTACGCATGTGGTCCGGACCGGAAGTTCGGTACCGGAAGTGAGGCGGCGTGCGTTCCACGTGTGTCTCAGGTGCGTTCCAAAGGCAGGAACCAGTATGGAGGGTGAATGGAAAGTGCCTGAATATGCAGTATAGCGTCATATGGTGCTAGTAGATAGCCTAATAGTGAAAGTGGCGATATATATATAGCCAGAGATGATATAGTTCAGTCAAATAGTGAGACTGGTTAGTAGTGCTCCCAGGTTCTGTGCCCAAAGGTGAGGTATACAATTCATTGTGGCAGATTCTGTAAATAAGGAATATATGGTCAGTACACAGTAAACAGAGCATATATATCACATTAAAGAGAAACCTTAGATGAACGATACAATATCATATTCTCTATTTAACCCTTTCGGGTGTAATGTGTCTAATTGGTGAATCCAATAGGCTTCTCTTTTTTTGAGGAGACTGATGCGATCGTCCCCCCGGCGTGGTGCGTGTACATGTTCAATGACTTGGTATTGAAGTTGCGCTATGTTGTGGCCGGATGATATAAAATGATTCGGAATAGGAAAAAGAAGATTTTTACATCTAATCGTCGACTTGTGTTTGGATATGCGGTTTTTTATGGCTTGTGTGGTCTCACCCACGTATAGTAGGCCACATGGGCATTTGATCAAGTAGACAACAAAACTGGAATTGCGCGTGAAATAATCCTTTATCTCGTATCTTTTGCCCGTATGTGGATGGTGGAACACGTTACCTTTAATGATGTTATTGCATTGTAGACATTGGAGACATGGAAATGTCCCATACTTAGGGTTGGAAAGAAAACGTTGTTTTATAGGAGGGTGAGAGGTACCAATGTCGGCTCTGATTAGATGATCCCTTAGATTTCGCAGTCGACGGAAGCAAGGGAGGAATGGTTTATTGAATTCTTTGACAGTTGGGTGTGCGGTACTTAATAGGTGCCAATGACGGCGTATACTGGTATGGAGTCGGTAAGCTATGGGATGATAGTCATGTACAAAAGGAATCCTGTCACTTGTATCCCCTTTGGGGAAAGAGGGGTTCTCTGGGAGGTCAAGTGTATGTTCGGGGTAACCTCTAACACAAAATTTTTCCCGCTTTTTTTCAATGCGTGCGTCTTTGGTTGCTGCATTGGAAACAATTCTCTGGACTCGTTTGATTTGGGATTTAGGAATTGAATCTTTCATTTTTGTCGGATGGAAGCTATTGTAGAATAGCAGGCTATTACGATCTGTTGGTTTGGTATATATATCGGAGGAAAGCTTGTTGTTGCTTTCTCTGATAATACTGACATCCAGGAAATTTATGTTTTCCTTGTCAAAGGTCATTGTAAAGTCCAATCCTGGCCAAGAGGTGTGCAGGAAGGAGAAAAAGTCATTAAGGGTGTTCAGGGAACCATTCCAAATGCAGAAGACGTCGTCGATATATCTCTTCCACACAATAGCATGTGTGCGGAAGAGGTGGTTATTATAAATTTTACTATCCTCGTAGTGGGCGACGTAGCAGTTAGCATATGGAGGTGCTGCGTTCGAGCCCATTGCGGTCCCCTTGGTCTGTAGATAAAAATTATCCCCAAAAAGAAAAAAATTTTTGGTCAGTAAAATGGTCAATAATTCGCAACACATGTCGATTTGATCTGGATTAAAGGTGGAGGATTCCAAGAGTCTGCGTACTGAGCGGATACCATCTTTATGTGGTATAGAGGTATATAAATCTTTGATGTCAAAAGTGACTAGAAAGGCCTCCTCGGGAATATGATCAAGATTGTGTATCATATTAAGAAAATCTCCTGTGTCCAAGAGGAACGAGGGAGATTGTTTGGTAAGCGGTGTCAATATTTTCTCCAAATATTTGGCTATTGGCGAGAAAATGGACTCCGTGGAGGCCACTATGGGTCTTCCAGGAGGATTGGTGAGATTTTTATGTACTTTCGGTAGTACGTAGAAAACTGGAGTGATAGGGAATATCTTCTGGAGATATTCACCAGTCTTATTGTCAATAGTGCCGTTCAAGGTGTATTTGGTTAAGGTAGTCTGTATAATGGAGATAATTTCATTGGTAGGGTCATGGTCTAATTTTTGATAAATGGAAGTGTCGTTCAATTGGCGGTTGACCTCACTCAGGTACATGGATTTATCTAACACGACTATGGCACCCCCTTTGTCTGCTGGTTTGACTATGATATTTTTGTCTTCCTGTAAATTACGTAATGCCTGTTGATCGAGAGGTGTCATATTGAAAGGAAAAAATAGTTTTTTCCTATTTAGATCTTCTTTGAGATCGCAGAACGTTTTATGAATGAAGGAAATAAAGGTCTCTAATGCGTGAGAGCCGTGAGGGGGTATAAACGTACTCTTGTTACGTAGGCCCAATTGGTGGGCTGACAGAGATGTGGAGGGGGTGTCTGTGTTAGTATTTAAGACATTAGAAAAATATAATTTTAATCTAAGTGATCTATAGAATCGTTGTAAGTCCATGTCGAGTTTGAAGGTGTTATAGCGGTAGCTGGGACAAAAGGATAGACCCTTTTGCAGAAGTTGGTGTTCTGCTATACCCAAGTTTTTGGATGAAATGTTGATGACCAGGGGGTTATTACCTGGGAGCGGGTCACGCGGTTGAATTCTCTGTGAGTGTCTCTTTCCTCGGCGGGTCCTCTTCTTCTTGTGGCCCGTCTCCTTTGTCCTAAAAAACGGTTGGGTTGATAGGGTCTTTCTCGGTCTGATCCTGAAGTGGATGCATCTGTGGAAGATCTGTAATAGGAGCGTGAGAAGTTCCCAGGCGTAGGTGATACTTGCCATTTATAGACCCTTTGGTGTTCGTAATCTTCTGTATCACGGGCGAATTTGTTCCTCTTTCTTGTTTTCGTCTCCCGGCGATGTAAGTTAATGGTGTCGTTAATCTTTGTTTTGAGGTTGGCAAATTCCTCTGGTGTGGTAGAAGCGGTGAGTTGATTCTCGATATTGGCGATCTCGTCTTTGCTTTTTATGATGGCTCGGTGGAGATGTTCCAGTGTAAGGGTTATGAGATCAAAAGAACATTTGTTAATGATTTGTTCAAATTTGATACAAAAATCTTGTGAATCATGGAATAGAGTAGGACGTAGAGGAACGCGTAACCCTCTCGGTATCCTCTGAACTTTGAGGTATTCCGTGAGGGTAGCGCAGTGAAGTTCAAAGTTGGTGCATCTCCTGAGTTCCCTTTCTAAGTCCCGGCCCCTTGTTTCTTTGGGGGGACACGTAGAAAATCGCTAGAAAGAGTGGATCGTGCTATAATATTGGATGTTTCATCCGCATTATATGAAAATGTGAGGGATGATGACATTGCCCAGAAGCAGTGTGCTCAAAGAAAGGGGTAATACGTGAAAATAAATCGTTGGCACAACTGCTGGAGAGAAAGGCTGTGGTGCCAGAGTAGGATCCCAATCCGTGCAGTAATGCAATATAATCTCGGCACACACCAGTGATATATTGTGATGATGATTTAATCAAAAGTAGAAAGTACATACAACAAACGTTTCGGTCAGATATGACCTTCTTCGTTGTACTATAACATAATAAAATAAACGATAAATAAAATAAATGTGCCAAGCTATTTGGTAAAACATAGGGCATATAAAGAAAGTATATACAAGTATAGATTGATGGAGACTACATGGTGTGACAATAATGTAGAAACATTTAATGCTCAGAAATATCCAATATGATATATGGAGAAAGGAATATGCAGAGGTATAAGTCGTACCTTAAAACAAAGATTACATCAGATAAATCATATGGTCATACATACCAAGATATGTACTTAGAGATCAGGTGCATGAAGGCAGAAATAGTACCTGGTGAGGATGTGATAAGAGAAGTGAGGAGTGCACTGGCTGTCTTAATCTGGGTAAGAGACTGATGTGCAACGCTGAATATTACCTACCAGGACATAAAGATGTGTCATGGAGAAAACTGGGGAGACAAAAGAAGTGGCTATAGAGGTGCCATTGCAGGTGGTCATAAAGCTGCATATTATGAATCGGGGCCGCCATATAAATGAAAGCTGAGATGGTTGTGCTTACCGTTATGGTGCAGGCAGAGTAAGGTGGCTTAGACGCGGTATTCCACCGCTTGTCAGGGAGCGCTGTGATGCAGGAAGTAGCGGCATTTAAAGCCTGGTACGCATGTGGTCCGGACCGGAAGTTCGGTACCGGAAGTGAGGCGGCGTGCGTTCCACGTGTGTCTCAGGTGGTTCCAAAGGCAGGAACCAGTATGGAGGGTGAATGGAAAGTGCCTGAATATGCAGTATAGCGTCATATGGTGCTAGTAGATAGCCTAATAGTGTAAGTGGCGATATATATATAGCCAGAGATGATATAGTTCAGTCAAATAGTGAGACTGGTTAGTAGTGCTCCCAGGTTCTGTGACCAAAGGTGAGGTATACAATTCATTGTGGCAGATTCTGTAAATAAGGAATATATGGTCAGTACACAGTAAACAGAGCATATATATCACATTAAAGAGAAACCTTAGATGAACGATACAATATCATATTCTCTATTTAACCCTTTCGGGTGTAATGTGTCTAATTGGTGAATCCAATAGGCTTCTCTTTTTTTGAGGAGACTGATGCGATCGCCCCCCCGGCGTGGTGCGTGTGCATGTTCAATGACTTGGTATTGAAGTTGCGCTATTGCGCTATTTTTCTAATGTCTTAAATACTAAGGCTAAGTTCACACGTTGCGGAATTGCCGCGGAAATTTCCGCGGCAATCCAGCACTTCTCCCGCAGGAAATACGCACGTTTTTTGTATGCTGATTCCCGCCAGAATAATAGAGTTTTGCAAGCGTAATTAGCTTGCAGAATGCTAGCGTTTTCCTAGCGATCTGTAGCATCGCTTGGAAAACTGATTGACAGGTTGGTCACACGAGTCAAACATAGTGTTTGACAAGTGTGACCAACTTTTTACTATTGATGCCGCCCTATGTCGCATCAATAGTAAAAAGATCTAATGTAAAAATAATAAAAAAATAATAAATAATGATATTCTCACCTTCCGGCGGCCCCCGCAGCCTTCCCGCCTTCAGCGACGCTCCCGGCAACTCCGGTCCCAGGAGTGCTTTGCGACAAATCACACCGATGACGTAGCATCTCGCGAGACCGCTATGCCATCTGGGTGATTCTCGCAAAGGACTCTTGGGACCGGAAGTTGCCGGGAGCGTCGCTGAAGGCGGGAAGGCTGCGGGGGCCGCGGGAAGGCTGCGGGGGCCGCCGGAAGGTGAGAATATCATTATTTTTTATTTTAATTATTGTTTTACCAGGGATATGGTACCCAGGGCCTGGAGGAGAGTCTCCTCTCCTCCAGACCCTGGGTACCATCGCACATGAACCGCTTACATTGCGCATGGTGGGCATAGCCACATGCGGAAAGTAAGCGGTTCAATGCATTCCTATGGCGGCGGAATCACCGCGATTACGCTAAATTAATGAACATGTTGCTATTTTTTCCGCGAAGCGTTTTTTTCGCGGAAAAAAACGCAACATGTGGCCAAAACATGCGGAATCAATTAACATGTATAGGATGCTTAATGCTTGCGTTTTTATCGCGTTTTTACCGCGGAAAACCGGCGAAAAAAACACAATTATTCCTGATCGTGTGCACTTAGCCTAACACAGACACCCCCTCCACATCTCTGTCAGCCCACCAATTGGGCCTACGTAACAAGAGTACGTTTATACCCCCTCACGGCTCTCACGCATTAGAGACCTTTATTTCCTTCATTCATAAAACGTTCTGCGATCTCAAAGAAGATCTAAATAGGAAAAAACTATTTTTTCCTTTCAATATGACACCTCTCGATCAACAGGCATTACGTAAATTTACAGGAAGACAAAAATATCATAGTCAAACCAGCAGACAAAGGGGGTGCCATAGTCATGTTAGATAAATCCATGTACCTGAGTGAGGTCAACCGCCAATTGAACGACACTTCCATTTATCAAAAATTAGACCATGACCCTACCAATGAAATTATCTCCATTATACAGACTACCTTAACCAAATACACCTTGAACGGCACTATTGACAATAAGACTGGTGAATATCTCCAGAAGACATTCCCTATCACTCCAGTTTTCTACGTACTACCGAAAGTACATAAAAATCTCACCAATCCTCCTGGAAGACCCATAGTGGCCTCCACGGAGTCCATTTTCTCGCCAATAGCCAAATATTTGGAGAAAATATTGACACCGCTTACCAAACAATCTCCCTCGTTCCTCTTGGACACAGGAGATTTTCTTAATATGATACACAATCTTGATCATATTCCCGAGGAGGCCTTTCTAGTCACTTTTGACATCAAAGATTTATATACCTCTATACCACATAAAGATGGTATCCGCTCAGTATGCAGACTCTTGGAATCCTCCACCTTTAATCCAGATCAAATCGACATGTGTTGCGAATTATTGACCATTCTACTGACCAAAAATTTTTTTCTTTTTGGGGATAATTTTTATCTACAGACCAAGGGGACCGCAATGGGCTCGAACGCAGCACCTCCATATGCTAACTGCTACGTCGCCCACTACGAGGATAGTAAAATTTATAATAACCACCTCTTCCGCACACATGCTATTGTGTGGAAGAGATATATCGACGACGTCTTCTGCATTTGGAATGGTTCCCTGAACACCCTTAATGACTTTTTCTCCTTCCTGCGCACCTCTTGGCCAGGATTGGACTTTACAATGACTTTTGACAAGGAAAACATAAATTTCCTGGATGTCAGTATTATCAGAGAAAGCAACAACAAGCTTTCCTCCGATATATATACCAAACCAACAGATCGTAATAGCCTGATATTCTACAATAGCTTCCATCCGACAAAAATGAAAGATTCAATTCCTAAATCCCAAATCAAACGAGTCAGAGAATTGTTTCCAATGCAGCAACCAAAGACGCACGCATTGAAGAAAAGCGGGAAAAATTTCGTGTTAGAGGTTACCCCGAACATACACTTGACCTCCCAGAGAACCCCTCTTTCCCCAAAGTGGATACAAGTGACAGGATTCCTTTTGTACATGACTATCATCCCATAGCTTACCGACTCCATACCAGTATACGCCGTCATTGGCACCTATTAAGTACCGCACACCCAACTGTCAAAGAATTCAATAAACCATTCCTCCCTTGCTTCCGTCGATCGCAAAATCTAAGGGATCATCTAATCAGAGCCGACATTGGTACCTCTCACCCTCCTATAAAACAACGTTTTCTTTCCAACCCTAAGTATGGGACATTTCCATGTCTCCAATGTCTACAATGCAATAACATCATTAAAGGTAACGTGTTCCACCATCCACATACGGGTAAAAGATACGAGATAAAGGATTATTTCACGTGCAATTCCAGTTTTGTTGTCTACTTGATCAAATGCCCATGTGGCCTACTATACGTGGGTGAGACCACACAAGCCATAAAAAAACCGCATATCCAAACACAAGTCGACGATTAGATGTAAAAATCTTCTTCTTCCTATTCCGAATCATTTTATATCATCCGGCCACAACATAGCGCAACTTCAGTACCAAGTCATTGAACATGTACACGCACCACGCCGGGGGGGCGATCGCATCAGTCTCCTCAAAAAAAGAGAAGCCTATTGGATTCACCAATTAGACACATTACACCCGAAAGGGTTAAATAGAGAATATGATATTGTATCGTTCATCTAAGGTTTCTCTTTAATGTGATATATATGCTCTGTTTACTGTGTACTGACCATATATTCCTTATTTACAGAATCTGCCACAATGAATTGTATACCTCACCTTTGGGCACAGAACCTGGGAGCACTACTAACCAGTGTCACTATTTGACTGAACTATATCATCTCTGGCTATATATATATCGCCACTTGCACTATTAGGCTATCTACTAGCACCATATGACGCTATACTGCATATTCAGGCACTTTCCATTCACCCTCCATACTGGTTCTTGCCTTTGGAACGCACCTGAGACACACGTGGAACGCACGCCGCCTCACTTCCGGTACCGAACTTCCGGTCCGGACCACATGCGTACCAGGCTTTAAATGCCGCTACTTCCTGCATCACAGCGCTCCCTGACAAGCGGTGGAATACCGCGTCTAAGCCACCTTACTCTGCCTGCACCATAACGGTAAGCACAACCATCTCAGCTTTCATTTATATGGCGGCCCCGATTCATAATATAGCAGCTTTATGACCACCTGCAATGGCACCTCTATAGCCACTTCTTTTGTCTCCCCAGTTTTCTCCATGACACATCTTTATGTCCTGGTAGGTAATATTCAGCGTTGCACATCAGTCTCTTACCCAGATTAAGACAGCCAGTGCACTCCTCACTTCTCTTGTCACATCCTCACCAGGTACTATTTCTGCCTCATGCACCTGATCTCTAAGTACATATCTTGGTATGTATGACCATATGATTTATCTGATGTCATCTTTGTTTTAAGGTACGACTTATACCTCTGCATATTCCTTTCTCCATATATCATATTGGATATTTCTGAGCATTAAATGTTTCTACATTATTGTCACACCATGTAGTCTCCATCAATCTATACTTGTATATACTTTCTTTATATGCCCTATGTTTTACCAAATAGCTTGGCACATTTATTTTATTTATCGTTTATTTTATTATGTTATAGTACACCGAAGAAGGTCATATCTGACCGAAACGTTTGTTGTATGTACTTTCTACTTTTGATTAAATCATCATCACAATATATCACTGGTGTGTGCCAAGATTATATTGCATTACTGCACGGATTGGGATCCTACTCTGGCACCACAGCCTTTCTCTCCAGCAGTTGTGCCAACGATTTATTCTCAGCCAAGAGAACAGGAACCAGCCGCAGAGGAGCCAGCCGCAGGAGAGGAGGACAGGAGACCAGACCAGCACCACCACCAGCACGAACCCAAGAATTTTTGGCCTTGATGCAGCGGGGACCAGAAGCCAGACGGTAAATATCACATAAACCCCTTTCAGCCAGGGCCATGCAATATCAATATATTCATGGCCCTTTTTTTCTCTTTATTCCACAGCACAAGCCGCCCAACAGCAGCAGCAGAGTCTCCAGGAGCAGTAGCGCCTACACCCCCAGGATTCCAACAGATGCGCCTGCTGATGGAGAGTATGGGAGCCGAGGCCAGACAGTAAATATCACACACAATTGATTGATATTGCATGGCCTTTCTTTCTCTTTATTCCACAGCAGAAGACGGCCCTCAACTCAAGCAGCACAGCAGGACATGTCGGGGAGTGAGCAGGAGACCACGGCAGCAGACAAAAGACGATAAATATCACACACAAACCCTTACAGCCAGGGCCATGCAATATCAATTGATATTGCATGGCCTTTCTTTCTCTTTATTCCACAGCAGAAGCCGGCCCTCAATTCAAGCAGCACAGCAGGACACGTCTTCTTCTTCTGGGAGCCCTCCAAGGCATCGTCAGCGTTTACAGGTAAGTATTGGTTTTTTTTCACAATCCATCTCTGTGATCTATATATTAATTGCATTACTTTTTATTTATACAAGGAAACTGAAGCTGAAGAGGAGCTCCCAGAAGAAGAACGAACGGGTGGAGAGATGCCCGGAGTGGGCTTGCAATTCGTAAGTTTCCAGCATGCATCGCTCAAACACAACATCACACTACACACAACACATAGAAAACAATTTAGTACAGACATCACACTGCACCCAAACACATATGCCTTCATCCAAGCACATACATTTATTTTTTTTTTTATAGTCTTCCGGAACTGGTGCTCGGCAAAGAGGTCCTCGCAGTGCCTTCCAGGGTCGTCGGCGTGAGCGACGTGGCAGTCACCATCATGTAAGCATTTTTTTTTTTTTAAACATTTTTATTTTATTTTTTTTTTTCCTTGGTAGTTTGGAGACTAATGTATATTTTTTCTGTTTTTCTTTAACAGGCTTCACAGCGTGCTCCCGACATGGATGGTGAGGTGGGGGGTTCTGAACGTGGACCTCCTCATCGATCTGGTCCGAGAAAGTGAGCCGCTGTGGAACATGGGGGACCGCCACCATGCTGATGTCATAGTGACACAACGGCTCTGGGAGGAAATCTTTTCCCAACTCGTGGACCGCTGGGAGGACCTCGATGCTCGGGCCAAGATTGAACACCGTAAGTATATACAGTTCAGGTTGCTGGACGTAAAGCAGTGTTTCCCAAACTCCAGTCCTCGTGGCCCCCACGGGTCATGTTTTCAGGATTTCCTTTTGTGAAAACTATGGAAATCCTGAAAACATAACCCCTGGGGGCTGTGAGGACTGGAGTTTGGGAAACACTGATGTTGTATACTAACCAATTTTTGCTTTCTCGTTTCAGGGGAGAGAATTTTGAAGCGGTGGCGGTCTGTGAGGGATCGCTTCAAGAAGGAGTTCAACAAAGAGATGGGGCCCCGAGTGGATCTGGAGGACACAGGAGCAAATACAAATCCGCAGAAGCCCTGTTGTTCCTCCGGGTAACAATGGTCACCAGAAGGTAAATATTACCCACACCATGTTTAAAAAAATGCTAACATGTCTAACTAATTTTTTTTTTCACCCAGGGCCATTCAATATCAGTATATTAATTGTATTTTTTCTCTTTATTCCACAGAACGGTGACCAGCACTCGGGCGCCTGCAGAGTTGGACCCTTCTGCAGCGATCCCTCAGGAGTCCGCCACTAAGGGACACTTCGACGGCCCCGGCCCATCCGCACCTTCCTAGACACGTGAGCCCTCTGTCCCCTCCACCAGTGCTGCAGCATCGTGGCCGAGTGCATTGCATGAGGCTACTGGTCAGGAGATAGATTTCCCCTTACCCCACCCTCTGCCGCTGCCACCTCTAGTACACCTGTGGCTACTGGGCGGCTGCGGCAGAGGGGTCAGGAAAGGAGCTATGTGCCCGAATTCTTGCATCTTAATGCATCATTTCAGAACTGTCATAAAGTCTTGTCAGAGCAAATGGTTGCAGGCTTTAATCAGCTCACCTCCAGCATTCTGGAGGTTAAGACACTTCTGCAAACGATGCATTCAGAAGCAAGAAGTTCGCCAAGCCACAGTTTTTTCCAGTCTGTAGCCGAGCGCATGGATACGCTATCTCCTAGCCAGCAGATGCATGTAATGCATACTTGCCACGGTGTTCTAGCGCAGGTTACCTCCCAACCTACACCCACCTCAGTCGTTCCTCCCACACCTGCCCCCCCTCCAGCCACTGTCTCCCCTCCCCCTCCCATTCAATACAGCAACCTCCCCAGTACCAACAACCTCCCCACTACCAACAACCTCCCCACTTCCAGCAACCTCCCCCCTTCCAACAACCTCCCCCTTCCAACAACCTCCCCCCTTTCCAACAACCTGCCCCATACCAACATCCTTCCCCGTACCAGTTCCCAACCACATCTGCTCCTCTACTCCCTGCCCAATCCTTCTCTCCACCACCCACCTGTTCTGCCTCCCACCTCTCCACCCGTTCCATTTCTTTTTCCACCCCTTCACCTCTTTTACCTGATCCTTCCCCAACACCATCCCAGTCTGCTCTCCACACTCCCACTGTCGAAGGGTCCCACAGCCCCTCCAGTAGTATCTCCACCCCACACTACACAAACCTGTAAAAACTGTATATTAATTTTTTTTTATTAAAAAAAAATCAGAAATAAAAAAGTATTTCACATTGAAAAAAAAAAAGATTTTTCATATTAAAAAAAAAAAAAGTTAAAGTTTTTTGACGTTGAAAAAACATTGTTAAACATTTTCATAAAATAAATGTTCATATGGTTGATTAAAAAGGTTGTCTGTCATTTCTTTCTAAGGTAAAATAAAGGTAATATTTATTGGTTATACAAAACCAGGCACATAAATTTGGGTAAAAGGTAAAATAATTTTACCTTTTGGCCAAAGTTGTGTACCTGGTTGTGTATTACCAAAGTATTTCACCTTTTAACCAAAGTTCTGTACCTTGTTGGGGATTACCTAACAATGTACAGAACTTTGGTTAAAAGGTGAAATACTTTGGGTAATACACAACCAGGGACACAACTTTGGCCAAAAGGTAACATACTGTACTTAATACACAACAAGGTAGACAACTTTGGTTGGCAAAGGTATACTGTGGGTATACTCACAGAGCAATTTATTAAACTCTGTCATCCTGCCATTCTAGTCTACCTTCAGCGGACATAAAGTATTCGGCAAATTTGTCCCTCATTCGGGAAACAGTCACAGAACTTCTATTGGTAACGTTCTGGTAATCATGCAAGGTGGTTTCTTCAGAGTGTTCCTCAATGGAAATCTGTTCCTTGCTCATGACAAAATTGTGTAGAACCACACAAGCTTTGATTACCTCGTCCACAGTTTCAGTTTTTAGGTTGATAGAGGTCAATAGAACATGCCATTTGGCTGTCAGAATCCCAAAAGCGCACTCCACCATTCTTCTGGCTCTTGTGAGGCGGTAATTAAAATTATTTTTGTGTGTGTCAATCCTCTGCTGGAGTACGGTTTTAGCAGGTGTTCTGACAGCTGGAAGGCTTCATCCCCTACACAAACAAAAGGCATTGGTGGGCCAGATGTTTAAGGCAGTGGTCTAGGGGGTGGGAACTGGAAGGTGTTTCCATACAGCTGACGGCCCATTGCTGACAGTTTGAACACTTGAGAGTCATTGGAGCGGCCATAGGCCCCAATATCTATGGCAATAAATTTGTATTCCGCGTCAGCGATGGCCATGAGGTCAATGGAAAAATATTTCTTGTAATTAAAATATTCGGATCCAGATCCTGCTGGTTTGACAATCCGGATATGTTTCCCGTCCACAGCGCCCAGGCAATTAGGAAACTGACATATTTGAAGAAACTTTTCTGCAATTGCAATCCAACTCTCTGTTGTGGGCTCTGGTAGAAATTCCGCAACTAGAGAGTCCCACAATGCACGGCATGTGTGCTTCACAATTCCAGAGATGGTGGAAATCCCAAGTCTGAACTGGAAATGGAGTGAGGAAAGAGATTCTCCAGTTGCCAGGAATCTGTGAATAAACAAAAAAATGAGTTTCAAATCACAGCATTACATACCAGACATCAGCTATAACTGTTATGTTTTGGTAGCTGAGGAGAGCAGGCAAAATCGGCAATACACCAGAGAGGTTGGAATCTACTGGATTGCAGTACCCTGACTAACCACCACAACTAAAGGCAGCCATGGAGCGTTCCTACGTTGGTCCTAGACGCCTCGTCACAGCCTGAGAGGCTAACTACACCTAAAGATAGAAAGAGGAAAGCTATCTGCCTCGGAGCACATCCCCAAAGAACATAGGAAGCCCTCAAACATGTAATGGCGGTTAGACAAGAGGAAATACAGACACAGACAGAAAATAGTATGAGCAAACGCTGGGGCCCAATCTGCCTAGACAGAAAAGGATAGGAAGGATACTTACTGCAATTCCAAAAAACCCTAAAAAAACCCCAAAGATACTAATTGCAAAAACACCTGAGATCACACGACCTCTACCACCTAAATTAGTTCTCTGGTGTAACAAAACTAAGCCGCAGCCACAGAAAAAACTGAAAAAGGCAAATGAACAAACAACAGTGGCTCCAGAGGAATCGAGAGGAGACCAAGCCCCCCGGGAAGGGGAACCTGGCTAACCTCACAGAAATGCAGAGAAAAATGCAAGTGGCAAGCTTAAAAACAAAAAAGAGAAAATATCTTATCTGAGAGCAGGAGAAGAGGCAAGACTCAGCAAGCTTCCAAGTGAACCAGGAACCACAGTTGAGACAAGAATAGTGTTGAGCGATACGATACTGCAAATATCGGGTATCGGCCGATATTAGCTGTATCGGCCTTTCGATTCCGAATACCGATATTTTCGTCATATCGAATACCGGAATCGGATTTGTCACTGTCACTGTCTGTGTCCGTCGGTCGGGTCTGTCACTGTCAGTGTCCGTCGGTCGGGTCTGTCAGGAGTCAGCGGCACTTACCTGGCAGAAGATCTCCGGCGGTCACGGCCTGGACTGCTTCATGGCCGCCATCCTCTTCTCCCCGGCGGTCACATGCAGTTTCTCGCGATAACTGCAGTGACTGCTGGGTAATCCCGGCCGTAAAGCAGTCAGTCCGATGAAGTCACCGCCGGGGAAGCAGGTAATCAGCTGTGCTGCGTCGCGATGACAGGCTCTGCCTGTCATTGCGATGTAGCAGAGCTGGATCGTCGTGGGACTGTCGTTACTATGGACTGCGTCGGACAGGTGGTATACTGTTGGTTTTTTTTTTTCCTTTTTTTACAGGAGATCGATGGCGTCGCAGGAATGAGAGTACAATAAAAGAAATGAAAAGTGTGTTGTCTCTTTTATTTCATTAAAATACTTTTTTCTTGCTTTGTCTTTTTTTTATGCATTTAATAACTTTGGGATTAATAATGGATCGGTGTCTTATTGACACCTCTCCATTATTAACCGGGCTTATTGTCACCGTGCAATCAACGGTGACATTAACCCCTTATTACCCCACTTGCCACCGCTACAGGGCAAGTGGGAAGAGCAGGGTAAAGTGCCACAATTGGCACATCTTTTGATGCGCCAAATGTGGGGCTGCTGTAGCCTGGTATTATCAGGCTGTTGAGGGCCAAAATCCATGGGCCTTGACAGTCTTTTAATACCAGGCCGCAGCAGTCTGCATTTTACTTGGCTGGTTAACAAAAATAGGGGACCCCTACGCCGTTTTTTTTTCGAGGGGATCCCCTATTTTTGTTAACCAGCCAAGCTAAGCAGACTGCTGTGGCCTGGTATTATCAGGCTTGCAAGGTCCATGGATATTGGATCCTTACCAGCCTGAAAAACCAGGACTCAGCGGTCTGCTTCATCTGGCTGGTTAACAAAAATAGGGGGGACCCCACGCCAATTTTTTTCGAGGGGATCCCCTATTTTTGTTAATTAGCCAAGATATGCAGACTGCTGTGGCCTGGTATTATCAGGCTGGCAAGGTCCATGGATCTTGGCTCCTTAACAGCCTGAAAATCCAGGCCTCAGCGGTCTGCTTCATCTGGCTGGTTAACAAAAATAGGGGGGACCCCACGCCAATTTTTTTCGAGGGGATCCTGTTGTGAATGGGTTTGAGATGAGTTCTGAGCAGAGGCTCCCTCTGGTGGTTACAAGCGGTACTAGTGAAGATTGTGAGGACTGGGAATCAGGTGTTACTGACTGGTCTTATATAAGGGAGTCATTTTCCCATCAGGGTTGCCGGTGATCAATTGTTCTGGTCTGAATCCTTCATTCCAGTTTCCCTTGTAGCCTGCTGTGTCGTGTCTGCATCTCCTGCTACCAGATAAGATTTTTTCTTCTTTTGTGTTATTGCTATATTTTTGCATTTTTGTCTTGCACTTCTTTGGGGGCCTTCTGGGTCCCTCCGGGGGCTTCTGCCTTCTCAGTTTAGTTCAGCCACTGAGTTTTGTTCTTTTGCTTTTTCCAGTTTTTTCAGTGGCTGCTGTTTTGATTTTGTTACACCAGAGAGCTAATTTAGGTGGTAGAGGTCGTGTGATCTCAGGTGATTTTGAAATTAGTAGAGTTGGTGTTTTTCAGGGTTTTCTGGGATTGCAGTAAGTACCCTTCCTGTCCTTTTCTTTTTAGATAGTTTGGGCCCCAGCGTTTGCTCATACTATTTTCTTTCTGTGTCAGTATTTCCTCTTGTCTAACCGCCATTACATGTTTGGGGGCTTTCTATTATCTTTGGGGTTCTGCTCCGGGGCAGATAGCTTTCCTATTTCTATCTTTAGGTGTAGTTAGTTTCTCAGGCTGTGACGAGGCGTCTAGGACCATCGTAGGAACGCTCCACGGCTGCCTCTAGTTGTGGTGGTTAGTCAGGGTACTGCAATCCCATAGATTCCAACTTCTCTGGTGTATTGCCTTTTTTTTTACCTGCACTCCTCAGCTACCGAAACATAACAGTATCACCGGCCAATAGAAAATTGTATGGTACTCACAGAAGGGAAAAAATATTGTGATAGAAAAAAAAGGCAATACACCAGTAACACCTGATTCCCAGTCCTCACAATCTTCACTAGTACCGCTTGTAACCACCAGAGGGAGCCTCTGCTCAGAACTCATCTCAAACCCATTCACAACAGGATCCCCTATTTTTGTTAACCAGTTCCCTCTGACGTCACTGATTGTGTCCCTGGCTGACCTGAAGTGAAAGTGGAAAGCAATCAATTAAGCTTTCCACTTCCTCTCCTGTCAGCCAGGAGAGGAACTCATTCATTTGGGGGTTTACTGTGAGGCTGCAGCATTAGCTGCGGTCCCTGCAGTAAACATTAACCCTTTCTGAAGGATTACACCGTGGGACCTGACTGTACATCGGATTGGTAAGAATAATTTTGCTTTATTATTTTATTTTTATTACAGGAAATGGTTTTAGCAGGAAAATAAAATATGGTCAAAAACTGTGTGATTATTTCATTAAACTTCTTTTTTATTAAAGTGTGTGTGTTTGATTTTTCTTTCATACAATAGGATTAATAATTGATAGTTGTCTAATTGACAGCTCTCAATTATTAACCTGGCTTAAAGTGACCTTTCAATTGCAAGGTCATTTTAACCCCTTATTAACCCATTCGCCACCGCTACAGGGCAATGGGAATAGACGGGCAAAGTGCCAGAAAGGGCACATCTAATTAGAGATTTGCCCTTTCTGGGGTGTCTGGGGCAGATGTTAGTAGCCGGGGGGGCCAAAAATAATGGTCCCTCTCTGGGCTATTATTATCTGCCCCCACTCACTGGCTTTGTCTGTCTGGTTGCGAAAATAGGGCGGGAGCCCACGCCTTTTTTTTCAGCAGTTTTACACCTCATATATATATATACATGTCATTAAATTTGTGACACATATATATATATATATTTATATTTATAGTTCATACACTTCTACATAGTATAATAGCCGCTAATTCAATTGCCGGCTTTTGTGAAAATGCAGAACCCGACATGAAATGACACTTGGTTTACATAGAGTTAACCATGTCTTTTCATGTAGTTTGATATCTGATTTGCACAAACAATTACATGAGTGTAAGTGTGCAAAATTTCACACCTGTAGGGGTTAATTAAAGGTGTAAATTCGTAGCAAAAAAAGTCAGTTTTTACGAATTTACACCTTTAATTAACCCCTACAGGTGTGAAATTTTGCACACGTAGACTGATGTAATTGTTTGTGCAAATCAGATTGCAAACGACATGAAAAGACATGGTTAACCCTATGTACACCAAGTGTCATTTCATGTCGGGTGCTTCTGTCTTTTCACAGAAGCCGGCTTTACCCGGCAATTGAATCAGAGGATATTTTACTATGTAGAAGTGTATAAACTATACATATATGTATATATATATGTCACAATGACATGTATATATATATATGTATTCTATGTGTGTATATTTAGTGTTTACAAGGAAATAAAGGTTTTTTTTAGTTGCGATATTTTGTTCCCATAGACTTACATGGGACTTCCGGTATCGGAATCAGATATTGACGATATTTAGTGATATCGGCGATACCATTTCGATACGATATTTTTAGATATCGAGCAGTATCGCTCAACACTAGACAAGAACAATTGATCACCGGCAACCATGATGGGGGGAAACCTCCCTTATATCCAGCCAGTCTGTAATTCCTGATTGCCAATCCTCATTGAATGGTTCAGTACTGTTTGTAACCACCAGAGGGAGCTTCTGCTCAGAATTAATTTCTAAAACATTCATAACAGTACCCCCCCTTGAGGAGGGGTTACCGAACCCTCATTTGTGCAACCAGGTCCGTCAGGATGAGCTCTGTGATACGCACGGATCAGTCTCCTAGCATGGATGTCCGAAGCAAACACCCAAGAATTGTCCTCCTGACCATAACCTCTCCACTTAACCAAATACTGGAGTTTCCGTCTAGAAAAACGAGAATCCAATATTTTCTCAACCACATACTCCAGATTGCCCTCAACCAAAACTGGGTCAGGGGGCGCAGCCATAGGAACCACTGGCTCGACAAACCTCTTCAATAAGGACTTGTGGAACACGTTATGGATCTTAAATGTCCCTGGAAGAAGTAAACGAAAGGAAACAGGATTAAGAATCTCCATGATCTTATAAGGTCCAATGAACCTAGGCTTAAACTTAGGAGATGCAACTCTCATAGGGATATTTCTTGAGGACAACCAGACCAAGTCCCCCACTTTAAACCGAGGACCATCAGTCCTATGCCGGTTGGCAAACCGCTGGGCCTTCTCCTGAGAGAGGGACAACCTCTCCACTACCTGGTCACAAATCTGCTGCATACGTTTCACAACAGAGTCAACACCCGGACAGACAGAAGCCTCCGTCTGTCCCGAAGAAAATCGAGGGTGAAACCCAAAATTGCAGAAAAATGGAGACATCAAAGTGGCAGAGCTTGCCCTATTATTAAGAGCAAACTCAGCCAAAGGCAAAAAAGAGACCCAGTCATCTTGATCAGCAGACACAAAGCATCTCAGATAAGTCTCCAATGTCTGGTTTGTTCTCTCAGTTTGTCCATTGGTCTGAGGATGAAAAGCAGAGGAGAAAGACAATTGAACACCAAGTTTAGAACAAAAAGTCCTCCAAAATCTGGAAACAAACTGGACTCCTCTGTCAGACACAATGTTCTCAGGAATGCCGTGTAACCGAACCACGTGCTGAAGGAACAAAGGCACCAATTCGGAGGAGGAAGGCAACTTAGGCAATGGCACAAGATGTATCATCTTGGAAAACCTATCACAAATCACCCAGATAACGGTCATTCTCTGAGAAACAGGGAGGTCGGAAATAAAATCCATAGAGATATGGGTCCATGGTCTCTTGGGCACAGGCAATGGCATCAACAAACCACTAGAGCGAGAGCAAGGCTTGGAGCGAGAGCAAGTCCCACAGGACTGCACAAACTCCCTGACGTCATGAGACAAAGTAGGCCACCAAAAGGACCGACTCACCAAGTCTCTGGTACCAAAAATTCCGGGATGACCGGCCAACGCGGAACAATGAATCTCAGACATCACACTCTTCTTCCACTGGTCAGGGACAAACAATTTCCCAACAGGGCAGCGCTTGGGTTTATCCTCCTGACACCCCTCCAGAGCCAGTCTCAAATTGGGCGAGAAGGCGGAAAAACTACACCCTCTTTCAAAATAACAGCAGGATCAGATAACTCAGGAGAGTCCGCAAGGAAACTCCTCGAGAGGGCATCCACCTTAACATTCTTAGTGCCAGGAAGAAAGGAAACCACAAAATTAAAACGTGTGAAAAACAAGGCACACCTGGCCTGTCTAGGATTAAGTCACTTGGCTGATTCCAGATAAACCAGATTCTTATGGTCCGTGAGGACCACCACCTGATGTTTGGCTCCCTCCAGCCAATGTCTCCATTCTTCAAAAGCCCACTTCATGGCCAATAACTCTCGATTACCCACGTCATAATTACGTTCAGTTGGAGAAAATGTTCGAGAGAAAAAAGCACAAGGGTTACTTTTAGAGGTCTCAGGATCTCTTTGGGACAAAACGGCACCTGCCCCAATTTCAGAGGCATCAACCTCCACCTGAAATGGCAGAGAAACATCAGGCTGCGTAGAACAGGAGCAGAAGTGAATCTCTGTTTAAGTTCCTGAAACGCAGAGACTGACTCAGGAGGCCAATTCACCACATCAGAACCCTTTTTGGTCAAATCAGTCAATGGTTTAACAATAACAGAGAAATTACCAATAAATTTACAATAAAAATTGGCAAAACCCAAGAATCTCTGAAGAGCCTTTAATGAAGTAGGTTGGACCCAATCACAGATGGCCTGAACCTTGACCGGGTCCATTTCAATAACAGATGGAGACAAAATGAATCTCAGAAATGAGATCCTCTGTACGCCAAAAAGACACTTTGATCCCTTCACATACAGAGAATTCTCTCTCAAAATCTGGAACACAGTCCGAACATGTTTCACATGAGAGTCCCAGTCATTGGAAAAAATCAAGATATCATCCAAATAAACAATCAGAAATTTATCCACAAAATCCCTGAAAATGTCATTCATGAAGGACTGGAAGATGGAAGGAGCATTAGTGAGCCCAAAGGGCATCACTAGGTACTCAAAATGCCCCTCTGGATGTTAAACGCCATCTTCCATTCATCCCCGTCTTAATGCGAATAAGGTTATACGCCCCCCTGAGGTCAAGCTTGGTAAACCAAGTAGCACTTTTCACCCTGGAAAACAGGTCAGAAATCAAGGGTAACGGATATTGATATTTCACAGTGATATTGTTCAAGAGACGATAATCAATACACGGCCTTAATGAACCATCCTTTTTGGCCACAAAGAAAAAACCAGCACCCAAGGGTGAAGAGGATGGTCTGATATGACCCTTCTCCAATGACTCCTTGATATAAGACCGCATAGCATCATGTTCAGGTACAGACAAGTTAAAAAGGCGACCTTTAGGGAATTTACTACCAGGCACTAATTCAATAGCGCAGTCATAGCTCCTATGGGGGCAAGGATGCAGATTTACTTTCGCTAAACACATCAATAAAATCAGTCAAAAAGTCAGGCACATCTTGAGCCTGGGAGAGGCAGAAAAAACAGGAGTGTTGGCATTAACACATTGGCAGCCCCAACTGGTTACAGACACAGATTTCCAATCCAAAACAGGATTATGAGACTGCAACCAAGGGAAACCTAGTACAATAATGTCATGCAGATTATACAGCACCAAAAATTTGCGACTCTCCTGATGATCAGGTTCAACCCTCATTATCACCTGAGTAGAGAACTGGGGTTTATTCTCAGCCAAAGGGTAGAATCAATCCCCAGTAGGGGAATAGACTTCTGTAGGGGTATCAAGGGAAACCCACAACGTTTAGCAAAATCAAAATCCATCAGGTTAATAGCTGCTCCCGAATCAACAAAATCCTGAGCAGAAAATGTGAACAGGGAGCAAATCAGGGTAACAGTCAACAGAAATTTAGTCTGAACACTACCCAAGACAACTGAGCGTGCAAAACGTCTTCCCCGCTTAGGGCAGACTGAAATAGCATGAGAGGCATCACCACAGTAGAAACATAACCCTTGCATTTTCGAAACTCATGACGCTGTGCCCCAGAAGCCACTCTATCACACTGGAATCATTGAGACCAGAGGGAGCAGGGAAACCCACCATAACATCTTTTACATTCTCTGACAGACCCTTCCGAAAAAGGGCTGCCAAAGCATCATCATTCCATTTGGTTAGAACTGCCCACTTTTGGAATTTCTGACAGTACAACTCAGCGTCCTCAAGCCCCTGATTTAATGCCAACAAGGTTTTTTCAGCTTGATCAGTGACATTAGGTTCATCGTACAATAACTCCAGAGCCAGAAAAATGCATCAATATTACTCAAAACAGGGTCCCCAGGTGTCAAGGAAAAAACCCAATCCTGAGGATCGCCGCGCAGGAGAGAGGTGACAATTTGAACCTGCTGTGCTGCGTTCCCTGAGGACTTAGGTTTTAAGGCAAAAAACAACTTACAGTTATTTTTGAAATTCAGAAATTTAGCTCGATCCCCCCAAAACAAATCTGGCATTGGGATCCTAGGTTCCACAACCGGCAACCCTGCAAGATAGGTAGCAATACTCCGAACTTCAGTGGCAAGCTGATCCACACGGCCAGACAACTGTGCAAACTCCATTGAGAAAAAAAAAATCCTCCTCAGCACCCAGAGAAAAAGAGGGAAAAAAATGCAGAAAAAAAAAATCTCTGACAACTCTGACAACTTTTTTCTTTCCACACTATTTTTCCCTTCTGTGAGTACCATATAATTTTTAGTTATGGCCAGTGATACTGTTATGTTTTGGTAGCTGAGGAGAGCAGGCAAAAACGGCAATACACCAGAGAGGTTGGAATCTACTGGATTGCAGTACCCTGACTAACCACCACAACTAAAGGCAGCCGTGGAGCGTTCCTACGTTGGTCCTAGACGCCTCGTCACAGCTTGAGAGGCTAACTACAGACACAGACAGAAAATAGTATGAGCAAACGCTGGGGCCCAATCTGCCTAGACAGAAAAGGATAGGAAGGATACTTACTGCAATTCCAAAAAACCCTAAAAAAAAAACAACGCTACTAATTGCAAAAACACCTGAGATCACACGACCTCTACCACCTAAATTAGTTCTCTGGTGTAACAAAACTAAGCCGCAGCCACAGAAAAAACTGAAAAAGGCAAATGAACAAACAACAGTGGCTCCAGAGGAACCGAGAGGAGACCAAGCCCCCCGGGGAGGGGAACCTGGCCAACCTCACAGAAATGCAGAGAAAAATGCAAATGGCAAGCCCAAAAACAAAAAACAGAAAATATCTTATCTGAGAGCAGGAGAAGAGACAAGCTTCCAAGTGAACCAGGAACCACAGTTGAGACAAAAACAATTGATCACCGGCAACCATGATGGGGGGAAACCTCCCTTATATCCAGCCAGTCTGTAATTCCTGATTGCCAATCCTCATTGAATGGTTCAGTACTGTTTGTAACCACCAGAGGGAGCTTCTGCTCAGAATTAATTTCTAAAACATTCATAACATATAACAATTGGAGATACTATAAAAAAAATTATTTTTATTGTATCTCCAATTGTTAAAGCTGAGTCAGATGGCCATATACAAACTACCAGCAACAACATTCCAGGACAAGTGTGTTCTGAAGCAAGCCGATAAATATGGCTTACCGAAGAGTCACCGTCAGAAGCTCTGACGGTGAAATGGAGAAGCGGCAATACGTGTCCGATCTTCTTATGAGGTCTCCAATACGATCCACCAACAAATCAAAGTTCTCCATTTTCATGCGAACATATGCAAAAAATTTCTGTGGTTTCCTCATAGCTCCATGTAGAGTGTAGAAAACACCCCACGCGTCATTCTCTGGGCTGTGATGGGGTGGATCCAGAAACGTCGTCATCGTCGTCGCTGCTGATCTTTCTCTCCTTCTCCAGAACAATCGCTTTTAGACGAATCGCCTCCACTGTGAAATCCACCAAATTCTTCATAATGTTTCCTATCACAACGTCCATCTTCACCAGCCACTTGCTCTTCTCTCCAACCGGCACTTGCTCCTATACAACCTGTCAAAGATGGGATGTAGGAACAGTGTATATATAGTTTTTTCAGTAGCCAATAACGTTTGGAAGTCCACAAGAGGCATTTTAAAAAACCGGATCCGTCGTAATCCGTCTAAAAACAGATAAAAAACCGGATGAACCGAATGAGACGGATCCGGTTTTCAGCCGGATCCGCTCGATGCATCCGGTCAAAAACCGGATCATTCTCATTCGGTTTTACATAAAAAAAAAACGGATCAAGCGCTTCAGCGCGACGCCGCATTACGCCTGACGCCGAAAACCTGAAGTGTGAAAGAGGCCTAAGAAAGACGCTGCAACTTTAAAAGACAGCACCCCCTTGTCTGGTGTGATGGAATGTTCTGCTGACCCTGTAAATGACTGTGTTAATGTACTGCCCGAGGCTGAGCGAGCTGGAAGCTGCTGTTGAGAGCTGCTGCACATAGAGCTGTATCGCTCAGCCTGAGACTTAGTGGACTTGTGAGATTGAACAGACTCTTCGGGTGTATCAAAGGTGGCTGTCCTGTGCGATTTTGAGAAGAGACTGAGAAAGGGATTTACAGTTTCCGGGAGCACCTCCAGGACCCTGAAGCAATGAAGCAAGGAGAAGACCACGTTTCACGGATCTGCCAGACAGACGTGCACACCACCGTTCAAGACTGTTGGAGGCCCCCGGGACTGGACCTGAGTCCCCAACATCACTGTGAGTTTGTTCCCATTTGAGCACGTCAGGATATAGTGTAGGCTTAAACAGACAGAACACGGCAGCTGTGAGGCCTGTTTAGTAGAGGCCAGGGAGGTTATACGTAGAGTAGCCTCATTCTTTGTTTATTGTTTGGTTTTGCCTGTGTGAGATATATTGATCCTGTATATATAATATATAAAGCGATGGCCGGGGAATCACCACAGTGCAGGGAGACAACGGTACAAAAGATGAGGTGCAAACAACAAAGGGTACATTTATTGGAAGGCAAAGAATGAAGTGGATAAGGAAGGTGCAAACGGGTATGCCATGGCAAAAGATAGTTTACAAGAATTTGTATTCTTTAGCTGGGCTGTCAAATAGCATGATGCTCCAACTATTACAGGATGCGCCTTTTCTGAGGTGGCTGGGGCATATTTTTTTAGCCAGGGGAGCCCAAAAACAATGGTCCCTCTCTGGCGGAGAAAATTGCGCGGGAGTCCACGCAAGTTTTTTCCGTGAATTAATCCTTTAATTTAACACCTACAGATCCAAAATTTTACACACATACACTACTAACATTATTAGTCAGGGACATATATAAATCTAATGGATATGCAATGGTTTACTGTATGTAAACCATGTCTCATATCCTGTCGGGTTCTCTAATGATTTTACAGATGCCGACAATTGAATTTTCACCTATTCTGCTATCTAATCTATATCTCTGTGAAATATAAATATTTATATATGTGTGTGTTAATGGCATATATATATATATATACCTATACTATGTGTATACATGTATTCTATCTATTCTATTTTAACCTGTCAGTGTGATTTTACAGTATAGCGCATTGAATTCCCGACTTTTCTAAAGGACACCGGTGCGTATTTCTCGCAAGTCACACTGATGGTCTGTGTGGTGTACGAATTTTTCTCGCACCCATAGACTTGCATTGGCGATTCTCGGCCAATATATGCTGCAAATCGCAGCATGCTGCAATTTCACTTGCACGTATAATACAGCTGAGAAAAAAATCGGATGATGGGAGCTGCCCCATAGATTAACATTGGTCCGAGTGCTATGCGATTTTTTCTCGCATAGCACTCGTCCGTATTTCTTGATAGTGTAACTCCGGCCTCAGTCAGAGTTTCAGCAGCTTTGACTGGTGGTAAAAAGTTTACCGCCTGTCACAGAGGCATCAGATGATGTGACAGTACTACTCCCATCAACCTATGCCTGCTGCCGCTAATAGCAGCGAGAGCAGGTGCCATGGATGGGATAATTCATTAGTTGCACCTGTACAAAAATAAATAAATAAAAAATGACATGGGGTATGTTCTTGAGATCCAGAATGGCAAAACTGACAGCTGCGGGCTGCAACTCTAAGCTGTTATCTTTATCATGGCTGGTTATCAAGAAAAGGGGTCTCCATGCCGTTTTTTAAAAAACAGAATGAGGTCCTCTCCATTTTGAAAATCAGCCAAGATAAAGCAGACAGATATGGGCTGTTATTCTCAGGCTGGTAAGGGATCATGGATATTGCCCCAGCCTAAAAATAGCAGCTCACAGTCATCCCAGAAAAGTTACATCTATTAGATGTGCCAATTCTAGCACTTTTCCTGGCTCTTCCCATGTGCCCTGTGGAGGTGGCAAGTGGGGATAATATTTGTGGAGTTGATGTCACCTTTGTATTGCCAGGTGACATTAAACTCACCGGTTAGTAATGGAGAAGCTTGTATAAGACTCCTATCCATTACTAACCCTATAGTCATATTGTAAATAAAAAACACCCAGAATAAAGTCCTTTATTTAAAATAAAACTCCACACCTTGTTTAACAAATTTATTTAAAAATACTAAACACAGTAATACTCACTGTAGGCCCATTCCATTGAAGTCCATGTCACTTGTAAAAAATAGAAAATTATAAACAACAAAATTACTCACCTTATGTCTAATCCACCAATCCATTTCCCCTGTAACTAAAAAATAATAATAAACAACCATATCCCTCACCTATACAAAGTGCATTCATACTGTCCCACGATGATTCGGTTGATATGGAGAGCAGTCATTTTAGTGACCGCTCTCCTCTGCAGCCTACACACTGACAGGAGCGTAATCGTACCTGTCAGTGTCCAGTGTTGAGCTCACGCAGTGAGAAAATTCTCCAGGCTTCATAACTGAACCCCGGTGAACTCACGGCATTGCTCACATGCGTGAGAAGGTTCACAAAAGTTCATAGCTAAACCGCGGCAAACTCACTTATGGCATAACTTGCTGTGTGATAAAATTTTCATGCAGTGGTGCCATAAGTCAGTTCACCAGAGTTCAACTATGAATTCCAGAACTTTCTCACTGCGAGAGCTCAACGCTAGACATAATTACACTCCTGTCAATGTGCATTGGCTGGCTGGTAGAGCAGTCACTGATGTGACTGCTCTCCAAATCACCATAAATTCTTGATAACCAGCCATAATAAAGCTGACAGATGAGTGTTGCAGCCCTCAGCTGTCATTTTTTGTCATGCTTGTTATTAAAAATAAAACAGACACCATATCATTTTTTAATATATTTATATATAGCGCAGGTGCCAGCTGATGAATACCCTCATTAGTGGCACCCGCTCTCGCTGTTATTAGCGACAGCAGCCATAGGCTGATGGGAGTAGGACTCTCTATCAGCCGACGCCTCTTTGACCGGAGGTAAACTTTTTGCCGATGCCTCTGTGACTGGAAGTAAACTTACTGCCGATCAGAGGCAGTGTCTTCTGCATTGTCATGCAGATGACAGCGTG
This sequence comes from Oophaga sylvatica, assembly GCA_033576555.1. Taxonomy (NCBI): domain Eukaryota; kingdom Metazoa; phylum Chordata; class Amphibia; order Anura; family Dendrobatidae; genus Oophaga; species Oophaga sylvatica. The sequence continues at coordinate 209,596,146 of JARQOD010000001.1, forward strand.
GCAAACAACGGATGTTCGGGCCTCCCTTTCATCTGAATGGGATTTGGGTTTTGCATTTTCATTTTTTGCTCCCATTCTTCCCAGAGCCATAACTTTTTTATTTTTTGGACAAAATGGCAATGTGAAGGCTTTTTTTTTTGCGGGAAGATTTGTACTTTTGAAAGGTACCTTTGGTTTTACCATATCATATACCCGAAAACAGGAAAAAAATCCAAGTGCGGTGAAATTGCAAAAAAGTGCAATCTCACACTTGTTTTTTTGGTTTAATTTTTTACTAGGTTCACTAAATGCTAAAACTGACCTGTCGTTATGATTTTTCAGGCCATTACGAGTTCATGGACACCAAACGTCCAGGTTCTTTTTTATTTAAGTGGTGAAAAAAAAATTCCAATCTTTGTTAATAAAAAAAAGTTGCGCCATTTTCTGATATCCGTAGCGTCTTCATTTTTCATAATCTCAGGCTGGGTGAGAGCTTTCTTTATGTTCACCGAGCTGACATTTTTAATTACACCATTTTGGTGCAGATACGATTTTTTGATCACCCTTAATGCAATGTCGCAGCGACCACAAAAATGTAATTCTGCTTTTTGACTTTTTTTCTCTCTACGCCGTTTAACGATCAGGTTAATCCTTTTTTTATTGATAGGTTGGGCGATTCTGAACACGGCGACACCAAAGAAGTGTATGTTTGATTTTGAATGGGGCGAAAGGGGGTGATTTGAACTTTTTATAATTTTTTATTTTTTATATTTTTAAAAACTTTTTTTTCACTTTTGGCATGCTTCATTAGTCTCCATTTGAGACTAGAAGCTGCACTTGTCTGATCGGCTCTGCTACATACAGGCGATGATCAGATCGCCTCTACGTAGCAGAATTGCTGACTTGCTATAAGCGCTGACCACCAGGTGGCGCTCGTAGCAATCCGGCACTGACAATTATAGAGGTCTCCAGGAGACCTCTAGTTGTCATGCCAACCCATGGTGACCCGTTATCACATGACGGGGTCACTGGTGGGCGGATTTCAGGCATGATTGCCGGAAGCGCATGTTAAATGCCGCTGTCAGAGTTTGACACTGACATTTAACGGGTTAATAGATGCGGGTGGATCGTGATTCTACCCGCATCTGTTCAGGGCACATGTCAGCTGTTCAAAACAGCTGATATGTGCCAGGAAAGATGTGGGCTCACCGCCCACATCAAAGGGAGGGTGTCCGACATCAGGGTAAATTTACGACAGATGTCGGAAAGTGGTTAAAGGAATGTCACAATTTTAATTTTTGTGTTAATAATAGAGATGAGCGAATATTTCAATGTTCGGTTCGGATTAAGATGGCCGAATTTGCAATATTCGTCGATTATAGCCGAATGCTATTCAAGTCAGTGGGAGGCAAAAACAAACTCGTACACAACATATTCAAACGTGCCCAAAAGCTGACAAAACAACTCAAATGAGGGGCAGACATCAGGATAGTGGCTTCAATTCACCCACAGTACAAATTTTAGAATGGCACGGCAGCAATCAGCCATGCATGAGGTATCGGGGTCTGGGCCAACATTTACAGCTTTGAATTGAACGTCAAATTAAGATGAGTGGATGAGGGATCGGTGTAGGCCTGCACTGCTGGGAGCCCTGATACCACATGCAACAACTCAACCTGCTTTCATGCTCAGCCACATGGCAAGTGGCAGAAATATCAGTTTCATTGTTTACTATTGTCAGAAAAATGTAAGGATAGTTTCACAGGTATATAACTCAAAAGGTATGGAGTCCTGCCGGTCTCAGAGGCCTACTGCTACAGAAAACACGCATGAAAGAGACCCAATCAGGAGTCTTCACATTTCCAAAAATTAGTGGCAGACACCAACAAAGTGGCATCAATTTCACCACAGTAGAAATAGTATAATATGGAGCGACATCTCTTCCACTACAGCCAACCCAGCAGATGGACACCCAAGTAGGAGTGTTCACATTTCCAAAAATTAGAGCTTCATACCACTGTAATGGCATCAACCAGTGCTCTCCACATTTCCAAAAATTATTGGCAGACACCACCGAAGTGGCATCAATTTCACAAGAGTTGAAATAGTATAATACGGATCAACATCTCTTCCTCTACAGCCAAAACATCAGAAGGAAACCCAACCAGGAATGTTCACATTTCCAAAAATTAGGGCCTGACACCACTGAAGTGGCATCAATTTCACCAGAGTAGAAATTGTATAATAGAGATCAACATATCTTCCACTACAGCCAATCCAGCAGATGGACACTCAAACAGGAGTCTTCAAATTTCAAAAAATGAGGAACTGACACCACCGAAGTGGCATAAATTTCATGAGAGAAGAAGTAGTATATCAGGGACCGACACGTCTTCCACTACAGCCAACCCAGCAGATGGAGACCAACCATGACTGCTCACATTTCCACACATTTGTGTTCACATCTGCAGCATCAACAATAGCAGGCACAGAAGCCACACTAAAGATATCACAGAGTGCAATTATGCAAGATTAATGCAGCACACTAGAAAATGTAACATGACCTAGTCTGTACAGTCTGTGATTGGGGTGCAAAAGCCCTTCGAGATCCATGACTTGTTCATCTTGATGAAAATTAGGCAGTTTCAGGAGACATATTGCTGCCCTTATCCGTCAGGACACCACCAGCAGCACTGAGATACGTTCTGATAAGAGAATGCTGGATGCTTGGCATGATGAAACCTCAAAGGAGTGAGAGGCGAGCTCATCCATTTTTGAAGACCAAAATGTGGAAGCGTCCAAACCCTCTCTAATGGTATTTATATTCAGTTATAGATACTCTTGCACTATCCTCTCTATTGAATGAACTGGTCTTAAAAATAGTGTTAATGGACTCACAGAAACTGATTTTTCCACTTACACTACTGCTGCTGCTGTGTCTAATATTTTGGCGTTGACGAATTGACATGCTGGAGGTTGGAAGTCCACAGCTAACGATGCACACTGTGTGCCTCACTGCTGTCTTAAGGAAAACCTCTCTTAAGGTTGTTTAAAAACGTGTTTCGATACTGCAGCATTCATGGGTCCATTTCCAAGGCGGGAAGCATCTGGCACAATTTGGTCTTATAACATGAATCCAACAGAGTGGTAACCCATTAGACAGCACTAGAGATAAGCGACTTTGCCTCCGGGAGGGTTTTCCAAAAGTCGAGTCGAACGAAGTCGGCCGACTATCGGCCGTGTTTCATCAACAGTCGGAGACCCGACCCCAATGCTATTCAATGGGGAATAAAAGTCGCCAGTGAGTGGAGGACAGTAAACACACCTACAGTGCCCATTTCAATGCCAACAACATCAATTCTTATTACTTAAGCTTGTCAACCTTAATTTTACTTTATAATAATAGTAAAGCATTAAAAACTGGGGGTTATTTGGCTAAAGTTGTGGGGGGGCGCAGGGCTGGCTCCAGGTTTTCGTGGGCCCCGGGCGAAAGAGTCTCAGTGGGCCCCTTAAACACATACCACAATTCATGATGCTTCGATACGGCAGAGAAATATAGGTATAGTACAATGCCAACTACTTCACTTCTTACATTACATGAGTGATATCTATTGTAAATTCTACAATAGCTCAAAAATCGGACAGTATAGTCCTCCATACAGTATTATGGGCACCACATAGTGCGCCATACAGAATAATGAGCCCCTTATATTGCTCATACAGAATGGGCTCCTTATAATGCTCCATACAGAATAGGCCCCATATGTGCTCCATATGATGCTCCATATGTAAAGGGCCCTATATGATACCCCATAAATAATGAACCCCATATGATGCTCTAGTATATGATGGGCCCCATATATGATGCTCCAGTGTATGATGAGCCCCATATAATGCTCCAAATATAATGGTCCCCATATATAATGCTCCATATATAATTGGCCCCATATGATGCTCCAGTGCATAATGGGCCCCGTATATGATGCTCCAGTGTATCATGGGCCCCATTTATAATGCTCCACTGTATGATGTGCCCCATATATAATGCTCCAGTGTATAATGCTGCCCATATATAGCTCCAAACATTAAAAAAAATGAAATACCTCTCCTCGCTGGGCACTGCTCTACTCTGGACTCCTCAGCATCGCCATCTTCCAGCTCTCTGCACTGTGACTGTTCAGGCAGAGGGCGCACAGATGTGACGTCATCACGCTCTCTGACCTGAATGTCACTGTCAGAAAACGCGTAAGACGTCACAGCGGTGGAGCAGGGAGAGGTAAGTATTGCAAGTGCTGGGGCACTGAGCAAGCAGGGGGGGCCTACTCTTGGGTGCCGACACTGGCACAGGGCCCTTCATAGTACGCCGGTGTCTCTGATGGCGAGTGGGCCCCCCACCTGCTCAGGGCCCTGGCACTTGCCCTGTTGCGCCACGTGCTGACGCCGGCCCTGGGGGAGATTCAGCCCTGTTAGGGAGGTGGAAAAACTGGCATATGTTGAGGTGTAGGCTGGACGTTCAGCAGCTGCAAATGGAGGAATTGGAGAAGTCGGAGGAAGAGGAGGACAAAGCGAGCCATTTTGCTGGCAACCTATGTGTCATCAGGGGAAGGTGGTACAAATTCCTTTGAAACCCAGGCATGATTCATTTTAATGAAGGTGAGATCACCAACATTTTGGGTCGACAGCCGGGTCCTTCTTTCTGTCAGGATTGATCCAGCAGCACTGAAGACACTTTCTGACAGCACACTACCAGCAGGGCAAGTGAGCTCCTGTAAGGCATATTGTGCCAATTCAGGCCAGGTGTCCAGTTTACAGGCCCAGTAGTCAAAGGGGAATAAACTGTGAGGGAGAACATCGATAGTGGAGGAGAGGTAATTTTGAACCATAGTTGACAACTGCTGTCTCCTGTCTGTTGCAATCGATTCAGTATTACCAGTCGTATGAGCGGTACTCGAGAAATCAGTCCACAACATAGTCATGAAACCCCTGTCTCCAACGCCACTTCGGCTGTGTGCACCACAACACCTCTTCCATGTTGCCCAGTACGGCTCGTGGTAAAACCTGCACTGGTGCTGTGTGCTGGGAATGCCTCTAACAAACGGTTTGTTTGTTCGGCAGTATTAGCTCTAGGTTCTCCTGTGGTATGATGTTCTGTAATTTGCCTTAATAGCGTGGATCGAGGATGCTGGCCAACCAGCAGTCGTTATCCTTCATAATTTTGGAAATGCGGGGGTCCCTTTTTAGGATCCGCAAGACATAATCAGTAATCACAGATGTGGGCCATTGTTCCAGGTGTCAATGATGCACTGACAGTGGTGGGTGGAGGAGCACTTTCTGCCAAATCCACATCCCTCCAGTCACGCACAAACACTGTACCTGACCTTGGCAAGCCAACATTTTCTCTTGCTCCCTGGAAGCATCCTCCACCCCAAAATAATCATCCCCCTCATCCTCCTCCTTTTCTTCCTCCACCTCTTCCAGGACAGTTCCCAGAGCAGACAATGCCTGACTGTCATCAAGGCTTCACTCCTCATCCTCATCCTCCGCTGCAGACGCATGATCCTTAATGTCCATCAAAGTTTGCATGAGCAGATGCATAAGTGGGATGCTCATGCTTATGATGGCGTCGTCTGCGCTTACCAGCCGTGTGCATTCCTCAAAACACTGAAGGACTTTACAGAGGTCTTTCAGCTTTGACCACTGCACACCCGACAACTCCATGTCTGCCCTCAAACTGCCTGCCCGTGTATCCTCCCACAAATGCATTACAGCCTGCCTCTGTTCGCACAGCCTCTCAACCATGTGCATGGTGGAGTTCAACCTTGTTGCAACGTCTATGATTAGGCGGTGCTTGGGGAGGTGCAGCGATTGCTGCAGCCTCTGCATACGACTGGAGTCTACCGGCGAGCGACGGATGTGCGAGCACAGTCTTCTCACCTTATGGAGCAGGGCTGGTAACTCTGGATAATTATTTATGAAGCACTGCATCACCAGGTTCAAGGTGTGAGCCAGGCAAGGTATGTGTCTGAGTTGTGCCAGGGCTATGGTCACCACAAAATTGCGGTATCACTGACTACCTTGCCTGGCTAAAGATGTAGACTGCCCAGCCATGACTCAGTTTCTCGCTGCAAGTAGTCGGCCAGTTAGTCCGCGGTGTGTCTGTTGTCGTCCAAAGACATCATCCTTAAAACAGCCTGCTGACGCATACCACTAGCTGTTCGATAGTGGGACACCTCGTGTGCAACACTGGCAATTGCGGATGGAGTTGCTCGCGCGACTGCGCTCTGTCGACGAGCTTTTGCTTCTGGAGGAGGAGGAGGGTCGAATGCCTACAGCCAACTGTTGCCTAAACAGTGGGCTAGGCAGCACTGTCCCACTGCCGCTGTCCCCTGTGGACCCTGCATCCACCACATTAACCCAGTGCGCAGTCATGGATACGTAACGGCCCTGGCCATGCCTACTGGCCCATGCATCTGTTGTGAGGTGCACCTTTCCACTCACTGATTGTTTGAGTGCATGGACAATGCTGTGTTTCTCATGAAGATGGAGGGCAGGGATGGATTTTCTAGAAAAGAAGTGCCGACTGGGTAGGTCATAGTGTGGGACAGCGTAGGCCATGAGCTCTCGGAACGCTGCGCTTTCAACCAAATGGAAGGGCATCATCTCTAATGAGATCAGTTTGGCAATGTAGGCGTTCAAAGCCAGTGAGGTTTTGTAGTCCGTCCACTCTTGCAAGTGCATGGTGTTTAAATGTCTAAGCATGCAACCGGTATTCAATTTTCGGAGATTTTTCCCTCTGCTAAAGGTCCTTCCGCACTTCTTACAGATAACCTTTGTGTAATACTATTGTAGGAACTCGAGGATTCTGATAGCGTGGGGCAATGAACAATCAGAGACGGGTTTCTTTGAATGCAAAATAATGTATTTGTGAAACAGCAAAACCCCCAAAACAATATTCAAACAACCCGTAGTGACATGCAATGAGTCCATATATATATATACACAAGTCCAGTTATATGAATCCGGATATAAGTCCTTGAACCTCTATAGCGAGGATGGTAAAGTTCTTACGACGAAGTCCTCACACAAATGTGACCACAAGGTAAGTCTGATGCACAAGTTACGTGGCTGGATTTACACACTGCTGGTGTGTGAAGAGTCAGATCCAGGTATGCAGAAAACACAGGAAGGTCCAGGAACAAGTTAATCTCAGTTGTGGCTAAATTCAATGAAGTCCAACAACAAGTTCATAAGTCAGTAAGGTTCCAGTAATAGTTCCAACAGCTCTCACCAGAGGTAATGCACAAAGGGTTAAACAGCAACAGTTCAGAAACGCAGTTCTTATCAGATGGAGTGAAACAAAGGTTAATTTCCCAAGTCAACAGTTTAGTGACAACACAGTCTGTGCAACTTACATATGCAGGGAAAGTCCAGAGCCATGGGTAGAAACTGCTGTGGCAGAGAAACACCTGAAGATAACCTGATTATGCACTTCCCTGGTAAACACACAACGATCTGTGAGGAACAAGCAGCTGGGTTGCAGGGAAACAGAAGCAGAATATTCCAGCAGTGAAGCCAGCACCTGAGCCGGGTTTTAAACAAACGAACAGGAAGTAGGGCACAGAAAACAGCAAACTCCATCTTAACAAAGGGCAAAATCATTGACAAAGTTACCTAGAAAACCCGGAATACTGACATTACTCCCCCCCCTAAAGACGGCCTCTGGACGGTCCTGGACCAGGCCTGTCCGGGTATCTCCGATGAAACTGAGCAATCTTCAGAGGCGCATTGATGTTACTTACTGGTTCCCAAGAATCATCTTCAGGAGAGTAACCTTGCCATCTAACTAGATACTGAAGCCGGTTTCTATGAAGTCTCGAATTAACAATCTCCTGTACCACGAATTGTTCTTCGCCATCAACCAACACTGGTGGAGGGGAGGTACGATACGTCCCTGAAATGTGTTAGGAGAGACTGGTTTTAATAAGGAAACATGAAATACTGGGTGTACCTTTAAAGTCCGTGGTAGCTTCAACCGACAGGCAACAGAGCTCACAATCCCCGTGATCTTGAATGGACCGATGAATTTCTGTCCCAGTTTCTGCGAAGGAACACCCAATTTTAGATTCTTGGTGGACAACCAAACTGAGTCTCCTACCTTATACATAGGTGCTGGTTTCCGGAATCTATCGGCCGACTTTTTGTAACGCTCCTGTGCTGTGGTCAGGGAGTCCTTCAAAACTTCAAGATTACGTTGCAACGCCGTCACTCTGTCTTCGACCGCTGGTACCGAAATCGTAACCGGAGACCTAGGCAAAATATTTGGATGATAACCCAGGTTGGCAAAAAAAGGCGTTACCTTCGTGGAACTGCTTTGGGAGTTGTTGTACGAAAATTCCGCTAGAGGAAGTAGCTTCAGCCAATCGTCCTGCAAATGACTGACGTAACAGCGTAGATATTGCTCCAAGGTCTGATTTGTCCGTTCGGTCTGCCCGTTGGTCTGAGGATGGTATGCAGAAGACAAGCAAACATTAATGTGGAGCGCAGAACAAAATCCTTTCCAAAATCTAGAGGTAAATTGTATTCCCCGGTCAGAAATGATGTCATCTGGTACCCCATGCAGCCGGAAAATGTTCTGGATAACTAGATCTACTGTCTCTGTAGCTGAGGGAAGACCAGCGCACGGAATGAAATGAGCAGCTTTCGTTAAACGATCTACTACCACCAAAATAGTATTTTTACCACCAGAGGTGGGTAACTCCACAATAAAGTCCATCGAAATAGACCCCCAAGGGCGAGACGGTACAGGTAGCGGTTTAAGAAGACCAGTAGGTGAAACACGAGGAACCTTGTACCGGGCACAAACTTCACAAGAGCGGACATAGTCATTCACATCCTTCAAGCAGGTAGGCCACCAAAAAAAACGAGTTAACAATTCCTGCGTCTTCTGTACCCCCCTATGACCAGCCAATTTAGAGTCGTGGACCAATCTGAGAACTCGAAGTCTTACAGCCTCTGGGACATAAATACATCGATCTCTAAGCCACACACCATTCCGAAGGACAAGATTCACATTGTCAGGTGGAGCTGCAAGAAATACGTCACCGTCATAGGCCAGCTTGATCTCCTGCCACAAGTCCCGGTTCCGGAGCACTCCAACGAAATTGGCCTCCGACAAGATGGTCTTCAACGGGGTCCCAGGCACGGAATCCACGGTATGGATTCGGGATAATGCGTCAGCTTTCCCATTACGTGAACCTGGGCGGTACGAAATAATAAAATTAAACTGGTTCAAGAACAAACTCCACCTAGCCTGTCGAGGAGAAAGACACCTGGCAGATTTAAGGAATTCCAAATTGCGATGATCCGTGAGTACTACTACCTGCTGAGTTGCCCCCTGCAAATGGTGTCTCCATTCCTTAAAGGCAGAAATAATTGCCAAAAGTTCCTTATCTGCCACATCATAGTTCAGTTCTGCAGAAGATAACCTACGAGAGAAGAAGGCACACGGGTGCAGCAAACCTTTGTCTCCGGTACGTTGTGAGAGGATAGCTCCCAATGCACAGTCAGACGCGTCCACCTCCACAATAAAAGGCTGTGCAGGATCCGGATGCATCAATATTGGAGCTGTGGTAAAACAACCCTTCAGGCGATCAAAGGCTTCCTGAGCTTGCGAAGACCATTCAAACTTCTTCCCCTTCTTGGTGAGGAGAGTGATGGGACGGACAATTTCTGAAAAATTTCGGATAAACCGTCTATAAAAGTTAGCAAAGCCAATGAATCGTTGTACCTCCTTAATGTTTCCTGGTACCGGCCAGTCCAAGATTGCCTGGATCTTGCTGGACTCCATATTCAATCCCTGAGGCGAGATAACATAGCCCAAAAATTGAATTTCAGAACAATGGAACTCACACTTTTCGAGTTTGATGTACAAATGATTATCTCTCAAACGTCTAAGTACGGTCTTGACATGTTCCTGATGTTCCTGTAAGGAGTCAGAAAAGATTAAGATGTCATCAAGGTAAATTACCACATATTGGTCCAATAAATCCCTGAAAATGTCGTTGGCTAGATGTTGAAAAGCAGCAGGAGCGTTACAGAGTCCGAATGGCATCACCAAATATTCAAAATGTCCATACCGGCATCTAAAAGCTGTCTTCCATTCGTCTCCGGGCCGTATACGGAGTAAATTATATGCCCCACGAAGATCTAATTTGGTAAATACTTTGGCCTGGCGCACTCTTTCCAACAATTCTGGAATTAGGGGCAACGGGTACCTGTTACGAATGGTTACCTTATTTAACTCCCGGTAGTCAATGCAAGGTCTTAGAGTACCATCCTTCTTCTTTACAAAGAATATTGGAGCTCCCGCTGGTGAAGAAGATGGTCGGATAAACCCCTTGGCTAAATTCTCATCTATATACTCTCGTAAAGATTTTAATTCCGGAGCCGCCAACGGGTAAACATGGCCGAAAGGAATCGCTGCTCCAGGAAGCAATTCTATGGGGCAGTCATACGGCCTATGTGGGGGAAGTTGATCTGCCTTCCTTTTATCACAAATGTCTGAGAATTCCTGATAAATCAGAGGGAGAGTAGGTACCTGTATCACCTCTTCCAAGTTCTGGGTAACTGGAGCCGCTACAGTTGGACTGATGGTAGAACTGCACTTCGGGAGAAAGGTTATCTCCTTGGTTTCCCAATTGATGATTGGATTTTGTGACCGTAACCAGGGAATTCCTAAAATTACAGGAAAATGAGGAGAAGATATTAACATGAATGAAAGTGTTTCTTGATGGTCTGGTTCCATCTTACACTCCAGAGGCACTGTCTCCCGATCTACTGGTCCAGAAAACTAATGGGGAACCATCCACCGTTTCCATAGTGATTGGTGAAGCTCTTAGTTGTGTCTTTATACCATGTTTCTCTGCAAAAGAAGAATCCATGAAATTCCCACCTGCTCCAGAGTCTATCATGGCAGAACTTGATATCCACTGTTCCTCCCACTGAATCTGTATAGGAAGAGAACAATGTGAATATTTCTCCCCGTGATCTTTAGGGGAAGTCGGCATCAGTATTGGGGGAAAAACCGCATCTAGATGTAGACTGGTTTCTGAAACTTCAGACTCAGCGTCTGTGTTATCATAATCTCCTACTACCGCCAACACCTTGTTGGGTCGCCTAGGACATTTAGGACAATTGATAAGGAAATGGTCCGATTGACCACAATAGAAACATAAGCGCTCACGGAAACGGTGTTCGCGGCGTTCATTATTCTCACGTCTCTGCAGTGAGTCCACCTGCATAGGCACCTCCTCAGCCTCTCGCGGGTTTTTGCCTGTGGTTTCCCTGGACGGAAGAGAGTAATTAGTAATGCGATTTACAGCGGCCCATTTTTCTTGTCTGCGTTCAGTTAAACGGGTATCAATACGTACACAGTGCTGTATAAACAATTCAAACTCCTGTGGAGACTCTGAACGAGCTAGCTCATCCTTGATTACATTTGACAAACCTTTTCTAAAGATTGGTAACAAAGCATTGTTTTCCCACTGGGTGTCCACCACTAACCTTTTAAATTCAGTAACATATTCTATGACTGACCGTTTCCCCTGGCGTAAGGAAAGCAAGGCAGATTCAGCGGTAGCACGGCGGTTGGGATCGTCGAACATTTGCGCCATGGCTGCCAGAAAATTATCCAAATTATTTAGACGGGTATCATGACTTTCAACCATAGGATTTGCCCAAGCCAGTGCACGTGATGTCAACAACATAATAATACATAGAACCTTAGATCTATCAGACCGGTAGTAAGAGGCATGTACATCAAAAAATAATATACATTGATTAACAAACCCACGGAATTGACTTCGGTCACCATTAAAACGGAATGGAGGCAATTTGGGCATACTGGTGGATGAGGTAGGCTCAGTAGGTAAGGCCTCCAGGACTCCTAACCTAGAACGTAGATCTTGGAGAGCCTGACCAAACCCCTGTGCATTGTGGTTAACCCGAGACTCCAAGTCTCTAATTTGATTGAGTGCAGCTGACACCTCCTGCTGCAAGGAGTTAACTATGGTGAACAGTTTGTCTGCCCGTGTCTCCGTCATTGCCCCAGCAGAATCCTCTTTTTTAGGCTGGAATATCCTGTAATACTATTGTAGGAACTCGAGGATTCTGATAGCGTGGGGCAATGAACAATCAGAGACGGGTTTCTTTGAATGCAAAATAATGTATTTGTGAAACAGCAAAACCCCCAAAACAATATTCAAACAACCCGTAGTGACATGCAATGAGTCCATATATATATATACACAAGTCCAGTTATATGAATCCGGATATAAGTCCTTGAACCTCTATAGCGAGGATGGTAAAGTTCTTACGACGAAGTCCTCACACAAATGTGACCACAAGGTAAGTCTGATGCACAAGTTACGTGGCTGGATTTACACACTGCTGGTGTGTGAAGAGTCAGATCCAGGTATGCAGAAAACACAGGAAGGTCCAGGAACAAGTTAATCTCAGTTGTGGCTAAATTCAATGAAGTCCAACAACAAGTTCATAAGTCAGTAAGGTTCCAGTAATAGTTCCAACAGCTCTCACCAGAGGTAATGCACAAAGGGTTAAACAGCAACAGTTCAGAAACGCAGTTCTTATCAGATGGAGTGAAACAAAGGTTAATTTCCCAAGTCAACAGTTTAGTGACAACACAGTCTGTGCAACTTACATATGCAGGGAAAGTCCAGAGCCATGGGTAGAAACTGCTGTGGCAGAGAAACACCTGAAGATAACCTGATTATGCACTTCCCTGGTAAACACACAACGATCTGTGAGGAACAAGCAGCTGGGTTGCAGGGAAACAGAAGCAGAATATTCCAGCAGTGAAGCCAGCACCTGAGCCGGGTTTTAAACAAACGAACAGGAAGTAGGGCACAGAAAACAGCAAACTCCATCTTAACAAAGGGCAAAATCATTGACAAAGTTACCTAGAAAACCCGGAATACTGACACTTTGCCTCATCAATAGGATTTTGGTAAAAAAGTGCCACACTGCACTGTTATGATTTTGTAGCTGAGGAGGCAGGAGCAAAAAACCGCAAGGGCAGCCAAACACCAGAGAGGTTGGGATCTATAGGTTGCAGACCCCTAAACTAATCGCACAGCTAGAAGCAGCTGTGGGACGTTCCTACAGTGCCCTAGACGCCTCGTCACACCCAGAGGGACTAGTTACCCCTGAAGATGGAAAGAAGAAAGCCAACTGCCCTGGAGTAGAGCCCCCAAAGGAAAAGGAAGCCCCCAAACATATAATGGTGGTTAGAGAAGATGAAAACACGAACGCAGACAGAAAATAGAATGAGCAAACTCTGGGGCCCAAAACTGTCTAGATAGACAGCACAGGAGAGAATACTGTCTGCAACCCAGAAAAACCATAGGAAAAACTCCAACACTTCTGATTCCAAAAATGCTGAGACCACACGGTCTCGACCACCTATATCAGATCTCTGGTGTGAACACGCAGCTACCCAGCAGTAAAAATCACAATAACTGAGCAAATGAACAAATTCAAAAAGAGAACAGAGACCAGCACAAGCCCCCAAAGTGGACCCGGCTGAACTCAAAAAGCAAGGCAGCTAAAGCTAGGAAAATCAAACCACAGAAAAAAACCCAGAAAATAACTTATCTGAATGATAGCAGGAGACAGCAGAATGCAAGCTGAATACCAACCAAGACCAGGAAGTAACAATTGATCACCGGAGAGGATCATGGGAGGTCAGCTCACTTATATCAGGCCAGTCCGTCCCCCCTGATAACCATTCATCCATTGCAGGTGATGGTCTTTTGCTGTTCAACATAGGTTCAATACACTCAGCAACCACCAGAGGGACCCTCAGCTCCGAAGTCGTCTCCAACACGTTCACAACACTGCGCTCTTCCTACTATGGGATAAATTTTCAGGGCTTGCACGCTGTGCTAATGTGACCATCTGGCCAAGCTGTCCTGCAACTCTTTTTGTTTTTTTAACAAATTTTTGGACAGCTACGGGCTGCCAGATAACCGCAGCTGTGATGTCGATGCCTGCCGCGGATCCTCCTCCTCTTCAGAGCTATTGCCAGTGGCACACTCTTCCCCCAATGGATGCCAATCAGGGTCAACAAATGGGTCATCCATCACCTCCTCTTCAATTTCATCTGCACCTTCCTCTGTGTCACCGTGTAAGGTGGTATAGTATGCGGGAAGGGGCACCTGAGTTTCATCAGGGTCAGAATCTGGCTCAGCAGACTGCGAGGGCAATGCAGTGCTCTGAGTGAATGTACCATCAGAATCATATAGCACTGGCTGTGCATCAGTGCACTCCATGTCATATTCATCTTGGACTGTGGAATTCATGATTTCACTTCATAAATTAGGCATGGTATGTGAAAAGAGCTCTAGGGAGTAATCTAAAGTGTGGCCTGCCGCATCCTTCACTTTTGGTGGGGGTGAAGGACACAAGGAAAGGTGTTGTTCCTGACTAGAAGCCTGCACTGACGACTCAGTGCTTGCAGCTTTTGAAACTTCAGAAGAGGAGACGATAGAGCTGGAAGCTGTTTCAGCAATGTAAGCCAAAACCTGTTCCTGATGCTCCGGCTTTAAAAAGCGGTTTACCTACTCCCAGAAAAAGGGAGCCTTCCAGGCCTTCTGGAGCTAGACAATGACACAGGCTCAACACCTCCTGCCTTAGGTGCTATTGTGCTTTTGGCACTACCAGCAGGTGCACCACCACCACCATCAGTACCAGCTGGCCCCCCTGCCCACGTCCGCGGCCTCTTCCACCATACTTCCTCATGTTTGGGAAAATTTACCAAAAATACCAGCAGAAATATGGAACTGTATGAGAAGCGTACAGCTGTATACGGTGTAGGGAAAAATTTAAATCTCCCTATATATTTCCTGAGTCACACACAGACGCTCTCTCAGTATGGATTTCACAGTAATACAAAGAGCAGATATACGGTACTGTGTCAGAAGCGGACAACTGTATACGGTGTAGGGGAAAATTTCCATCTCCGTATATATTTCCGGAGTCAGACACAGACGCTCTCTCAGTATGGATTTTACCATAATACCAGCAGACATACGGTACTGTATGAGGAGCGTACAGCTGTATACGGTGTAGGGGAAAATTTAAATCTCTGTATATATTTCTGGAGTCACACACAGACGCTCACTCAGTATGGATTTGACCATAATACAAAAGGCATAAAAAATGTACTGTATCAGAAGATGCCAGGTGTATATACTGTAGGGGAAAATTGAAATCTCTATATATTTCCGGAGTCACACACAGATAGTCAGCATGTATTTGTCCATGATACCAGCCGGTACATGGTAGTGTGTCAGGAGCGTACAGCTCTATACGGTGTGGGAAAAATTGAAAGCTCATTAACTGTGCAGAAAAAAAGAATAAAAGTATTAGTTCTGTGTAAAAAGCAGTCTGCACAGTAGTGTACATACAGCAATACAGCTTGCAGGCAGCCTAATAACCAGCACTGCTGCACACAAGAAAATCCTCCCCTGTCACTGCACACAAACTGTACAGCACAATTGCTATCAGCACAAGCACAGAAAAACTTTTATCTTTACAGCCCTAACTCTCTCCCTACTGATAAACAGCAACCTCTCCCTACTGTGTAGATTGCCAGAAGTAAAATGGAGGTCGGCGGTGAGAGCTTTTATAGACACTATGAAGCCCCCCCAAGCTAGCCAATCACTGCAATGCCCTTCTCTATGATGGTGGTGGACGCTGCACATGTCATCTCGTTTGCCCACAGTGTACGTCCATGTTCATTGGCTGAAAAAAGGCACCAGCAAGCATTCTGGAAAATACGACTTTGGCGCTCGTTTCGACAACCGCATGGCCGACCTCACGCTTTCGTCGGGTTTCGGTTAACAAAACTCGACTTTGGCTAAAGTCTGCGACTTTTGAATCTGACCGACCTGTTTCGCTCAGCTATAGTCAGCACTATTTTAAATCATAACTATACGGGGATCATGATGCCAATAGTGCAGCAAGAAGGCACTCATATGTCGGGCTCTTCCATGAGGTCCAATCCCATGTTATATTGGTGGCAGTGTAGCATGGATGCTTATCTCCTCTGTCCCCTCCAGTCAACCACGAACAACAGAGAGGGGATAATTATCCTCTTCATTTCCTGACAGTTACTCACCAATTACCTCTTCCTCCTCCATTTGTTCCTTGGATCTTGCACCTTCACTAACAGTTTGTCTGTTATCACCAGTCCCACTCGATCGCTGTAATCCATCCTCCCTTGGCACCAGCCTGTGTGACGACAGTCTGGAACTTTGAGACAATGTTATCCCTTTCGCATCCTCTGCTTCCTCCTCTTCCTCTGAGACCTCCTCTTCCTCCCGCAGGCTATTCAAAGTCTGCTCCTGCATAAAGTTGACCAGAATAGTGATGCTAATGAAGTCATCGTCAGCACTAATCATCTTAATAGCCATTTTGAAACTGTGCAGAAGGGTGCAGAGTTCCTTAATCTGTGCCCACTCGAAAAACGTGATATGTGCCACGTCCGTACTGCTTTGGCCCAGGCTATACGACATGACATACTGCATCAGGGCTTGTTGCAGCTGCCACAGTCGCTGCAACATATGCCAAAATGGAATTACATTATGTCGGCACATCGCATATCAACCTGCTAACTGGCATGGACATAGACCACTGTATCGATGCAAGTCGATGACCTGAGAGGTGCGAACAGCAGAAGTGAATATAGAGGTTTGTCCTGCAAGCCTTGGTGATTCCAAGACTTGTGGAGCAGCACCTGCCCCCACAGCCATCAGAGTCACCCAGTGCCCAGTCAGCGAGATGTAACGCTCTTGGCCATGCTTACTCATCCAAGTGTCTGTGGTGAAATGCAACCTGGCAGACAAAGATTTAGTAAACAAATGAGTAATGTTGTTTGCAACATGCTGGTGTAGCGCAGTCACAGCTTTTTAGAAAAGTAATGTCGACTGAGCAACTGGAACTGGAGGACTTCGATAGCCTTTAGCTTTCGGAAACTGTATCTACCAGGCAGAAACTCAACATTTCCATGGCCAACAGATTGAATATTGTGGAGTTCAACGTCTTAGCTTTGTAATGTGTAGGAGGAAACAGTCTTTTACGTGACCACAACTGCGTGGCCGTGGGCTGGCTGCATTGTTGAGAGAGGGCAGAGTACTGTGAACCGGACAAACTACTGGACCGTGAGGGAGGTGCAGGCGGAGAAGTTATGGTGGATTGAGAAAGTTATGGTGTGCTCATTCTCTGAGATCAGTCAAAAACAGCAGGCATGTCAGCTTTTGTTACAGCTGACAGCAGGCTCTCAGTCAGTGTGACTGGAGCAGGTAAAGAACTCTAGGTTCTGCGGTCAGAGACCTGCATCACAATACTTGGCACAGTAACATAGGAGGAAGAAGCAGCAGATGCGATTGATGTGGTCCGCATTTTAGTGCACTGGATTCCCAGAGTAGCACAAAAGTAGGGTCGGAGAAGCATCCTGACTCTCGTCACCAGACGTTAATCCCTGGAGGGGGAGGTGATCCTGATTAGACTCAGATATCTGATGCTCAAGCTGACTGTACGGTGCTGTCAGGGCAAGATGAGGAGGAGGGTGACTCTCTGGGCGAGAAATGTGATAACACAGAGGATGATGATGAAGTAGTAGATCCCAGTTGGCGTCAATACAGAGGCACACAGATGAGTAGGTCATCTGAGGAAGAGTAGTAAGATGAGGAGGTTACATTGCACCGTACGTTGCAAACCCGTAGTGATGCAGCCACAACGAGCAATGCATCCTCAGCCACAATTATGGCTGTGACCAGCAGCATTCACAGGTCTCCAGCTTGCATTGGTGGCAAGTGTTGCCTAGCCTGGGCCTTTTTTGACACCGGAAAAGGTGAGCCAACTCTCGTTATCTGCCAACTTTGCAAAAAAAAATGAGTAGTGGGAAAAAGCGCAATAATTTGACTACTACATGTATGAACCTTCACATGCACAATCAATGTGCGTTACTCTGGCCATCCTACTGCGATAAAATGCGGGCCTGAAGAACCATCAGCCACCCCATCAACCACATCTGCTGCTTCATCTTCCTCCTCTGTTACCATGCCAAGTATTGTCACACAGGTCTATGACCGCAGAACCTCCGGTAAGTGGCAGAAGCAATTTCTGTGAGTCCTTTGACTCATTTTTTGGACCAGCTCGTGTACCAGTATAACAGAGTACAAGTCTAACATGTGAACGACTGGAGAGGAAGGTGCAGGAGTTTCTAGAACTGAATATCAATACCATCAGGGAGGGTTTGGACCCTTTCTCTTTTTGGTCTTCAAAAATGAATGAGTGACTTGAGCTCGCCTTTCATGCCTTCAAGGTTTTATCATGCCCAGCAGCCAGCGTTCTCTCAGAACATGTCTTCAGTGCTGATGTTCATGTCCTGATGGATATGCGCATCTGGCTGTCCACTGAATGTGTAGACTGACTAACTTTCATCAAGATGAACCAGTCATGGATCTCCAAGGACTTTTACATCCCAATTGTAGACTGTACAGACTAAGCAATGTTGTAGCTTTTAGTGTGCTGCATTGATCTTGAATAATTGCAGTCTGTGATATCTTTAGTGTGGCTTCTGTGCCTGCTGTTGCTGCTGCTGCAGATGTTAACACTATTTTTTGGAAATGTGAACACTCCTGGTTTGGTCTTCATCTGCTGGGTTGGCTGTAGTGGAAATCGTGTAGGTCACTATTATACTATTTTTACTCTGGTGAAATTGATGCCACTTTGATGGTGTCAGGCCATAATTTTTGTAAATGTGGAGACTCTTGATTGGGTCTCTCCATCTGCTGGTTTGGCTGTAGTGGAAAAGGTGTTGGTCCCTATTATACTATTGCTACTCTGGTGAAATTGATGCCACTTTGTTGATGTCAAGCCCTAATTTTTGGAAATGTGGAGACTCCTGATTCGATCTCTGTAACGACCATGCCTCTGCCTTCTGCCTCACTCTCCTGGCAGAGATGCCGACTTTATCACCACCACAGCCTCTGTCCCGCACTTCCTCCTTTCTCCATGTCTAACCAGGCCTGTGGTGTGTGCACTGCTCAGAGGTCCCCGTGCACTATGCTTAGGGCACACACTCCTTCCCTCTTAAAGGGACTGCACGCATCACCCTAATGTGTCCCTTGCCAATAGGTGGGCGACACCTTCTATTTAAGGCTCCTCCTCCAATATGGAGGTTCTTGGGCAATGTTGTTGGTTTGCCTTGCATACTTTCTAGTTATCAGGTTTCCCAGGTTTGCCCGTCTGCTTGTTTACACTGTACCTGTCTGCTTGTACCTGTCTATGCTCTTTGGTTCATCAGCCGGTCCAGCCTGCACCTGCCAGTGCTCCTTTGTCCAACAATTGATCCATCCTGCACCTGCCAGAGCTTCTTGGTCTAACACCCGGTCCAGCCCACACCTACCGAAGCCCATCTGTTTAACATCCGGCCTAGTCCACACCTACCAGTGCCCATCTGTTCAACACCCGTTCCAGTCCACACCTGCCAGGCTCTCATGTTCCTCAGCAGGTCCAGCCCGCACCTGCTAATGCTAATCTGTCTAACAGCTGGTCCAGCCCGTACCTGCCAGCGCTCATCTGTCTAACTGCTGGTCCAGCTCGCACTTGCCAGGCTCATCTGTCCAACACTCGGTCCAACCAATGCCTGCCAGTGCTCCTCAGTCTAACACCCAGTCCAGTCTGCACTTGCCAATGATTTCCCTTTCCTCAGCCATCAATCCCTAAACTGCCAGTGTTTATCTGTGTAACAGTGGGTCCATCTCACACCTGCCAGTTCTCATCTGTCTAACATCTGGTCCACCCCGTACCTTCCATGGCTCATCTGTCTAAAACCCGGTCCAACCCACACCTGTCAGACACCATCTGTTCAACACCTGGTCCAGCCTGCACCTGCCAGTAAAAATCTGTCTAAATCCAGATCCAACCAGCACCTGTCATGACCATCTGTTCAACACCTGGTACAGTCTGCACCTGCCAGTGCTCACCTGTCTAAAACCCAGTCCAACCCGCACCTGTCAGTGCCCATCTGTTCAACACGCAGTCCAGCCTGCACCTGCCAGTGCCCACCTGTCTAGCACTTGGTCCAGTCCACACCTCTCAGTGCTCTCCTGTTCCTCAGTCAGTCCAGCCTGCACCTGCCAATGCTCATCTGTCTAATAGCCGATCCAGCCTGCACCTGCCAGTGCTCATCTGTCTAATACTTGGTCCAGTCCTCACCTGCCAGTGCTCATCTGTCTAACAGCCGGTCCAGCCTGCACCTTCCAGTGCTCATTGGTCTAACACTGGATCTATCCTGCACCTGCCAGTGCTCCTTGGTCTAACACCCAGTCCAGCCCATACCTACTGGAACCTTCTGTTCAACACCCGGCCTAGTCCACACCTACCAGTGCCCATCTGTTCAACACCCATTCCTGTCCACACCTGCCAGGCTCTCATGTTCCTCAGTTGGTCCAGCCCGCACTTGCTAGTGCTAATCTGTCTAACAGCTGGTCCAGCCTGCACCTGCCAACACTCATCTGTCTAACTGCCGGTCCAGCTCACACTTGCCAGGCTCATCTGTCCAACACTCGGTCCAACCAATGCCTGCCAGTGCTCCTCAGTCTAACACCCAGCCAAGTCTGCACTTGCCAGGGATCTCCTGTTCCTCAGCCGTCCAGCCCAAACCTGCCAATGCTTATCTGTGTAACAGTGGGTCCAGCTCACACCTGCCAGTTCTCATCTGTCTAACACCCGGTCCACCCAACACCTGCCAGGGCTCATCTGTTCAACTCTTGGTCCAGCCTGCACCTTCCAGTGTTCATCTGTCTAAAACCAGGTCCAGTCGCACCTGCCAATGCTCATCTGTCTGAAACCCAGTCCAACCAGCACCTGTCAGATACCATCTGTTCAACACCCAGTCCAGCCTGCACCTGCCAACATCTTTCTATATCCCGATCCAACCCGCACCTGTCATGCCGATCTGTTCAACACCTGGTCCAGTCTGCACATAACCACTGCTCATCTGTCTAAATCCCAGTCCAACCCACACCTGTCAGTGTCCATCTGTGCAACACCCAGTCCAGCCTGCACCTGCCGGTGTTCATCTGTCTATCACTTGGTCCAGTACTCACCTGCCAGTGCTCATCTGTCTTACAGCCAGTCCAGCCTGCACCTGCTAGTACTCCTTTGTCTAACACTCGATCCATCCTGCACCTGCCAGAGCTCCTTGGTCTAACACCCGGTGCAGCCCACACCTACCAGAGCCCTTCTGTTCAACACCCGGCATAGTCCACACCTACCAGTGCCTATCTGTTCAACACCCGTTCCAGTCCACACCTGCCAGGCTCTCATGTTCCTCAGCTGGTCCAGTCTGCACCTGCTAGTGCTAATCTGTCTGACTGCAGGACCAGCTCACACTTGCAAGGCTCATCTGTCCAACACTCGGTCCAACCAATGCCTGCCAGTGCTCCTCAGTTTAACACCCATTCCAGTCTGCACTTGCCAGGGATCTCCCATGCCTCAGCCGTCCACCCTAACCTGCCAGTGCTTATCTGTGTAACAGTGGGTCCAGCTCACACCTGTCAGTTCTCATCTGTCTAACACCCGGTCCAGCCTGCACATTCCAGTGCTCATCTGTCTAAATCACTGTCCAGTACGCACCAGCCATTGCTCATCTGTCTAAAACCCAGTCCAACTCACACCTGTCAGTGCCCATCTGTTTAACACCCAGTCCAGCCTGCACCTGCCAGTGCTCATCTGTCTAATACTTGGTCCAGTCCTTACCTGCCAGTTCTCATCTCTTTAACAGCCGGTCCAGCCCGCACCTGCCGATGTTGATCTGTTCAACAACCAGTCCAGCCCACACTGACCGGAGGCAGTACTCCTCTGTCTAACAGCCGGTCCACTCCTCACCTGCGAGCGCTCATCTGTCTAACTGCCAGTCCAGATCACACTTGCCAAGCTCATCTCTCTAACACTCGGTCCAGCCCATGCCTGCCAGTGATGATCTGTTCAATACCCTGTCCAGTCTGCACCTGCATGTGCTCATCTGTCTAACTGCCAGTCCAGCAAGCACCTGCCATTTCTCATCTGTCTAACACTTGGTCCTGCCCATCTGTTCAATACCCGGTCCAGCCTGCACCTGGCAGTGCTCCTCTGTCTAATACCCAATCCAGCCCGCACCTGCCAGCAACCATCTGTTCAACACCCAGTACAGTATGCACCTGGCAGTGCTCATCTGTCTAATACCTGGTCCAACCTGCACTTGCTAGTTCCCATCTGTTCAACACCTTATCCAGCCTGCACCTGCCAGAGTTCATCTGTCTAACACTCTGTCCAGCCAATGCCTGCCAGGGCTTATGAGTCTAAAACCCGGTCCAACCCACACCTGTCAGTTCCCATCTGTTCAACACTTGGTCCAGCCAGCACCTGCCAGTGTGCATCTGTGTAAAACCTGGTCCAGCTCGCACCTGTAAATGCCCATCTGTTCAACACTTGCTCCAGACTGCACCTTCCAGTGCTCATCTGTATAAAACCCGGTCCAACCCGCACCTGTCAATTCCCATCTGTTCAACACCTGGTCCAGCCTGCACCTGCCAGTGCCCACCTGTTTCGCACTTGGTCCAGTCTGCACCTTTCAGTGCTCTCCTGTTCCTCAGCCAGTCCGGCCCGCACCTGCCAGTGCTCATCTGTCTAATAGCCGGTCCAGCCCGCACATGCAAGTGCTCCTCTGTCTAACACACCCAGTCCAACCTGCACCTACCGATGTCCATCTGTTCAGCACCCAGTCCAGACTGCACCTACTGGTGCCCATCTGTTCAACAAGTCCATTCCGCACCTGACAGGGCTCTCCTGTTCCTCAGCCGGTCCTGCCTGGCCCTGCCAGTACTCATCTGTCTAACAGCCAGTCCACCCCTCACCTGCCAGCGCTCATCTGTCTAACTGCTGGTTCAGCTCATACTTGCCAGTGCTCATCTGTTCAACATCCAGTCCAGTCTGCACCTGCCAGTGCTCCTCTGTCTAACACCCGGTCTAGTCTGCACCTGCCAGTGCTCATCTGTCTAACTGCCCGTCCAGCTCGCACCTGCCAGTTCTCATCTGTCTAACACTCAGTCCAGCCTGCACCTGGCAGTGCTTCTCTGTCTAATACCTGATCCAGCCCACACCTGCCAGCGCCCATCTGTTCCACACCTGGTATAGTATGCACCTAGCAGTGCTCCTCTGTCTAATACCTGGTCCAGCCTGCACCTGCCAGGGCTCATCTGTCTAATACTTGGTCCAGTCCTTACCTGCCAGTTCTCATCTCTTTAACAGCCGGTCCAGCCCGCACCTGCCGATGTCGATCTGTTCAACAACCAGTCCAGCCACACTGACCGGAGGCAGTACTCCTCTGTCTAACAGCCGGTCCACTCCTCACCTGCGAGCGCTCATCTGTCTAACTGCCAGTCCAGATCACACTTGACAATGCTCATCTCTCTAACACTCGGTCCAGCCCATGCCTGCCAGTGATGATCTGTTCAATACCCTGTCCAGTCTGCACCTGCATGTGCTCATCTGTCTAACTGCCAGTCCAGCAAGCACCTGCCATTTCTCATCTGTCTAACACTTGGTCCTGCCCATCTGTTCAATACCTGGTCCAGCCTGCACCTGGCAGTGCTCCTCTGTCTAATACCCAATCCAGCCCGCACCTGCCAGCAACCATCTGTTCAACACCCAGTGCAGTATGCACCTGGCAGTGCTCATCTGTCTAATATCTGGTCCAACTGCACTTGCTAGTTCCCATCTGTTCAACACCTTATCCAGCCTGCACCTGCCAGAGCTCATCTGTCTAACACTCTGTCCAGCCAGTCCTGCCAGGGCTTATGACTCTAAAACCCGGTCCAACCCACACCTGTCAGTTCCCATCTGTTAAACACGCCAGCCAGCCACCTGCCATGTGCCATCTGTTAAAACTGGTCCACTCGCACCTTGACATGCCCATCTGTTCAACAGCTCCAGCTGCCCTCCAGTCTCATCTGTATAACCCGTCCACCCGCACCTGCAATCCCATCTGTTAACACCTGGTCCAGCTGCACTGCCAGTGCCATCTGTCTAGACTTGGTCCAGTCTGCACCTTCAGTGCTCCTCTTTTCTCACCAGTCCGGCCTGCACCTGCCAGTGCTCATCTGTCTAATAGCCGTCCAGCCGCACTTGCCAGTCTCCTCTGTCTAACACCAGTCCACCTGCACCTAGCGTGTCCTCTGTTTCACCTAGTCCAGCCTGCACCTCCAGGGCCCATCTGTTCAACTGTCCATTCGCACCTGCAGCTCTCCTTTCTCAGCCGGTCCAGCCTGCCCTGCCAGGCTCATCTGTCTAAACCAGTCCACCCTCACCTGCCAGGTCTCATCTGTCTTAACAGCCGGTCCAGCTCCTACCTGCCATGTCATCTGTTCAACATCCAGTCCAGCTGCACACTGCCAGTGCTCCTCTGTCTAACACCGGTCCAGTCTCACCTGCCAGTGCTCATCTGTCTAACTGCCCATCCAGCTGCACCTCCCGTTCCATCTGTTCTAACTATCCGCCTGTCCACCTGGCAGTGCTTCTCTGTCTAATACCTGATCCAGCCCACACCTGCCAGCGCCCATCTGTTCCACACCTGGTATAGTATGCACCTAGCAGTGCTCCTCTGTCTAATACCCGGTCCAACCAGCACCTGCCAGTTACCATCTATTCAACACCTGGTGCATCCTGCACCTGCAAGTCCCATCTTTCCAACACCTGTCCAGTCCGCACCTGCTAGAGCTCTCCTGTCCCTCAGCCGGTACAGCCGGCACCTGCCAGTGCTCATCTGTCTAACTGCTGGTCCAGCCAGCACCTGCCAGAGCTCATCTGTCTATAATCTGGTCCAGTTTGCACCTGCCAGTGCTTTTCTGTTCCTCAGCTGGCCCCATCTGCACCCGTGGTTTCAGTGTCTCTACAGTACCTGCCTACATTCTTCGTCCCTTCTTCTGGGCCTTATCAGCCTACCCACTCTAGTGGGTCAGCTGCCATCCTCTGTAGGTCAGCCCTGAAGTAGCACCTGGTGCCACCTCCTTGTCTCTCCTTGGGTTGCAGTGTTACCTGCTGCCGCTTATCCGAGGTTAGATTTGGTAAGCCAGCTTCTCGCTGCCAATCATCATAGTAATTGCATGATGAATGCAGCGCTGTAATTTGATAATGGGTAAATCTTGCTGTCACTTATGGATAAGCCTTTGCTTACATTGTGATACCAATGTCTATTTTTATATCAATGCAAAAGACCTTTTTTTCTCATGTTTCATTCATTTTCCTCCATTTTTATCTCAGATGCATCTGTTTTTTTTTCTCATAAATTTAGAAAATAGAACCAAGCTGACTGTCTGAGCTTTTTTATAACCATTGACTCTTAACAATTGATCAGATAAAATGAATGGAATTCAAATGGAAAACAGATTTAAAAAGAATGTCTTTAGTTTTTCCATCTGTATTTAAAGGATCCCCATAGACTTTAATGGTTGAGTCTGATTCACAATGCAAGTGAAAATAGGACATGCTCTGAATCCCCGGACCGGACACATAAATCACTTTTTAAAACATGTTTTTATAGATCAATGAAACTTTATGGGTCTATGTGCTGTCCATTTAAAAACAGATAACACATGGACGTGTACAGTGGACGTGTAAATATAGCCTATAGGAAAAAAAAAACTAATAAAATGTGTTTAAACTCTGAGTATGCTAAGTAAAACTCAAATGTTGGTGAAATGAGTAACCATACTCTTAAGACTGCATCACATTTTTTGAGTCTTAGCCAACTTTCATAAACTATATAAAATACTTTAAGCTTTTCCTAGTTTCTTACTTTGTTTTCAGGTGTCATAAAATAACTTGTATGATAGGAAACCTAGTATAAGTCATATTTTGTATTAGACAATATCTCTAGAATAGAAAGTACTATTGACTAAGATTTCCAGTCAATGTCAAAACTTGAACTGCATTATATCTGCCAAAAGAGGCTATGGACATGTTTCAAGCTTAACTTCTAAAATTTCCATTTTCTAACAGAAATAGCTTTTTAGAAGTTCATGTCAAACATGTAAAGTCCAAAAAAGAAGAAAATAATCCATATTTGTTTCAAGAAGCTAAAATATTACATTGTTTTTCAATGGCATTCTAACAGGCAAGTAGTCATAGATTTTTCCAGAAGTTACTGTAAGTAATATGTAGAGAAAATGTTTCCAGACCGTTTAAACTTTTCAGAAACTTCAATGTCATAAAAATCACCACATATAAACATTAAAGTGGTTGTCCAACCCCAAAATCTTACAGTAGTTTAACTTTTTGTTAAACTAATCTGTGTTAAATTGTAATTAAAATCACACCTATACCTTTTTTTTCTTGTTTTGTTTCTACCTTTTGTTCTTCATTTATTTCACTTCATTGCCCGCATTCAGTTTGTTTACATACTTATCTTCCTGACTTGGCAGCTTTCTGTGTTTTTTATTCTAAGGCCGGCGTCACACACAACTACAAAAAATCGGTCCGTTTTAGTCGGTCGATTGTCGGATCAAAATGCAAACATTACACATCCTTCTGGCATCCGATTTTCCTTCAAAGATGCGATTTAGTCACATGTGTGTGTACCTGTAACATCCGATTTTCATCCGACCACCGTTTTTTTGTCGCAGCTTACCAAAAAGGACCAATAATGGTTTTGAGGCCTGATACTAATTTAAATCATCAGGCAGAGCTATATTTAAGTGATCTGCTACAGCTGTGACTCTCCCACCTTTGGACTGGTTTAATTTTGTTCCTTCTGCTTAGTGCTTGCTAGCTGCTTTATACAAACATGAGCGACACACTCAGATTTACTCCCACTGAGCGTGTGCTGTTCCATTGGGTTATATCCAGACGTTTTGGGGAGCTATATCCTGTAATATCAGATCCCAGAAGACGCAGAAGGATGTGGGTACATCCACTTTTGACAAGAAGGATAACTAAAGGCCATTTTCACCGGCTATATTTGTCACTGCGTAGCCATGGAGAAAAGTTTTTCCTATATTGTCGAATGAGCATAGCTACCTTTGATACTCTGCTTGAAATTGTGCGCCCTGGGATTACATTTCATGAAACCAGGATGAGAAAAGCAATTTCTGCCGAGGAACGTCTTCTCCTAACAATAAGGTATGTGTGTCAACGATATGTTGATGATGTTTTCCTCCACATACTCACTTTGCAAGTGTTGGAGCACACTTTTTGTAAACTTATAATGTGTGTAATGTATTTCTCAACCTTAGCTATCTCAATTATTGCCTATGGTCTATTCTACAGAAGCCATGGCTTGTAATCTAATTTCCAGCATGTGTGCTGTAACAAACTCAAGCATTGTAAGTGTTGTGAATGCTGTTTTTTTTTAAAACTGATTTGTCCATGTTCTATGTGTGTTACAGGTTCCTTTCTACTGGCATGTCCTACGCTGCTCTGCACTTAGAGTTCCTAATAGGCAGATCAACAATTTCTGGCATTGTTCGGTCAACTTGTGTGGAAATTTGGAACAGACTACATGAAGAAGTCATGCCTGAACCCAAAATGAGTGACTGGTTGAGGATAGCACAGGGTTTTGCACAAAATTGCCAGTTTCCACACTGTATAGGAGCCCTGGACGGCAAGCACATACGTGTTCGTAAACCTCCTAACTCAGGCTCCCAATTCTTCAATTACAAACAATATTTTTCTGTTGTTTTGTTGGCCTTGGTCGACACAAACTACATGTTTATAATTGTAGACATTGGGGCCTATGGAAGGACTGGAGACTCAAGAGTCTTCAATACTTCCATAATGGGTAGGCGGATACGCAATAACCAACTGGACCTACCTCCAGCAAGTCAACTTACAGACTCTATTCCAGAACATGTGCCTTATGTTATAGTAGCGGATGAGGCCTTTCAATTAACCCGTAATGTAATGAGGCCATATCCCCGTCGCTATCTCACCCATCGGCGTAGAATATTTAATTGTCGGCTGTCACGTGCTCGGCGTCTGGTGGAGTGCACATTTGGAATTCTTTGTGCTAAATGGCGGGTACTTCAATCTGCAATTCAACTCAGTGAAGATAATGTTAATGTGGTCCTCAAAGCATGTGTGGTCCTACATAATTTTTGTAGAATCCATGAATGCTCCTCTCAACATGTGGGTGAATTAGCCTCTGTGAATGTGTCTTTGCCTATGTCACCACCCATCCATCCCCGTCGTCCACCTTCAGGCATAAAAGTACGTGATGTGTTCACTCAATATTTTCTGTCCCCTGAGGGTGCTACTGCCTGGCAAGAGGAGGCATTATTACACATGTAGTGTGGCTATGTTGCTCTGTCATAAAGATATTTCTTCTCACTTTATTGTATATGTTGTGATGTTTTTGTTGTCATGTTGTGTGTAAGTTACGCAGCCCATCACCTTTTGAAATAATCACATACAATCAATGCCACTTAAATATTTTTTTATGTCTGCTGTTATGTTTAGTGGCTTTAAACATAATGCTAAAGGACTGAATGTGTCCCTAGCTTTTTTAAACATATTTGCTGATAACTTCTCAGCAGTAAAACAAAGGTAAATTTGATAACTTAAAACATAAACATAATAATATACATAACACCTATAACTGCTGGTAGGTGTGTGGTGGTGAAGGTGGAAGTCCAGCTTGTGAGGGCTGGCTAGCTGTTCTCCAGCCACTGTGTCACCATGAGTGGTGGCTGACTGAGCAGTTTGCTGCATGCTTCTGGCTTGCTCTGGATGTGGGTTTGGGTATGGTAAGTTTGGGAACTGTTGTGGGTAGTCATAATATGACTGCCCACTTACACTATAGCCCCCAAAATGCCCAAGTCGACCATACCCATGTTGTGGCCAGCATTGAACATTGGGTATGGTCGAGTGGGCATATTGTGACTGTGCACTCTGTGCCATGGCTTGGATCTGGTTAGCTCCGTATAGAGAAGAAGCTGCAGTAGGATGAGGAGGAGGAGTTGGGTTCTGTTGGACACAAGGAGGAGGTGGAGGAGGAGGATGATGATGAGGAGGAGGATCAGAGGCTGATGCAGATTGTGAGGGATTTGGACCCAACAATCTAAATACATTTTCTGGACCAACCACCCATCTATCAAGATAATTTAGTAGGTTGGTTGGATCATTAGGCGGTGTTCCAGCATCCAACACAATATGCAGTGCACTTCTGATCCGCAGTATGTGCTGTCTTGGAATCGCCCGGAGGTAACGGGCCAGACTGCGGCAAAATCCCTCCTCACCATCATCATTAGCTACAGTGGACAAATAGTCCAGCACTCATCGGTCCACCTGCCTCCTTGTGACATAACCAACTCCTTCTCTTCTACGCCTGGGTCGCCGTGCAACATCTGCTGTAGGCGAAGCGACATCCAGGGGCCTACCAGGGCTGCTGCTCAGGGGAGGGTCTTGCGACTGTAGAGACAATCTCTCAGACTCCACTGCTGGTGGTGGTGGTGGTGATGCTGCTGCTGCTGCACTTGGTGCTGAAGATGGCCCAGCCTCCTCAACATCCCCCACAGGGTCGATAACTGCCTCCGAGTCAGAAGCTGGCTCTCTGTCTGTAAGGTTTGACTCGGTGCTAGAGAATAAGAAAAATTATTACAATTTATTCATTAAAAATCATATAAACTTTGTACAGACATGAACTTACGGTCGCAAATCCAGAGCTGGAGCAAGAAAATTAAGTCGATCAAAATACACATATTTGCGCTTAGTGCTTGCTGCTGCCCCACTGCGCCCCCTCAGCTGTCTCTCTCTCCTGTAGCAGTCTCTACAGCTGCGCCAACGTCTTGTAACATCTGAGGCTGAAAAATTAACAGATACAATAACATTTTTAAATTATGTGCCCTTGTAATGTATTTTAAAAATAAAAACCGTACACCAGCAATATATTACTTTTTAACCTGTTATAGGGGTATAGAACAGCAATACAAATTGTATGTAGGGTTAAAATAACAATTTAATATTACAAGGGTTCATACATAGAAAGCTGTATGACATATGTGTCACAATAATTAGCATTTATTTGGCACACAGCAATGGAATGAACAAAAGGGACACATATTAAGTAGTTCACCTACGCATTTATTGTGTCCGGCAAAATGTAAAACTTTAATTTGGCGAACATTGCAGTAGGACCTAAATATCACACCAACACAGACGGCACCTGAACATTCATCATACCAGGACCTTCAGTTGGTCCCTGCCCTGTGTGATTCCCGTATATATGGGATGGAGCGTTTTCAAGTTATCATATCCCACAGTGGCCTCCTCTGTTCCTTTTGAGTTATGTTCCTTAAGGTTTGAGAAACACCCATTGCAGGCTCGAAACGTTACCTCTACATGTTTTTAGTCTGTGGAGTTTTGAAGTTACACTTTTTCAACTTGCATTGAAATTTTTTTTTTTTTGCGGCTGTTTTGACAATTATACAGGAGCTAAATATTACATGTGCTTGGATTTCTCACATAGCATTGGGGGTTCAACAGGAATAACTGATTTATTCAACACATTTCAGGTTCACATATAAGGGTACAGGGACATTATAACACATTGTTGTTGGTACATACTGAGTAGTCAAACAGTATTGTAAGCGGTTTCAAGTCGTTACTTACTAATGCGTTCTTGCTCCTCCCTAGACCTGTCGCTAAAATCCGGGAACATCTGTCCACATATTCTCCTCCAAGCCGCGTCCTTCCGCGACCGGTTCGAATAATTTGGATCCCGCTGGTCCCAAAGTTCTGGCCTCTCCTGGACCAGAACGATCAACATCTCCACATTGATGTGACTGGCCATGGTTCTGGACTCCGTGGAGGCGGTTTCCTGTTTGGGTTTGAATTTTCGTAGCCTAATTAGCATGTCAGCCCTTCCTGGCAATTATCCTGATGCAATTTCCTGACACCTGGGATAGTGGTGCGATTTAATCGCAAGTCACACGTGCGGTCCGTTTGTAATCCGATTTTTCATCGCTCCCATAGACTTGCATTGGCGATAGTCGACCCACAATCTGTGACAATCGCAGCATGCTGCGATTGCACATGGACGTTTAAAATGGACCACAAAAAATCTGATACTGGGAGCTGCTCCATAGTTTAACATAGGGCAGACTGCAATACGAATTTCATCGTATTGCAGTCGTCCGATTCTGTCGCCAGTGTGACGCCGGCCTTACGTCACAACCAGTGATAGCCCTGCCCTGACTAATTTTCCAGTTTTCCCCTCTGTCTGCCAACTAAACACTAAATTTCTGTCTTAGTAATTATTATTATTATTATTATTATTATTAAAGTGCCATTTATTCCATGGCGCTTTACATGTGAAAAGGGGTATACATAAAAACATGTACAATTATCTTAAATAAAACAAAAAAACGACTGGTACAAGAGGAAAGAGGACCCTGCCCGTGAGAACTCACAGTCTACAAGGGATGGGAGTGGATACAGAAGGTGAGGATAATCTGCACAAGCGCTGATTTCTATAATTCATTCCAGTTTTGGAACAGTGACAGAGCAGTGATCTCGGTCCTCCCATCTGTAGAAGTACAGCACCAATTATCTATACCTCACATCACATTCTTAATGCTAATAAAGTTGTTAACTGTCCCCCTGTATATCTACTGAAAGACATATGTAAACTGTGAAACTGAGGCATAGCTAGGGGTTCAGCTCAGGCGGGGTGAAACATCTGAGTGGACCCCAACCAGTAATCCAGTATACTTCATTCCCATAGTCCTCCATATAGAATACTACACTCCCATAGCCCTGTATCCAGTATAGTGCTCTCACTATAGTCCTCCATACAGTATAATGCTCTCCCCATAGTCCTCCATACAGTGTACTGCACTCCCCATAGTCTTCCATATAGTGTTCAGCACTTCCCATACTCCTCCATACAGTATACTGCACTCCCCATAGTCCTCCCCATTACAAAAGAAAAAAACCCTCTAGATGAGTGACATGATATTTACAGGGGCTTGTTGGGTATGTGCACTGTAGGAAAGTTAAGGTCCTGCACTCCCCATAACTTCCATACAGTATACTGCACTTCCCATAGTCCTTCATATAATATAATGCTCTCCCAATTTTCCTCTATACAGTATACCTCTTTCCTCATTGTCCTCCATACAGTATAATGCTCTCCCCATAGTCGTCCTTACAGTACACTGCACTCCCCATAGTGTTCCATACAGTATTATGCTTTCCCCATAGTCTTCCATACAGTATAATGCTCTTCCCATAGTCCTCCTTGCAGTATACTGCACCTCACATAGTCTTCCACATAGTATCCTGCACTCTCCATAGTCCTCCATACAGTATAATGTACCACATAATCCTCCGTACAGTACACTTCCCATAGTCCTATATATAGTAAAATGCACCATACAGTTCTCCATACAGAATACTGCACTCCCTCAAAGTCCTTCATACAGTATAGTGCACTCCCTATAGTCCTCCATATAGTATAATGCACTCCCCATAGTCCTCCATACAGTATATTGAACAACCCATATTCCTCTATATAGTATAATGCACCCCATTTTCATCAATACAGTATATTGCACTCCCCATAGACCTCTATATAGTATAATGCATCCCATAATTCTCCATATAGTATAATGCACTCCCCGTAGTCCTGTATACAGTATAATGCACTCCACATAGTCCTCCATATAGTATAATGCACTTCCCATAGTGCTCCAAACAGTATAATGCACTCCCCATATTTCTCCATACAGTATATTGCACCCTATAGTCCTACATACAGTATACTGCACCCCATATTCCTCCATACAGTGTACTGCACTCCCCATAGTCATTCATATAGTATAATGGCCCCCAAAATTTATGGAGGCCCCATGCTGTATGAGGTCCCCCACATTAGTCCCTACAATGTATGAGGGCCCCCATAATTTATGATGCCCCCATAGTCATTCCATACATTTCAGTTAAAATGAAAAACATCATATAATCACATCACATATTCCAGGATCATGATGAGCCCTCCTGCAAAGTACTGGTGCATGAACTAGACATCAAGAGTCCAAGTGCGGAGCGATGTCACCGTGCTGGGATTCTCTGACTTCCTGCATGCGCACTGGCACTTATTTCCTGGCATCACCTGCTATTCTGTTGACAGTAGGTTTAAAGCAACTTGCGTTCTACAGAATAGACAGCGGTAGTACAGGGAGACTGTGTCTCGCTGCTCTACCACAGAGATTAACTAAATCAGTGTGCAGTGCATGTTGAAACAGTTGAGGGTAGCAAAGCTTCAGTGGACCCTTTAGAGCATGGAGTCCAGGATGTCCACACTTTCTACCCCCTCGGTAGCTACGCTACTGCTATGAAATTAAAAGTCTATAGGCATGTGTGTGTGAAAGAGTGTGTAAGTGTCCTGCTTCTCTGCTGAGCCCTGTTCCTCATCCCCTGACTTTCTTGTGTTTCAATGTTTCTAGCTAGGCCATCAGACTTTATACAGACTAAGGAAGGACCTTTGTTCTTCCTGTTCCACCATTCTACTAAGCTGTATATGTGACCTGAGAACACAGATACAGCTGAAGTTAGGATGTCCATGCTAACAGCAGATTGGATAAGTAATTCCAATCAGCTGTTTCATGCCAGCGCTTCCTCACAATGAACCACACTGTGAAGGTACCATGAGGCTGAAAGGGCTCACTGGCAAGCATTGTATGACCACTTCTTAATTCAGAGTAAAATTACAACACTTATACTCACCGTCAGTGCAGGCATCGTTCCAGTGGTGTTTGCATTGGCTCTCCCTTGTATCGCATGACATAAGTATGTCACGCAATTCCTATGGCAAATCAGTGCTGGCTTAACTCTCCCTACCTTCAACACCTTCAGACAAATCACATATGTCCGAAGGAAGTGGGAGAGCTGCAGCTCCCACTTCCTTCAGAACTATTTGATTCGTACAATGACCAAGTGTTAGTGTGTGTGGGTGGGGGAAAGCCCGAGCATGTGGCAAACTTGAGAAGGTATATAGGAAAGCTGAGTGTTTGTATGGCAGAGCTGAGTGAGTGTATAGTAGAGCTGCATGTGCACGTGAGTGTGTGCATGATAGAGATGAGTGTACAGTCATGGTCAAAAGTTTTGAGAATGACACAAATATTATATTTTCATATGATCTGCTGCCCTCTGGTTTTTATGTGTGTTTGACAGATGTTTTTATCACAGACAGAAATATAATTGCAAACATATGAGTAACAAAAGCTTATATTGACAGTTAGAATGAGTTAATGCATCAAGTCAATATTTGCAGTGTTGACCCTTCTTCTTCAGGACCTCTGCAATTCTCCCTGGCATGCTCTCAATCAACTTCTGGGACAAATCCTGACTGATAGCAGTCCATTCTTGCACAATCAATGCTTTCATTTTGTCAGAATTTTTTGGTTTGTGTTTGTCCACCCGTCTCTTGATGATTGACCATAAGTTCTCAATGGGGTTAAGATCTGGGAGTTTCCAGGCCATGGACCCAAAATCTCTATGTTTTGTTCCCTGAGCCATTTAGTTATCACCTTTGCTTTATGGCAAGGTGCTCCATCATGCTGGAAAAGGCATTGTTGATCGCCAAACTGCTCTTGAAGGGTTGGGAGAAGATGCTCTTGGAGGGCATTCTGGTACCATTCTTTATTCATGGCTGTGTTTTTAGGCAAGACTGTGAGAGAGCCGATTCCCTTGGCTGAGAAGCAACCCCACACATGAATGGTTTCAGGATGCTTAACAGTTGGCATGAGACAAGACTGGTGGTAGCGCTCACCTTGTCTTCTCCGAATGAGGCGTTTTCCTGATGTCCCAAATAATCGAAAAGGGGATTCATCAGAGAAAATAACTTTACCCGAGTCCTCAGCAGTCCACTGCCTGTACCTTTTGCAGAATATCAGTCTGTCCATGATGTTTTTTCTGGAGAGAAGTGGCTTCTTTGCTGCCCTCCTTGAGACCAGGCCTTGCTCCAAGAGTCTCCGCCTCACAGTGCGTGCAGATGCACTCACACCTGCCTGCTGCCATTCCTGAGCAAGCTCTGCACTGCTGGTAGCCCGATCCCACAGCTGAAACACTTT
Organism: Oophaga sylvatica; assembly: GCA_033576555.1. Lineage (NCBI taxonomy): Eukaryota > Metazoa > Chordata > Amphibia > Anura > Dendrobatidae > Oophaga > Oophaga sylvatica. Next base: position 209,631,320 of record JARQOD010000001.1, read on the forward strand.
TAAGAGACGGTCCTGGCGCTTGCTGGTCTTTCTTGGGCGCCCTGGAGCCTTTTTGGCAACAATGGAACCTCTCTCCTTGAAGTTCTTGATGATGCGATAGATTGTTGACTGAGGTGCAATCTTTCTAGCTGCGATACTCTTCCCTGTTAGGCCATTTTTGTGCATTGCAATGATGACTGCATGTGTTTCTTTAGAGATAACCATGGTTAACAGAAGAGAAACAATGATGCCAAGCACCAGCCTCCTTTTAAAGTGTCCAGTGGTGTCATTCTTACTTAATCATGACAGATTGATCTCCAGCCATGTCCTCATCAACACCCACACCTGTGTTAATGGAGCAATCACTGAAAAGAGGTTAGCTGGTCCTTTTAAGTCAGGGCTGCAATGATGTTGAAATCTGTTTTGGGGATAAAGTTCATTTTCTAGCCAAATATTGACTTTGCAAGTAATTGCTGTTAAGCTGATCACTCTTTATAACATTCTGGAGTATATGCAAATTGCCATTAGAAAAAGTGAAGCAGTAGACTTTGTAAAAATTAATATTTGTGTCATTCTCAAAACTTTTGTCCATGACTGTAGCTATAACAGAGATGAGTGTGTGTGAATGGTAGAGTTGTGTGTATGTGTGTATAGCAGAGCTGTGTGTGTGTTGATGTAGCAGAGCTGTGTGAGGAAAGCAGACAACAGTGGCCCATGAGTAGGTCCCATCTTTATTGCGTTTATCTCTGGCTGCTTCATAAAGGAAGAAGAGGTAACAAAACTTTAAAAAGACAAAATCTGGTGTGATGTTGAGATCAGATACTCTTGATCAAGTATAGATTTATTGAGCTGTCATTTACAGCAAAATTCTACAGGTAGTGCAGATTTCAACCATATAACTAGTTATCTTAGGTATGTGCTTACTGCTTATGACTTATTTTTCATGTGGATTATGCTCTGTAACCACCTCAAAAAAAGTGCTAAAGAATTTACCATAGTGCATTGCAATGTAAAAACAACTTGCTGTGCATTTGTTCATTTTTTTGAGCTTCTTTTATCAACTCTAGATAACCAAAGCTGCAAAGCAATTCAAAAAAGTTACTTAACCATTCTTCAGGCAGCTTCTTCTTGGAAAAGGCTTACAATTTTATATACACAGGTAAAAAAAAGCACTTAAAAAATTGACTGAAAATTATGCCAAAAAAAGACGCTTTTCTAAACTGTCTTCTGCTTGGAAAGCTTGGCGGTTTAAAAAATTTATAAACTCTTAGCCATGGAACATCAGCAACCCGAAAAGAAATCTATTAGTTGACTATTATATGAAAATTACCATTCAAGGAATTCTTCACCAAAGATCTGAAACTGCATAAATAAGGGACTAGAACAAACCTAGCTACATAGATAAGGTACAATCTTTTGCACACGGGGATGATTCCCTGTGTTTCCAACACAAGTGGATTCTCACCTGCCGACTAAATTCTCATTCTCTCAGGTACACATTAGGAAAAGTGACTGAGGCTTGACGTTCGTATTGTCGAGCTGTTTACTCATACGGAACCAAGGACTCCCCAAACTGAGCCCCTTCCCCATTATCAGGATACCCCCGTTATCCTCCCCCAATAACGAGAGACAATAAATCTTTGGAATATATATGGCCACAGCAGCCTTTATTTAAGTACAAACAATATTAACAATAATTAACAATATACCATAACAACATTAGGGAGGAGTCCTTGAAGCTACAAAGATCATGGTGAATTGACCCAAAATCCTGTGAACAACACCCAACCTCTTACTCCCAGCCGTTACCCCACAGGCTCGGGAGCACCAACAATCGAGGTATGCTGTTCACCCACCTACTTGGGGATCTGCCCACTCCTGTGTGAACTCCCCTTCCACCTTTCACCAGATCACCATCCACGTAACTTCAGACAGTGGAGACCCTAAACAGAGTCCCCCCAAACCAATTTCCAACAACTTCAAGGACTCTCTCCCCACCCCCTTGAGCCACCATGACCCAAAATTATACAAAATAACCACCTCATCATACAGGGAGGGAGGGCGGGACTACTGATGGGGCAAGGCAGGAACTGACACCTGGAGCCGCCCCATCGCTGCCTTATAAACCCCCCACCACCCCCTCTCATTTAAATGTTCCTCCCTGTTTGTAAACCCCTCCAAACCCCCGTCATGCCGGCCTCCGCCCACGCCTCTTTCTTGAGGGGAGGAAGGCTCTGCTCCGGCCATTACTTGACGTTGGTATTGTCGAGCTGTTTACTCATACGGAACCAAGGACTGACCAAACTGAGCCCCTTCCCCATTATCAGGATACCCCCATTATCCTCCCCCAATAACGAGAGACAATAAATCTTTGGAATATATATGGCCACATCAGCCTTTATTTAAGTACAAACAATATTAACAATAATTAACAATATACCATAACAACATTAGGGAGGAGTCCTTGAAGCTACAAAGATCATGGTGAATTGACCCAAAATCCTGTGAACAACACCCAACCTCTTACTCCCAGCCATTACCCCACAGGCTCGGGAGCACCAACAATCGAGGTATGCTGTTCACCCAACTACATGGGGATCCGCCCACTCCTGTGTGAACTCCCCTTCCACCTTTCACCAGATCACCATCCACGTAACTTCAGACAGTGGAGACCCTAAACAGAGTCCCCCCAAACCAATTTCCAACAACTTCAAGGACTCTCTCCCCACCCCCTTGAGCCGCCACAACGAGGGCCCCATTGAAACCTCAATGGCCCGAGACCCCCTAAACCCGCAAAGCTATGGCCCTTTCAATACCTTCCTGAATACCCAAAGCCCAAATATCCGAACCAACGGCATTCAGATGAACCCCATCGGCCAACTAAAAGTCCCCCTCACCCTTCTCCAGATCAAAATGCCGCACAGACACGTTACCGTTTCGAGCCATGAAAGAAGACACAGGTCTATTAACCTTTATCCTGGCCTTATTAATCTTAGCCAGGGACCTCATGTTCCGCCAACGCCTGCGTGGAACAATTTCAGACCAAACCATGATGACCCCCGGATATAACACCCATAACCGCAAGCAATCCTGCTTAATGTCCTTTACTAATTCCCGGAAGGGTCGCACCGCGAGATCATTCCCCCCTACATGGAGTACCAAAATATCAGGAGCACGGTCCAAACGAGCGCAACCATGAATTTCAGGCAACACCCTCCTCCACTGCATTCCTCGAAAACCGAGCCATCGCACCACCACCATAGACCGGGAAATCCCAGTTGCCGACCATCAGTCCTGACGTCAGCTCGCAACGCTCCCCAGTGGACGAAGGAATGACCGAAAATCCAAACCAGCAGGGGGGCGATACCTGAAACGAGAAAACAATACTAAACAAACCAAAAGAACACCCTCAAAAACTGCTCCAATAGTCACACATCCCCCAACAGAAAGGCCAACGCCCCCACGTCGCGAATTAAGGCCTAATGTAACTCCTAAATCGATTAGACTTCCAACCCCCAATACGTTGTATTGATGACGCACCCAAACCCCTAACTGCCGCTTCGGTCGCCGCACCAATACGGAAAGAATGAGTCCCAAAACGAGAGTCATCCAAACCCAACGCTCAAATGGACCTCTTGAAAATGGCGTTAAACTGATACCTAGACAGGCTACCACCATCAGCATGGCACAACAATGAGCCCCCCAATCCGGGGCCCAACTCCCAAAAACGCTGCAAGCATAACACTGGACACATCGAATACTCCGTACATTGCCCAACACAACCCGACGGCCCTTCCCCTCCTGATCCGTTTTAGACCTACGCAGCCAAAATTCAACTCCACCCGCCATCAATAGCACGTCTTTAGCCAACAAACCGCCTACCACCTGCTTATTACACGAAACCAGCTCGCCCACCCGCAAGGCCCCAAAAAATGATAACGAAAAAGCCAAACGGAATAATAAAACCTCAAAACGAGAGGAACACATCGTATCCAAAATAAAACCCAACCGTTCTAACAAAGCAAAGGATACCGGGCGCCTCGTGTCACCAAGCCCCTTTGTTCGTCGAAAACCTTTCACCGCCTGCTGTACCAAAAAGGTCTTTGACAAATCACAAGTCCCACTCAAACGGAAACCAAAAGATAATGCTGCCAAAACCCGCGATACTTTAGCACAAGACCATCCTTCCCTCGCTCCCTGCCCCAACCAAGCCAACAAGGCCCTTTGTTGATCCACCCCATGCCCCACAACTGGAACTGTCGCTAAAAACTCTTCCCAATTAATCCACACTGCCTGATAAGCCGCCCAAGTTTTCGGAGCCAACGACGCCCTAATCAGTGACTCTGCAGACTGTAAACCACCTTCCACAGCTCCTCTGGGCAGGCTAAACCTTCGTACTCCGCTTCCGGGGCCAATGAGCGAAAACGATCCCACTGTAAAGGAGAAAGAGAATCAGCTATATCATTCTTCACACCCGGAACATGCGTCGCCGTCACGTGCGCATTCAATGCCAAACATAGCAAAACCAAACGTTGCAAAACTCGAACGACAGGAGGAGAGGATGCAGTAAGCCCATTAATTGCACAAACGACTCCCATGTTATCACAATTGAACCGCACCCGACGATCCCGAAACTCCTGCCCCCATAAGTGCACTGCCACAAGGATCGGAAAAATCTCCAACAATGTTATGTTGCGTACCAATCCTCTGACACCCACTCCCCAGGCCAGCGAGACGCACACCACTTTCCCCTGAAATAGGCTCCAAAACCAACACCGCCGGCTGCATCCGTAAACAACTCCAACACATCATTTCCAACAACCTCAGCCATGACCAATGAGCGCCCATTATAACCTTCTAGGAAGGAATCCCAAACAGCCAAGTCTGCCTTAAGTTCCCCAGACAACCGTATGAAGTGATGAGGGGCTTTAATCCTTGCCGTAGCGCTTGCCAGCCTACGTGAAAAAACTCGCCCCATCGGCATCACTCGACATGCAAAATTCAGCTTCCCTAGCAACGACTGCAAATCCCGCAACGACAACTTCTTCAAACGGCGCGCTCTTCCCACTTCAGCCCGTAAAGCTAACAACTTTTCCTCGGGCAATCTGAACTCCCATGCCATCGTATCGATGGCTATCCCCAGAAAACACAAACAAGTAGATGGACCCTCAGTCTTACCAGGCGCCAAAGGAACCCCAAAACGCTCCGCCACCCACTCAACAGCTCTCAAAATCCCATGACAGCGCGAAGAGTTTGCCGGGCCCACACACAAGAAATCATCCAAGTAATGAATAACTGATTCACAACCGGACACCTCTCGCACCACCCACTCTAGAAAGGAACTAAAAGCTTCAAAATATGCGCATGATAAAGAACACCCCATAGGTAAGCACCTGTCAACAAAGAACCCGCCTTCCCAAAAACAACCCAGCAGCTTCAAGCTATACGGATGCACCGGCAAAAGTCGAAAAGCAGATTCGATGTCGGTCTTAGCCATAAGGGCCCCTCGACCGCACTTCCTCACCCACCGCGCAGCCTCATCAAAAGAGGAATAAACCACCGAACAAATTTCAGGATCGATGCCATCGTTCACAGATCTCCCCCGCGGGTAAGAAAGATGCTGAATAAGCCGAAACTTGTTCGGCTCCTTCTTTGGAACAACGCCCAACGGGGAAACCACTAGATCAGAAAAAGGTGGCGACGAGAAAGGGCCCGCCATGCGACCCAACGAAACTTCCTTTGCCAATTTTTCCCCCACCATCTCCTTATGCAATAGGGCCGAACGCAAATTCCTAAGTACCCGCGGGATAGCAAACGGGGGATGTGGGATAACAAAACCATCCTTAAAACCATTATACAACAACGCCGCCTTCTCCTTGTCCCCATATCTATTTAGATAAGGGACCATCCTTTCCAGACTCACTGGAGTCTCTCCCTTGTGAATTACCACCCCCAGATTTTTGCTTCCCTTTTTTAAAACAGACGCTCCATGTGAGGCGCCATTGCAGTTGGAGCAAACATGTTTGACTTTACACCCTACCCCAAACTTACACTGGCCGTCATTAAACTGCCAGCATACCCCCAATTTGTTTCCACCTGCTTGCCCTTGACCACTTCCTCCCGCTGCCCCCGCGTTATTGCTACTCTGGCTGGCGCCCGCAGTTCCCCCATGAAAGGAATGCCCAAACTTATTCTGTGCTATGACTCTCATCCACAGACCAATATCCTTCTGATCCCAACGAATTGCCGGACGAACAGCCTTCCTTTGCCTAAACTGCTCGTCATACCGCAGCCAAGCCTGCCCCCCATACACCCTATATGCCTCCCCTATAGCATCAAAGTAACAAAATAAAGCCGAACAGTTGTCCGGAGCTTTTTCCCCGATAACACTTGCCAAAATGGCAAACGCTTGTTGCCAATTAACAAACGTCTGAGGAATTAAGCGCCACCTCCGTTTTTCCTCCTCCTCCTTCTTACTATCCTCCTTTTTACTTTTGTCCAAATTAAATTTCTCCAAAGGCAATAAAGAGAATATTTCAACATACTCATCCTTCCAAATACGCTCTTTCACCTCCTTCTTCAAATGCGCCCCCAAGGGGCCCTCAAAACAAACATACACCTCCCCGTGAGCCCTATCATCTAAACGCACCCGACACTCTTTTTCCTTCTCTGTCTGCACCGACACAGACACAGGTTCGGCACTATGCCCTTCCTGCTCCGTCCCGCTCAAAACCAGTTGCCCCCCAACCTGCGACCCAACCCAAGCCGTCACCGGAGACGGAGAACCAAAACCTCTCTCTAACCGTGACAGCAAATTGTGCACATCAACCAACATTTCCTTAACCCCGGCTACCTCGGCAGCCCCCCCAACACTATTACCGACCCCCGACCGAACTACCCCAAACGGTGAAGAAGACAAAAACGACTGACAGACACTTGACACAGAATTATACTCACCGGGCTGCGAGGGTGCTGTGAGCCCTCCAGCCGGATAACCTGGCTCCAAAGATGCATCCCCACTGCCGCGATCCGACACAACGACTCCGCTGATTTGTTCCTGACGTCCAGAAACCCCGTCGGGACCTCCAGGAGAAAAAGGCCTAGACCCCATTGGGGATCCAGCCCGCTGGTCCTCAAATAGCGATGACGACTGGGTCGCAGTAGCACCCGATGATGCTTCAATGCCGCTCCCAGTAATGGCCCCCCGCTGCACCCCAGTGACACCCGAGTGGGATCCCCACCCGCTATCCACCGAGGTCAGCTGACTAAGCCCTGCCGTATAGCAGGCCGACAACAAACCATCAGGGGCCTCAGCTCTAGAAACGGCAGCGTAGGCAGGCCGCCCCACGTTCACCACACAGCGACGGCCCCCCGCCACATCTGGAACCCCACCCACTATGGGGGATAAAATCTGCTGCCCCGAACTGCCGACCGATGCCTCGGCCGCCGAAACTCTGGAGCCGTCAACAGAGGCAGGCCGCCGTGCAGGAACACTGCCCCTGCGGCCCGCCGCTATCAAGGGGGGACAATTGATGACCTGGTGAGCCGGCCAATCCATTAGCCGCCGACGCACCTGCGTCGCTGTCTGGGGCAGGCCACACAGCAAGCCGATCGCAACTGCGACCTCCCGAGGACGCAGCTCTCAAAAGACGCCCGGCGCGTAACGGCTCCACCCCCTGACTAGAACGTGGTGGAGGAGAGGTTACCGCCGCAGGGCCTCGCCGGCTGGGCGGATTCCTCCCAGGCCGGGCCTGCTGGCACGAGCGCCGCGTGGCGCCCGGCCTGGAGGGGCCCGTGAGGGCTCCTGCGCCGACGTGAGGCCCGAGGAGCCTGATCAGGCGAAAGCCGCTCTGGAGGCCTCACCCATCTTGGACGCCTCTCCCGCTGCGCTGCCCCAGACGACTGACCTGGCGTTCCCTGGACAAGGATCGCAACCTGCGCTTCCAGCCATCCTGGCGGCTGCGACAAGGCCGCAGACCTAAGGCGCTCCAGCGCCACATTCACTGACATGGTGAGCTGTACTACTGATGGGGCAAGGCAGGAACTGACACCTGGAGCCGCCCCATCGCTGCCTTATAAACCCCCCACCACCCCCTCTCATTTAAATGTTCCTCCCTCTTTGTAAACCCCTCCAAACCCCCGTCATGCCGGCCTCCGCCCACGCCTCTTTCTTGAGGGAGGGAGGCTCTGCTCCGGCCATTACTTTAGTTAGTGCATGACAGCAAATATTCAAATAATTGCGATCACTCACATTGGGAATACGTAGTAATCATAACAGCGTGTGCATAGCATACTGTCAAAATTCATGAATCTGCAGTCACAAAGAGTGTGTAAAACCCAGAAAACCCCTTTAATACGTAGATGCTATAACAGATCCAAACTTACTACATACAGGTGCTTCTCACAGAATTAGAATATCATCAAAAAGTTAATTTATTTCAGTTCTTCAGTAAAAACAGTGAAACTCATATTTTATATAGAGTCATTACAAACAGTGATGTATTTCACATGTTAATTTCTGTTAATGTTGATGATTACGGTGTAAAGGGCTGGGAGGGGGAACCACTATTCAAAAAAGCAACAGAAGCAGGCAGAGATGCTTACCTGTCTAAAAAGGCCTCAATGATAATGCACTGACAGGGTGCAGCAGACCCCAGTAAAATGGCGACTACACAGGTGCATTAATACCAAATTAAACAGCCAGCCTTCAATCAGGGATTGGCCATGTGGCACACCAGTGCACAAAGATACAATCTGTATGTGGCGATGTTCACACTAGGAATGCAAAGCATCAGGTTCACAGCCTATTAATGACGCCTTATGCGGGCTGCCCAGTGCTAACTAGAATGCATCCAGTGTGAACAGAGGCCACAGTGTACAGTGTAATGGTTCTATACACTGTGGCCTCTGTTCACACTGGATGCATTATAGTTAGCACTGGGCAGCCCGCATAAGGCGTTATTAATAGGCTGTGAACCAGATGCTCTGCACTCCTAGTGTGGACATAGCCACATACAGAGTGTATCTTTGTGCACTGGTGTACCACACGGCCAATCCCTGATTGAAGGCTGGCTGTTTCATTTGGTATTAATGCACCTGTGTAGTTGCCATTTTACTGGGGTCTGCTGCACCCTGTCAGTGCATCAGTATTGAGGCCTTTTTAGACAGGTAAGCATCTCTGCCTGCTTCTGTTGCTTCTGGTGTTTTTTTAATTTTTGGATTTTTAGTCCGCTGTCTGAGGTTTTTATGTTAGAGTAGGACTGGCAAGTGTAAGGATCTGTGACGTGGGTTGCCAGCTTCCATATTTTGGCAAGAATATCAACCAATACCTTACATATATTGTTATGCTTTTTTGCACATTATATTTTTGCAAGGTGCAGTTGGGCCCTAATGGTTCTGTACACTGTGGCCTCTGTTCACACTGGATGCATTCTAGTTAGCACTGGGCAGCCCGCATAAGGCGTCATTAATAGGCTGTGAACATGATGCTCTGTATTCCTAGTGCGAACATCGCCACATACAGATTGTATCTTTGTGCACTGGTGTGCCACACGGCCAATCCCTGATTGAAGGCTGGCTGTTTCATTTGGTATTAATGCACCTGTGTGTTATGTTTCGGTAGCTGAGGAGTGCAGGTAAAAAAGGAAATACACCAGAGCAGTTGGAATCTATGAGATTGCAGTACCCTGACTAACCACCACAACTAGAGGCAGCCGTGGAGCGTTCCTACGTTGGTGCTAGACGCCTCGTCACAGCCTGAGAAACTAACTACACCTAAAGATAGATATAGGAAAGCTATCTGCCCTGGAGCAGAACCCCAAAGATAATAGAAAGCCCCCAAACATGTAATGGCGGTTAGACAAGATGAAATACTGACACAGAAAGAAAATAGTATGAGCAAACGCTGGGGCCAAAACTAACTAAATAGAAAAGGATAGGAAGGGTACTTTACTGCAATCCCAGAAAACCCTGAAAAGCACCAACTCTACTAATTTCAAAAACACCTGAGATCACACGACCTCTTCCACCTAAATTAGTTCTCTGGTGTAACAAAATCAAAACAGCAGCCACTGAAAAAACTGGAAAAAGCAAAAAGTACAAACATCAGTGGCTGAACAAAACTGAGAGGGCAGAAGCCCCTGGAGGGGACCCTGAAGGCCCCCACAGAAGTGCAGGACAAAATGCAAAAATATAGCACAAACACAAAAGAAGAAAATGTCTTATCTGTAAGCAGGAGATGCAGACACGACACAGCAGGCTACAAGGGAAACTGGAATAAAGGATTCAGACCAGAACAATTGATCACCGGCAACCCTGATGGGAAGGTGACTCCCTTATATAAGACCAGTCAGTAACACCTGATTCCCAGTCCTCACAATCTTCACTGGACAGACTAGCACCGCTTGTAACCACCAGAGGGAGCCCTGCTCAGAACTCATCTCAAACCCATTCACAACAGTACACCCCCTTGAGGAGGGGTCACCGAACCCTCATTTGAGCAACCAGGTCGGTCAGGATGAGTTCTATGATACGCACGGATAAGTCTCCTAGCATGGATGTCCGAAGCAAACACCCAAGAATTGTCTTCCTGACCATAACCTCTCCATTTAACCAAATACTGGAGTTTCCGTCTAGAAAAACGAGAATCTAATATTTTCTCAACCACATACTCCAGATTGCCCTCAACCAAAACAGGGTCAGGAGGCACAGCAGCAGGAACCACTGGCTCAACAAACCTCTTCAACAAGGACTTGTGGAACACGTTATGGATCTTAAATGTCCCTGGAAGAAGCAAACGAAAAGAAACAGGATTAATAATCTCCATGATCTTATAAGGTCCAATGAACCTAGGCTTAAATTTAGGAGATGCTACTCTCATAGGAATATTCTTTGAGGACAACCAGACCAAGTCCCCCACTTTAAACCGAGGACCATCAGTCCTATGCCGGTTAGCAAACCGCTGGGCCCTCTCCTGAGAGAGGGACAACCTCTCCACTACCTGGTCCCAAATCAGTTGCATACGCTCCACAACAGAGTCAACACCTGGACAGACAGAAGCCTCCGTCTGTCCTGAAGAAAATCGAGGGTGAAATCCAGAATTACAGAAAAACGGAGACATCAAAGTAGCAGAGCTAGCCCTATTATTAAGAGCAAACTCAGCCAAAGGCAAAAAAGAGACCCAGTCATCCTGATCAGCAGACACAAAGCATCTTAGATAAGTCTCCAATGTCTGGTTTGTTCTCTCAGTTTGACCATTGGTCTGAGGATGAAATGCCGAGGAGAAAGACAATTGAACACCCAGTTTAGAACAAAAAGTCCTCCAAAATCTGGAAACAAACTGGACTCCTCTGTCAGACACAATGTTCTCAGGAATGCCGTGTAAACGAACCACGTGCTGAAGGAACAACGGCACCAATTCAGAGGAGGAAGGCAACTTAGGTAATGGCACAAGATGTATCATCTTGGAAAACCTATCACAAATTACCCAGATGGTGGTCATTTTCTGAGAAACAGGAAGGTCGGAAATGAAATCCATAGAGATATGGGTCCATGGTCTCTTGGGCACAGGCAATGGCATCAACAAACCACTAGAGCGAGAGCAAGGCTTGGAGTGAGAGCAAGTCCCGCAGGACTGCACAAATTCCCTGACATCACGAGACAAGGTAGGCCACCAAAAGGACCGACTAACCAAGTCTCTGGTACCAAAAATTCCGGGATGCCCAGCCAACGCGGAACAATGAATCTCAGACATCACACTCTTTTTCCACTGGTCCGGGACAAACAATTTTCCAACAGGGCAGCACTCGGGCCTATCCTCCTGACACCCCTCCAGAGCAAGTCTCAAATTGGGCGAGATGGCGGAAAGAACTACACCCTCTTTCAAAATAACAGAAGGATCAGATAACTCAGGAGAGTCCGCAAGGAAACTCCTCGAGAGGGCATCCGCCTTAACATTCTTAGTGCCAGGAAGAAAGGAAACCACAAAATTAAAACGTGTGAAAAACAAGGCCCACCTGGCCTGTCTAGGATTGAGTCGCTTGGCAGATTCCAGATAGACCAGATTCTTTTGGTCCGTAAGGACCACCACCTGATGTTTGGCTCCCTCCAGCCAATGTCTCCACTCTTCAAAAGTCCACTTCATGGCCAATAACTCCCGATTACCCACGTCATAATTACGTTCAGTAGGAGAAAATTTTCGAGAGAAAAAGGCACAAGGGTTACTTTTAGAGGTCTCTGGATCTTTTGGGACAAAACGGCACCTGCCCCAATTTCAGAGGCATCAACCTCCACCTGAAATGGCAGAGAAACATCAGGTTGCCGTAGAACAGGAGCAGAAGTGAATCTCTGCTTAAGTTCCTGAAATGCAGAGACTGCCTCAGGAGGCCAATTCACCACATCAGAACCCTTTCTGGTCAAATCAGTTAATGGTTTAACAATAACCGAGAAATTACCAATAAATTTACTATAAAAATTGGCAAAACCCAAAAATCTCTGAAGAGCCTTTAATGAAGTAGGTTGGACCCAATCACAGATGGCCTGAACCTTGACCGGGTCCATTTCAATAACAGATGGGGACAAAATGAATCCCAGAAATGAGATCCTCTGTACGCCAAAAAGACACTTTGATCCCTTCACATACAGAGCATTCTCTCTCAAAATCTGAAATACAGTTCGAACATGTTTCACATGAGAGTCCCAGTCATTAGAAAAAATCAAGATATCATCCAAATAAACAATCAGAAATTTGTCCACAAAATCCCTGAAAATGTCATTCATGAAGGACTGGAAGACGGAAGGAGCATTAGTGAGCCCAAAGGGCATCACCAGGTACTCAAAATGCCCTTCAGGGGTATTGAATGCCGTCTTCCATTCATCCCCGTGCTTAATGCGAATAAGGTTATACGCCCCCCTGAGGTCAAGCTTGGTAAACCAAGTAGCGTTTTTCACCCTAGAAAACAGGTCACAAATCAAGGGTAACGGGTATTGATATTTCACAGTAATATTGTTCAAGAGACGATAATCAATACACGGCCTTAATGAACCATCCTTTTTGGCCACAAAGAAAAAACCGGCACCTAAGGGTGAAGAGGATGGTCTGATATGACCCTTCTCCAATGATTCCTTGATATAAGACCGCATAGCGTCATGTTCAGGTACAGACAAGTTAAAAAGGCGACCTTTAGGGAATTTACTACCCGGCACTAATTCAATAGCGCAGTCATAGCTCCTATGGGGAGGCAAGGATGCAGATTTACTTTCGCTAAACACATCAGAAAAATCAATCAAAAAGTCAGGAACATCCCAAGCCTGGGGGAGGCAGAAAAAACAGGAGTGTTGGTATTAACACATTGGCAGCCCCAACTGATTACAGACACAGATTTCCAATCCAAAACAGGATTATGAGACTGTAACCAAGGAAAACCCAGTACGATAATGTCATGCAGATTATACAGAACCAAAAATTTGCAGCACTCCTGGTGATCAGGTTCAACCCTCATTATCACCTGAGTAGAAAACTGGGTTTATTCTCAGCCAAAGGGGTAGAATCGATCCCCAGTAGGGGAATAGACTTCTGTAGGGGTATCAAGGGAAATCCACAACGTTTAGCAAAATCATAATCCATCAGGTTAATAGCTGCTCCAGAATCAACGAAAGCCTGAGCAGAAAATGAGGACAGAGAGCATATCAGAGTGACAGTTAATAAAAACTTAGTCTGAACACTACCCAAGACAACTGAGCGTGCAAAACGTCTTCCCCGCTTAGGGCAGACTGAAATAGCATGAGAGGCATCACCACAGTAGAAACATAACCCATTGCGCTTTCGAAACTCATGACGCTGTGCCCCAGACACCACTCATCACACTGCATGGATTCAGAAGCAGGTTCACAAGGCAACACCATTCCACGCATACTTCTCCGCTCACGCAAACGTCTGTCAATTTGAATCGCTAATGACATAGAATCATTGAGACCAGAGGGGACAGGGAATCCCACCATAACATCCTTTACATTATCTGACAGACCCTTCCGGAAAAGGGCTGCCAAAGCGTCGTCATTCCATTTGGTCAGGACTGCCCACCTACGGAATCTCTGACAGTATAACTCAGCGTCATCAAGCCCCTGATTTAATGCCAACAAGGCTTTCTCAGCTTGATCAGTGACATTAGGCTCATCGTACAATAACCCCAAAGCCTGAAAAAATGCATCAACATCACTCAAAACAGGATCCCCAGGTATCAGGGAAAAAGCCCAATCCTGAGGATCGCCGCGCAGGAAGAGAGATGATAATTTGAACCTGCTGCGCTGCGTTCCCTGAGGACTTAGATTTTAAGGCAAAAAACAATTTACAATTATTTTTGAAATTCTGAAACTTAGCTCGATCCCCTAAAAACAAATCTGGCATGGGAATCCTAGGTTCCACAACAGGCAACCTAGCAAGATATGCAGCAATACTCCGAACCTCAGTGGCAAGCTGATCCACACGGCCAGACAGCTGTGCAAACTCCATTGAGAGAAAAGATCCTCCCCAGCACCCAGAGATACAGAGGGAAAAAAAAAAATGCAACAAACAGAAAAATATCTCTGACAACTCTGACAATATTTTTTCCCTTCTGTGAGTACCATACAATTTTCAATTTTTAGGCCGGTGATACTGTTATGTTTCGGTAGCTGAGGAGTGCAGGTAAAAAAGGAAATACACCAGAGCAGTTGGAATCTATGAGATTGCAGTACCCTGACTAACCACCACAACTAGAGGCAGCCGTGGAGCGTTCCTACGTTGGTCCTAGACGCCTCGTCACAGCCTGAGAAACTAACTACACCTAAAGATAGATATAGGAAAGCTATCTGCCCCAGAGCAGAACCCCAAAGATAATAGAAAGCCCCCAAACATGTAATGGCGGTTAGACAAGATGAAATACTGACACAGAAAGAAAATAGTATGAGCAAACGCTGGGGCCCAAACTAACTAAATAGAAAAGGATAGGAAGGGTACTTTACTGCAATCCCAGAAAACCCTGAAAAGCACCAACTCTACTAATTTCAAAAACACCTGAGATCACACGACCTCTTCCACCTAAATTAGTTCTCTGGTGTAACAAAATCAAAACAGCAGCCACTGAAAAAACTGGAAAAAGCAAAAAGTACAAACATCAGTGGCTGAACAAAACTGAGAGGGCAGAAGCCCCCGGAGGGGACCCTGAAGGCCCCCACAGAAGTGCAGGACAAAATGCAAAAATATAGCACAAACACAAAAGAAGAAAATGTCTTATCTGTAAGCAGGAGATGCAGACACGACACAGCAGGCTACAAGGGAAACTGGAATAAAGGATTCAGACCAGAACAATTGATCACCGGCAACCCTGATGGGAAGGTGACTCCCTTATATAAGACCAGTCAGTAACACCTGATTCCCAGTCCTCACAATCTTCACTGGACAGACTAGCACCGCTTGTAACCACCAGAGGGAGCCTCTGCTCAGAACTCATCTCAAACCCATTCACAACACCTGTGTAGCTGCCATTTTACTGGGGTCTGCTGCACTCTGTCAGTGCATTAGTATTGAGGCCTTTTTAGACAGGTAAGCATCTCTGCCTGCTTCTGTTGCTTCTGGTGTTTTTTTTTGAATTTTGGATTTTTAGTCCGCTGTCTGAGGTTTTTATGGGGAACCACTATGCTAAAGTCTAAGGAAGCCCTGGAGGGGCATGACTAGGAGCCTCACCCAATCTGACCATGGACATGTAGCAGCTAACAACACTGAGGTCCGTGGAGAGACAAGGGAGGTGATCCATGTCCTACTCCAGGACTGACCTTGGGTAGATGGCAGCTGACCCCTAGGAACTGGTAACTCTGATGACTCCTGGGAATGTCCAGCAGATGCAGGCAGAGAAGATGATAGGAACCGCAGGTACAGACAGGACAGTCTGATGGAGAGATAAGCACTGGCAGGTGGAGCAGGCTCGGTTGCCGTTGAGATGAGCACTGGCGGGTGCAGCAGGCTCTGCTGCCGTTGAAGTGAGCACTGGTGGGTGCAGCTGGCTCTGCTGCCATAGAGGTGAGCACTGGTGGGTGCAGCTGGCTCTGCTGCCATTGAGGTGAGCACTGGCGGGTGCAGCTGGCTTGGCTGCCATTGAGGAAAGCACTGGCGGGTGCAGCAGGCTAAGATACAAGTACTGGGACCTGAGAACAGATAAGCGTGTTAGAAATAAACAACACTGCACAGGCACTTCCATGTTGGAGGAGATGCTTAAATAGTACTCCAGATATTGGCTGGGGACACTTTGGAGGAACGTTCATGGCCCCTTTATGAAAGAGAAAGTGTGCACGAATGCGCCCTAAGCACAGGAGTGCACCCACCCTGGGCAGCAGCAGACCCGGAAGGAGCAGGATGAGAGCATTGGCAGTGAGTACGTCGGTGTCTCTGCAGGGAGAGTGGGACTGCAGGCAGAGATGCGAGAGCTACATAAGGCTTATATCCAATGGAAACCCAAAAGTCACTACCTCAGTAAATTAGAATACTTTACAACACCAGCTTGAAAAATTGTTTAAAAATCCGAAATGTTGGCCTACTGAAATGTATGTTCAGTAAATGCACTCAATACTTGGTCAGAGTTCCTTTTGAATCAATTACTGCATCAATGCGGCGTGGCATGGGGGCGATCAGCTTGTGGCATTGCTGAGGTGTTATGGAAGCCCAGGTTGCTTTGATAGCAGCCCTCAGCTCGCCTGCATTGTTGAGTCTGTTGTCTCTCATCTTCCTCTTGACAATACCCCATAGATTCTCTATGGTATTAAGGTCAGGCAAGTTTGCTGGCCACTCAAGCACAGTGATACTGTTGTTTACAAACAAGGTATTGGTACTTTTGGCAATGTGGACAAGGGCCAAGTCCTGCTGGAGAATGAAATTTCCATCTCCAAAAAGCTTGTCTGCAGAAGCAAGCATGCAGTTCTCCAAAATTTCCTGGTAGACAGCTGCATTGACTTTGGTCTTAATAAAACACAGTGGACCTACACCAGCAGATGACACGGCTCCCCAAACCATCACTGATTATGGAAACTTCACAATAGACCTCAAGCAGCTTGGATTGTGCGCCTCTCCACTCTTCCTCCAGACTCTGGGGCCTTGATTTCCAAATGACATGCAAAATTTACTTTCATCTGAAAACAACACATTGGGTCACTGTGCACCAGTCCAGTTCTTTTTCTCGTTGGCCCAGGTAAGACACTTCTGACATTGTCTATTGGTCATGAGTGACTTCACACAAGGTATGCGACACTTGTAGCCCATGTCCTTGATAGGTCTGTGTGTGGTGGCTCTTGAAGCAATGATTCCAGCAGCAGTTCACTCCTAGTGAATCTCCCCAAAATTTTTGAATGGCCTTTTCTTAACAATCCTTTCAAGGTTGCGGTTATCTTGGTTGCTTGTGCACCTTTTTCTACCACACTTTTTCCTTCCACTCAACTTTCCATTAATATGTTTGGATACGGCACTCTGTGAACAACCAGCTTCTTTACTAATGACCTTTTGTGGCTTACTCTCCTTGTGGAGTATGTTAATGACTGCCTTCAGGACTTCTGTCAAGTCAGCAGTCTTCCCCATGACTGTGGAGCCTAGTAAAACAGACTAAGGGACCCTTTTAAACACGTAGGAAGCCTTTGCAGGTGTTTTTTGTTAATTATTCTAATTTACTGAGATAATGACTTTTGGGTTTTCATTGGCTATAAGCCATAATCATCAACATTAAAAGAAATAAACACTTGAAAAAGATCACTCTGTTTGTAATGACTCTATATAATATATGAGTTTCACTTTTTGTATTGAACAACTGAAATAAATTATCTTTTTGATGAAATTCTAATTTTGTGAGAAGCACCTGTAGATCTAATAATAACCAAAGATAACTACTACTGCTTTCTTTACTATTCATAGATATTGCAATTGAATCAACAATACTGCAAAGATACTGTACTTGCAAAGTGTTGGAAAAAAATGTGTGCGGCTTGAAGTAGCATGTTGCCACAGGAAGACTACAACTTAATTTTCTCCCTGTAGGTGCACTTACAATTACATGGTTGAACATGTAGTTATGGCACTGGTATGTGAAGATATTGGGAACACAGCTCCATGTCACCTCAAGATAAAAGACAATACGGAGTGTGTTACATCAAACCCTGAGCCCTGTACTGTGGAATTTCCACATATGGAACTTTTTGCAAATATATGCAGTGTTACTTAAGGTACTGCCACACTAAACAATCCCGCTAGCGATCACGATAACGACGCATACTAATGCGATCGCTAGCGGGATTGTTTCTATATCGCTAAGTGCGGCCACATTTAGCGATATAGTTAACGACGCTATCGCCGTTAGCGATCTTCTTAACGACTTTAGCGGTACAAAAGTACCGCTAAATCGCTAAGAAAAGGTGCCACACTAGCGATATATACTTACCCAGCGGGAGCGCCGACGAGAAAATAGGGTCCGGAACGATTCCAGCGACGAGCGAGATCACAGCAGGAAGCTCGTCGCTGGCAGCTGCCGCACTGAACAACATCGCTAACGGGATCGCTAAATAGTGACGTTTTTTAGCGATCCCGTTAGCGATATTGTTCAGTGTGGCATACCCTTTACTGTTGAGTGTGAGAAAATGTGGAAAACACAGAGTGCTAGCCAAGGGACACACAATTTGTCTCTCCCAAAATAGCACTGGCCTTGTTTCAGAGGAAACAGCTACAGACAGAAGCAAAGAAAGTGGGCACAAGATTCATTGGTTCCGACATTACTGTCAGTCAGTGGTTACCACTATGGATTGCCACATTGGGGACCACAATGCACAAAAGTGCATATATGTACAGAAAGAAGCATGTTGTATTTTTGCTTTTTTTATCAGAATTAACCAACCTATTATAAAACTAGACTTTTTAAGACTATATATATATGTATAACCGCCTCCATTATGAAAATGTTATCACCATTAATACAAGAGATGATTCTCATAAAAGCTCATAAATGACTGCATAGGTAAAAAATAGATTTAATGATATATAGCAGAAGTCGCTATTTTGTCTGCATTTACCTTTCCCTCACCCACTAAATTCTATTTGTGTGAATAAGATACAGTAATTGCTTAATTCTGGGGCCAAAAAACAAATCTCGAGTCAGAATGTAAACTTTCAGCTGAGACAGCTGAGAGTTTCTTTATAGACTGCTTAGTTATAGAGGTGAAATTGCCAATTCTTCCCAGAAATTTCCTTATTGTCAATAGGTACTTTGAAATGAGTCAGATGAACTGAAAAAGTAAAGTTACTCATGCTTATTTTATATCAAATTTTATTTTAAAATAATAGTATTGTCTAGAGATGGTGATAAAGGAAGATAAGAGTGCAATAATGAGAGATGCCGGTAGAAATGTCTGTATATTTTTAGAGGTCATCTTGCTTACCAGCACTGAATCATTCACTCGTACACCATAGTTTAGGACAGTGTTACACATTCAAGCTAAGATTAAAGTCCATCTACAGAATAATTGTTCATCAAAATACTGTAAACTGCTCTGCTTCCTTAATCTTGCCAAATGAATTTGCTGATGCACCTCAATGCTTTAGCACAAAAATGAAGCAGACAATTCAACACATCATTGTTCATGTCTTGAACGATTTCCTTTACAGACACTTATAAACCACTATGGCTAAATAGAGCTGTAAGGGGCGCAATAAGGGACAAAAAGAAAGCGTTTAGGGAATTAAAGCAAGTAGGTAGTGAAGAGGCATTAAATAAATACAGAAGACTGAATAAATTCTGTAAAAAGCAAATCAAGACAGCAAAGATTGAGGCAGAGAGACTCATTGCCAGAGAAAGTAAAAATAATCCCAAAATATTCTTTAACTACATAAATAGCAAGAAACTAAAAAATGATAGTGTTGGTCCCCTTAAAAATAGTCTGGGTGAAATGGTGGATGAGGATGAGGAAAAAGCCAATATGCTAAATGACTTTTTTTCAACTGTATTTACACAAGAAAATCCATGACAGATAACATGATCATAGATAAAAAAATTTCTCCATTAAATGTCACATGCTTAACCCAGCAGGAAGTACGGCGGCGTCTAAAAATCACTAAAGTTGACAAATCCCCGGGTCCGGATGGGATACACCCCCGAGTACTGCAGGAATTAAGTACAGTTATAGATAGACCATTATTTTTAATCTTTAAAGATTCCATAATAACTGGGTCTGTACCACAGGACTGGCGTATAGCAAATGTGGTGCCAATATTCAAAAAGGGGGCAAAAACTGAACCTGGAAATTATAGGCCAGTGAGCTTAACATCTACTGTGGGTAAAATCCTGGAGGGTTTTTTAAGGGATACTATATTGGAGTATCTGAAGCTGAATAACCTCATGACACAGTATCAGCATGGGTTTACGAGGGACCGTTCTTGTCAGACTAATCTGATAAGCTTTTATGAAGGGGTAAGTTCAGGACTGGACCAAGGGAATGCAGTGGACGTGGTGTTCATGGACTTCTCAAAAGCTTTTGATACAGTGCCACACAAAAGGTTGATACATAAAATGAGAACAATGGGGATAGGGGAAAATATGTGTAAGTGGGTTAAGAACTGGCTCATGGATAGGAAACAAAGGGTGGTTATTAATGGAGCACACTCGGACTGGGTCACGGTTAGCAGTGGGGTACCACAGGGGTCAGTATTGGGGCCGCTTCTCTTTAACATATTTATTAATGACCTTGTAGGGGCATACAGAGTAGTATTTCAATATTTGCAGATGACACTAAACTCTGCAGGGTAATAAATACAGAGGAGGATAATTTTATATTACAGGAGGATTTATGTAAACTAGAAGCTTGGGCTGATAAATGGCAAATGAGCTTTAATGGGGATAAATGTAAGGTCATGCACTTGGGTAGAACAAATAAGATGTATAATTATGTGCTTAATTGTAAAACACTGGGCAAAGCTGTCACTGAAAAAGACTTGGGTGTATGGGTGGACGACAAACTCACATTTAGTGGCCAATGTCAGGCAGCTGCTGCCAAGGCAAATAAAATAATGGGATGCATTAGACGAGGCATAGATGCTCATGAGGAGAACATAATTTTACCTCTATACAAGTCACTGGTGCGACCACACTTAGAATACTGTGTGCAGTTCTGGTCTCCGGTGTATAAGAAAGACATAGCTGAACTGGAGCGGGTGCAGAGAAGAGCGACCAAGGTTATTAGAGAACTGGGGGGTCTGCAATACCAAGACAGGTTATTACACTTGGGGTTATTTAGTTTGGAAAAACGAAGGCTTAGGGGTGATCTTATTACAATGTACAAATATATGAGGGACAGTACAAAGACCTTTCTAATGATCTTTTTACTCTTAGACCTGTGACGGGGACGAGGGGGCATCCTCTACGTCTGGAGGAAAGAAGGTTTAGCCATAATCACAGATGCAGATTCTTTACTGTAAGAGCAGTGAGACTATGGAACTCTCTGCCGTCTAATGTTGTAATGAGTGATTCCTTACTAAAATTTAAGAGGGGACTGGATGCCTTTCTTGAAAAGTATAATATTACAGGCTATATTCACTAGTTTCCTAGATACAGCGTTGATCCAGGGATCTAGTCTGATTGCCGTATGTGGAGTCGGGAAGGAATTTTTTTCCCCAATGTGAAGCTTACTGTTTGCCACTTGGGGTTTTTTTGCCTTCCTCTGGATCAACATGTTAGGCAGGTTAGGATAGGATATGGGTTGAACTAGATGGACTTAAAGTCTTCCTTCAACCTTAATAACTATGTTACTATGTTACATTCAGCTGAACCATTAAAAAAAAAATTTCAATTTGTATAAATGTACTGCCAGAGCTTCAAATTACAGACTCAGTGTTCTAGGTTAGTTTTTGATCATTTCCCTTTCAAGACCTGATGTAAGAGATTAAAAAAATGCCTTTTGCCTAGTCAAATTTGCCTCAATTTTCACCAAAAAATTGGATTCAACACAATCTAATCTGTTTTGCAATTAGCCCAGCAAAATTAACCTTTCCTTAGCTCACACTTTGCCCGAGCAGCTTCTTGCCTGGTTGTTCAAGCCCAGTCTTCATTCGCACCACAAAATTCAGCACCTATGGCATCCACTTGGTTTTATGTTGCTATTATGGTACAGCCGAAAGCATATTATGATGCTGCATGAGACCTATATTAATGAGTTCTCATGTGACTAACTTGTGGCTAACTAGTCATCCGGCTAACTAGTCCTCACATGACTTCTTGACTTGCATTCTGGGCCCCCCATGCTGAAAATTGCAGCCAGCAGCTTGCCCAGATTTGGCGCCTCTATGAGAGACGCCAAAACTGGCGGCTACCCCACTCTTCCAGCTGCCGTGTAGCGGTGGCAGACTCTGTAATAAAGGGGTTGATGTCAGCTTTTTTTTGGCAACTGATATCAAGCCGTATTGCTAATGTCAGCCGTAAGTATGACAGCCGGCCACTAGCAATACTTTCAGTAAAGGAGAAAAAAACACACAGAGAAATGTTTTATTACATACAATATAGACAGAGACACCTCGTTATGCACTTTATTAGCTCTCACCAAGTTCCCCTCCGATGTAATCCTGTATTATTGCAGTGGGGCAGTGTGATGTGTCACGCGGCCACCATCTTTGTTAACCTGAGTATCCAAAGATGGCGTCTGCGTGTGTATGCTCATGTGTGCACGTGTATGTATGCGCATGTGTAGGTATGCACATGTATGTATGCGCATGTGTATGTATTCACATGTATATGTATGCGCGTTATATGTATGCGCATGTGTGCATGTATGTGTACATATTTGTGTATGTGCATGTGTGTATGTGTGAATGTATGCACATGTGTGTATGTGCGTGAGTACATGCATGTTTGTGTGTATGTGTTTTTGTGTATGCATACTTCTGCGAGTGTTTGCATGTGCATTTGTTTGGGTGTATGTGCATGTTTGTGTATGTGCATGTCTGTGGGGACATTATACTGTGTGTATGCGTGTTTGTGTGTATGTGTATGCACGTGTATCTGCATGCATATATGCACGTTTTTGTGTATGCGCATGCTTGCGTATGTGTGTATATGTGCATGTTTGCGTGTGTATATGCGTGTTTGTATGTGCATGTGTATGTATGCGTGCGTGTATCTGCGTGTTTGTGTATATGTGCATGTTTGTGTGTATGTGGATATGTGTGTGTGCGGACATTATACTGTGTGTATGTGTCTGTATATGCGTGTGCGTATACATGTATGTGCATCCTTGCATGTTTTTGTGCGTCTGTGTATCTGCGTGTGTATATGTGGGGACATTATACTGTGTATATGTATTTGTATGTTCGTGCTTGCATGTGTGTATGTGCGTGCATGTGTGCATGCAGACCTTATACTATGTGTATACGTGTGCGTATGCGTGTTTGTGAGTGCGTGTGTATCTGTGTGTATGCACAGGCATGTGTGTTTGTGTGTATGGGGATATTATACTGTGTGTATGTATATGCATGTGTGTGCATGTATGTATGTGCTTGCGTGTGTATATGTGTGTGGGTATGCACAGGCATGTATGCGCTTGTGTGTGTATGTATGTATGTTTGTGCTTGCGTGTGTATGTGCTTGATTGCGTGTGTGTATGTGAGTGCTTGCATGTGTGAATGTGTCTGTGGGAACATTATACTGTGTGTGCATGCGTGTTTGTATCTGCGTGTGTGTATGCACAGGTGTGTGTGTGTGGGTTCATTATACTGTGTGTATATGCATGTATGTACGTGTGTTTGTATGTGCGTGCTTGCATGTGTGTATATGCGTGCACGTGAATGTGTGTGGGGACATTACATTTTGTGTGTATGCGTGTTTGTGTGTTTGCGTATGTGTGTATCTGCATGTATATATATGCGTGTGTGTATGTGCGTGCTTGTGTGTGTATGTGGGGACATTATACCATGTGTATATATGTGTCTGTGTATGCGTGTGTTTGTGTGCAAGTGCGTGCATGTGTAAGTGCATGTGGGGACATTATACTGTGCGTAAATGTATGCTTGTCTATGTGTGCATACATGTGAGTACATGCATGTATGTGTATATTGTGTGTGTGTGTATACATTCATGTCTGTAATGTGTGCGTGTGGGGGGGGTGTCCCGCCGCTGCCTGTTCACCCACCTCCGTGCAGGCACAGCCAGCAGGAAAGACCGTGGTTTGCAGCCTGTGCTGGAGATGGAGTGCGGCGCCACCAGAGGGCGCCTGCACCCCATCTCCAGCACAGGCCGCAAGCCGCAGTCTTTCCTGCCAGCTCTGACTGCACGGAGGTGGGTGGGCAGGCAGCGGCAGGACCCAGAGCGTGTAGTCAGGCGGTGGTTCCTGGCAGGGGTCCGGCGTGGGTCCATGGGGGGTCCCAGCGGCTGGTCCTTTTGGGGTCCAGCGGCGGGTCCAACATGGGTGTACTGGCTGTGTCCTGCTGGTGGTACTTCGCAAGGGCCTGGTACCACCAGTGGGTGCCATATTGGAATACCCATCACTTGGGTATTCCAATATGGCGGACGGCGTACTTCCGGTGCGGCGTGGTGGATTGTGGGATTCAAGGACATCCAGACGGAAGTGGATGACGGACAATTTTAGGTAATTACGGTATATAAATAGATGTGGCAATACCAAATACAGTGGATATAAAAGTCTGCACACTCCTGTTGAAATGCCAGGATTTGTAAAATTGACTGATATTTTGAACTGATAATTCACTCCACCTTGACCAAAGCAGCCGAAAAACAGTTCGAAGCATAATGCTGCCACCACCATGCTTACCGTGCTGCACTTTGGGTATGATGTTCCTTTGATGATGCACATATCAAGTTAGGGTGCTATACTAGAACAGAAATATTAATAACAAAAAGAAGAGGAAGGCAATAAATATCACAGTGTGCACACCTATGTATATGTTTTCTTATTAATTAAAGATTATGAACAATTACTGGACATTCCAGAGTTTAAAAACAATTAAGACCAAAAATTACAATATCCTGAAACAATAATATAGATTTTATTAGTATACTCTAGCACAAAGGTCTGCTATGAATCTGTATGGGCCAGTCAAAATTACTGAAAATATCAAGGGTGTCTATTAACCAATTAACAATTTATTAACCATTCAATTGAACAATAATGTTATAGCTATAAATGCAATAAAGCACAGTATTATAAACAAACAAACACTGGTTGGTATAAAATATATAATAAAAACCAATTAGCACTGTGATAATAGTGTTACATTTGAGAGTTTAACCAGACTGCTGCTGTATATATTTCTGCCTGTGCCTCCATAACCCAGAATAGTCTTTTAAGTTCCCAAAAGTACACATCCCAAGGTCATTGTACCCATTCCAGTGAATGCAGATTGATTTCAGAGTTACCCAAGTTAATCTGAGTCCAATATTTAATTAACCATTCCAACCTCTTTACACAAGTATCTTTTGATTGAGATAATAGATTCAGAAAAAGATTCAGCCCCAAATTAATATCGGCCAGTATCTATAGTAAGCTAAACTCATGATGGGAAATATGGCTTTAATATCTTCCTCCTGGGACTTTCAGAAGGGTAGAAATTCACAAGAATTTTTGGGACCTAGCCGCATCCCATGACCAGCCCCAATCTAATGTCACCAATTGGCGCATGCGCTTCTCTTTCCTTGCCCCGGAAGTCGTCCAAGGCAAGAAGACATTTCCGGGGCAAGGAAAGAGCAGCGCATGCGCTGTACTGATTTTATGCTTTGCCCACTGTCGGGCAAAGCACACTGCGCATGCGCCACCCGAATTTGAATTGCGCAATTTCGGGAAGCTGAACCCCGTCTGTGGGATTCACAGACGGCGATACGCAACGGATGCCGAGGAGCGGGGGGGAGGACATGGAAACTGCCGCCCTCCTGACCTGACCGCCCTGATTGACAGGGAAAAAAACGAAGTTTACAAAGTTATTTTGATCTGAAAACGGGGGTATCATGATATATGATTCCCACCGTTAGCTTTGTTATGGGACGCACTATTCAGCCATATCTTTATCTGATATGGCAATTTTAGGGTGACAGATTCCCTTTAATATTTTACCTGACAAAGAGAAGTGTTCTAGAGCTACAGGTAGGGCTGTATGATAAAACAAGCTATTGACATTTTCTTTTTGGGTTGGCAACTAAACTAACTTTAGATCATACCAAAGAACCTAGTTAGGAAACTATTCATTTAGATAGTTTATGTAAAGTAGTTTACAATATTTTTGAAATATCTGTGACTCAACATCATCTGTTACATTTCCAAATGGGCTTAAAGCTAAAAAAAAATGTTGAGGAACTCTGGTTTATAATTGCAGACGGCAGAGAAGGAAATATTTATGTTCAAGCATTTCCTACTGTTATTTATGTATAAAATTATAGCATTTGAATATACATGATATACAAAAGATTTTACAATTTCACTGAGTAACATGTTGAGCTCAGTAAGTCACTTAATAAAGTGTCTATTCTATGATTCTGCCTCACTCTTATGACATCCAGTTCATTGACATTAACTTTGTGTTCAGTGAGTTGCTTGCTTTTTTACCATTGCTTTTCTGGTTTGAGTAAGCATCTATTCTAGATAAATAATTTACCATATATACTCGTGTATAAGCCGAGATTTTCAGCACCTTTTTTTATGCTGAAAATGCCCCCTCGGCTTATACACGAGTCATAGGGCAGAAACCAGCGGGGGAGGGGATGTGGCGGCAGGAGCCGGTGGCTGGGACATCATACTCACACTCCCCGTGCTATCGCTGAATGTCCCTGCAATCCTGCGTTCTCCCCGGCTTCCTGCAGCTCTCCAGCGCTGAGCGGTGACGTTATACCCGCTCATTAAGGTCATGTAATATGGACGCGACGCCACTCCCATGGGCGTGGCCTCCATATTCATGGCCTTAATGAGCGGTATTACGTCACCGCTCAGCGCTGGAGAGCTGCAGGAAGCCGGGGAGAACGCAGGATTGCCGGCCGGGACGTTCAGCGATGGCACGGGGAGGGTGAGTATGATGGAGGAGGATGGGGGGAGCATGGAGGAGGACAAGGGGCACGGAGCAGGACGGGGGGAAGGACGGAGAGCATGGAGCAGAACGGGGGAGGACGGAGATCACGGAGCAGAACAGGGGAGGACGGAGATCACGGAGCAGGACGGAGGGGAGGACGGAGAGCACTGAGCAGGACGGGGGGAGGACGGAGAGCACGGAGCAAGACGGGGGAGGACGGAGAGCATGGAGCATAACGGGGGAGGACGGAGAGCACGGAGCAGAACGGGCGGAGGACGGAGAGCACGGAGCAGGACGGGGGTGGGCACAGAGGAGAATGGGGGAGTGCAGAGCTGGATGGGGGAGCACGGAGCAGGACCGGGGAGGATGGAAAGCATGGAGCAGGAGGAGGGGAGCACAGAGGAGAATGGGGGCGCACAGAGCTGGATGGGGGAGCACAGAGCAGGACAGCAACTTATACACCTGGCTTATACGCGAGTCAATAAGTTTTCCAAGTTTTTTGAGGCAAAATTAGGGGGGTCGGCTTACACACGGGTCGGCTTATACATGAGTATATACGGTAAGTTCCTTGGATGGCTGGCAAACTTCATTTCATATATATGTTTTTTATTTTATTTATAGTCTGTATGGGATAGTGATAGCTAATATCAAAGAAAACAACCATTTTAACATACCCACTGCTCTTCATTCATCTTTAAAATGTTGCTACTAAAGTGTTAACTTATTAGAAATTTTGATAATTATAGTTTTTTATATTGTTAAAAGTAGTATTATGTTAGTTTGCTATCAATATACAAAATACAGAAATGTTTATCTTTTTTGCCTAAAATCGGCAGTCTTGAAATTTTAATGCCATTATTTAAATCATTTAAAGCATAAACAGCATATTCCAGTTTGGCATTTAACAGAATGATTGGGAGAGAAATAATATGACTCAGAGAGCTAGAGAGATAAAGAATTTATATGGCTTGTTTCCTTACATTAATAGTTTTGTGTATAGAAAAGAAACACTGCACATCTGAATTAGAATACTGTACAACCATAAATAGCTCAGTCATTAGGAAAAAAACACTGCACATCTGTCTTACAATAATGTTGTCTGGGTTCATACCCTGGAGCCTGTGCTTAGCTTCTCTGTCCACCTTTTCTCCTGGTGTTTAGTTTCTGATATCCTTGTTTCAGTCTTTTGTCTGCCCTCTTACCTTTTGGGGGCAGCTTTATATATTTTCACCCTTCTGGCAATTTTTGCTGGTCATAGTCTCTTTTGGATGTCCATGAATACTGATGTAGTTTAAGGCAGTCAGTGAAAGACTACCTAGTAGTGTTGAGCGATACGATAATGCAAATATCGGCTATCGGCCGATATTAGCTCTATCGGCCTTTCGATAATTCGTTTCGATATTTTCGTCTTATCGAATACCGGAATCGGATTTGTCACTGTCACTGTGAGTGTCCGTCGGTCGGGTCTGTCAGGAGTCAGCGGCACTTACCTGGCAGAAGATCTCCGGCGGTCACGTCCTGGACTGCTTGATGGCCGCCATTATCTTCTCCCTGGCGGTCACATGCAGTTTTTTCGCGATAACTGCAGTGACTGCAGGGTAATCCCGGCCGTAAAGCAGTCCGATGACGTCACCGCCGGGGAAGCAGGTAATCAGCTGTGCTGCGCCGGGATGACAGGTTTGCCTGTCATTCTGATGTAGCAGAGCTGGATCGTCAGTGGGACACTCATTACTATGGACTGCGTCGGTCAGGTGGTATACTTTTTTTTTTTTTTTTTTTTTTTACAGGAGATCGATGGCGTCGCAGGATGAGACTGTAATAAAAGTAATGAAAACTGTGTTTTTTTTTTTTTTATTAAATTAAAAAACTTTTTTATGAACATTCACCCATCCGGGTACATAAACAATTTAACTATTTACATACAGGGACCCTGTCCGGGTTATTTATAATTCTTTGGCAGGGGTGTTCCAGGTACCACCTGGTACTCTTCTGATGCTTGCCAAACATCCGAGGCACCAAGGACCACCAGTACCTGATGACGTCGTGTGGCCTGTACAGTCAAGTCGTGACCCGCTATCTGGGTCTGTGTGGCCACCTCTTTCATCTCCCTCCGGGTCTGGAACCCTATGTCCCGGACTGAACGAACCCCAGGGGGCCTAACAGGCGCCGGGTACGGGCCAGCTATACTTATCATGTCCATAGCTGGGGCTGCTGAGGAGACCACTGAGGGAGGCTTGGGAGATTTACGGCGTGGGGTGGGTACTTTTGCAGAGGCCTGGATGTGGGAGGCTGAAGGCTCCGAGGGTCTCACAGGTTCCTGACACTCTGGGGAGTAGGGGTCGCACCTGGTAACATTTAGGGGGGTACCATCCATTGTAACCCCAGTGTCGGGTGTAAGTCACCAAGTCTCCTGGCAACAGGTCCCTCCCCGGGTGTCCTTCTGGGAGGTGAGCCTCCACGTCCCGCCGGTTCACAAAAACTTCTAAATAAAGTCCAGGCTCCTGGATGAAGCCCCAACCACCTTTCAATTTAAAGCTCCGTACTGCACCCTTACGCCGCGGCTCACACAGGGTTCCTTTATCCTTTCTCATCCGGTCCTTATCTGCCCGGTCCTTCTCCAGGTTACGTTGCCGAAGTTTTTGGGATTCTCGCTGCTCCCTTTGTCGCTCTGTTTCCCGCTCCCAACGTCTCACTCTTCCTCCTGACGCCGGTTGAAATTCTCCTCCACCAGCTGCTCCATGTCTCCACCATCAAACTGCAGCTTACAGTGTCCGGTTTGCGGCAGCTCTCCTGGCGCCCCCCAGTCCTGGCGGCGCTCACATGCGGAGGAAGCAGCCGGTCTGGAACAGATGACAGTCGGGGCTCCGGTACAGGCAGGTAGACCTCTGGTGCCTGCGCGGCCTCCTCCATGAGGACGGGTGTCGCTTCTTCTGTCTCAGCGACGGGGGCAGACAGCGGGATCTGGGGTGCTGCCGGTGCAGCGTTTTTTGCACGAACGGGTGCCTCCACTGCGACAACGTCAACCGGATCACATTGCAAGGACTCCTCTACTAGAACGGGTGCCTCACCTTCCGGTACAGACACTTCAGGTAAGAGGGATTGGCGTCGCTCCAAGTTTAGTTTTAGGGCACGCCAGCTCGCTTCCATCCTGGCGACCTCCTCCCGTGCCGGGCCAGGCCTCTTAGGGTATCCTCCGCTTCTTGCAGCGTAGGAGGGTTTACCCGGCCTGGTGCCCAACGGTGGTTCCGTGGCGATCGGGTCGCTTCCGTGGGGGAGAGCTCTGACTGCTCCATCCCTTCACACTTCTGCTCGTGTCCATTAGCCATCTCTGCCAAGTCACATGTGTCATTAGCATCTGGAGAGGGCCCCTCTTTTGTAGGGAGGCGGGACCTTCGTGTTAGTTTCCGCACACTGAGGAGGATGAGGAGGCGGAACTGAAGAGCTGTGGGGCACGATCTTACATTGCAGTACCATTTAGAGCCATCGTTTTCGTGTCACTGAGTGAGTGTACACCCATGAAGAGCACGCCCTTCTTCTTCACCAGTGCCTTGTCGTGACGCAGATATGGCGGAAAAATGGCAAATACATTCTCTGATGATTTTAGCAATTCTCAAGCACAAAACCAGTTCAATTCAGGCACACAGGACTCGCTTATAGCGAGCTACAGAATCCTGTTCATGACGCCCAAGTTGAGTCGCACAGAGCCAGAGGTTTTGGGGGTACTCGGCACCGAGCCCGTCGACTTCTATGGGGTATGTCACGGCTTTACCCGGCAATTGAATCAGAGTCTATTTTACTATGTAGAAGTGTATAAACTATAAATATATGTATATATATATGTCACAATGACATGTATATATATATATATATATATATATATATATTATATATATATGTATTCTATGTGTGTATATTTTGTGTTTACAACGAAAGAAAGGTTTTTTTTTGTTGCGATATTTTGTTCCCATAGACTTACATGGGACTTCCGGTATCGTAATCGGATATCGACGATATTTAGTGCTATCGGCGATACAATTTCGATACGATATTTTTAGATATCGAGCAATATCGCTCAACACTACTACCTAGTGTTTATCTCTCTGCTCTTTATGTTCATTACCCTGCACATAACTTCTGTTTCTTTTTAGGAAGTAAGCAGAATATTTTCTAGCTGTACTTACTTAATCCTTTATTTTGTATTTCATGGTTTGTTTTACTCACTCTAGAATCTCTTTCTGTTTCAGCACACTTTCCCTTCTGTTGGTAATTTACACTTTTCTCTGCCCTCCGTTTCTTTAGGAGGAATGTGAAGCCAGGGCTGGCTCCAGGTTTTCATGGGCCCGGGCGAAAGAGTCTCAGTGGGCCCCTTTAACACATACCACAATTCATGATGCTCCGATACGGCACAGAAATATTGGTATAGTACAATTCACTTCTTACATTACATGACTGATATCTATTTTAAATTCTACAATAGCTCAAAAAACGGACAGTATAGTCCTCCTTACAGTATTATGGGCACCACATAATGCGCCATACAGAATAATGAGCCCCATATATTGCTCTATACAGAATAATGAACCCATATATTGCTCCATACAGAATGGGCTCCATATAATGCTCCATACAGAATAGGCCCCATATGTGCTCCATATATAAAGAGCCCTATATGATGCCCCATAAATAATGAACCCCATATGATGCTCTAGTGTTGTGAATGTGTTAGAAATGAATTCTGAGCAGAAGCTCCCTCTGGTGGTTACAAACAGTACTGAACCATTCAATGAAGATTGTGAAGATTGGCAATCAGGAGTTACAAATATAAGAACGCTAACCAGCTCACCGGTTTGTAGAAGCACGGATCCTCCGCTTGATCAAACGTGAAGATACATAAGAAAATGAAGGAAAAAGGGATCCAGCTTCAATAAAATCTTCATCTTTATTGATTCATAAAAACATGAATAATGGCATGCTCCTGGACAAGCTCAGGACAAGGCTACGCGTTTCGATCACAGGGATCTTTATCACAGCTGACATATTCAGACAAAGGCACATATTTAAGACAAAGGAAGACCAATCACGATCAGAAAAAATGTCATGTGATTTTTGACAAGTCCTTTAACAATTTTCACATAACGAATAAAGAAAAAAAAAAAAAAAAAAAAAAAAACACAATATTTGCACAAATAAAATCAATGCAAAGAAATAAAATTAATAATGGAACATCAATTCGTTTCTTTTGTTGAGACCAAATGGATGTCTGGTATGTAGATTAAAGATCCAGAAAGCTTCACGTGTGAGGAGTCGCTGACGTGCATCTCCACCTCGGGCAGACAGGTTAACACTTTCAATACCTGTGACTTGGAAGGAAGAAACATTGCGAGCATGCTGAAAAATAAAATGTTTAGCAGCAGCAGAAATATTGCGATTCGAAGAAACATTCTTTACATCCTGCAAATGTTCAGCGATCCTGATTTTTAGTTTCCTAGTAGTGCAGCCTATATAAGATAAATTGCAAGTAGTGCACATAATTTTATAATACCACATAGCATGAATTACAATTAATATATTTGTTAATGGTATAGATCGCAGTGCTGTCATTATTTTCAAAGGTTTTCGTTACACAAACATATTTGCAAAGTGCACATCTATTGTGGCCACATTTATAAATACTTTATGTTCTAACCACGATGTTTTATGAGAAGAGAAATTATTACTGAACATGCTTGGAGAAACTTTGTTACCAATAGATGGCGCTTTCCTTGAAACAACATTAATACCTGATGAAAGAATGTCAGCAAGAGAGGGATCTTCATATAAAATAGGCAGCGATCTCAAAATGATTTTTTTGATGTCCCCAAATTGAGGACTATATTGAGCACAAAAATATGGTTTCACTGCAAGATCATTTTTTTGTTGTCGCCCTCCACTAATGAGATCCTCTCTGTTTTTATTACTTACAATTGTTCGTGCTCTTTTTAATGACCATTTAGGATAATTTCTGTTTTTTAATTTTGTATCCACACAATTAAATTCCGTTTCCAAAGCTGTAGGATCGCTGCAGTTTCTCAAATTCTGGTATATTCACCCAAAGGAATCGATTTAATAGTATGTTTGGGGTGACTGCTTGCTGCATGCAAGATAGAATTACCAGCACAAGGTTTGCTGAACGTTTTAGTAATAATAACAGAGTCATGTACCCATATAAATCAAGATCCAAAAAAGAAATTTTGTTATGATGAAATTTATGAGTAAAATGTATGTTGAATGAATTAGAATTGATATAATCAATAAATCCGGATATGGCAGGTACATCACCACTCCAAATGATGAGTAAATCATCAATATATCTACCATACCAAGCAATCGAGTCAATAAATGGATTAGTAGCTGAAAAAATAAAAAAATATTCCCAATATGACATAACAAGATTAGCTAGGGATGGCGCGAATTTCGCAAGGATATAGAAAATCCCCCCCATGAGACCTATTGTCTCAGGGATTGGATCTTTAAATGAACATCTGGGTGAATGGGTGACTCACTACTTCAACCACTAGTACAAATCACTCCTGGTTATATTAAAGATTCTAAAGAAGTGCTGAGAATGTTTTCCAAGAAAATCTGGTCTAAAGAAAATACTTGGTTATGTTGTGATGTGACTTCTTTATATACCTGTATACCTTACAATGTTGCCATGACAGCGCTGCAGTTTGTCTTAACGAAATTCAGTAATTATTCCCAGGATCTCATTAATTATATTTTACAAGTTATTCAATTTTTATTAACCCACAATTTTTTCTCATTTGACAATAAATTTTTTTTACAAAAATCTGGCGTGGCGATGGGTGCGAAATTCGCGCCATCCCTAGCTAATCTTGTTATGTCATATTGGGAATATTTTTTTATTTTTTCAGCTACTAATCCATTTATTGACTCGATTGCTTGGTATGGTAGATATATTGATGATTTACTCATCATTTGGAGTGGTGATGTACCTGCCATATCCGGATTTATTGATTATATCAATTCTAATTCATTCAACATACATTTTACTCATAAATTTCATCATAACAAAATTTCTTTTTTGGATCTTGATTTATATGGGGTACATGACTCTGTTATTATTACTAAAACGTTCAGCAAACCTTGTGCTGGTAATTCTATCTTGCATGCAGCAAGCAGTCACCCCAAACATACTATTAAATCGATTCCTTTGGGTGAATATACCAGAATTTTGAGAAACTGCAGCGATCCTACAGCTTTGGAAACGGAATTTAATTGTGTGGATACAAAATTAAAAAACAGAAATTATCCTAAATGGTCATTAAAAAGAGCACGAACAATTGTAAGTAATAAAAACAGAGAGGATCTCATTAGTGGAGGGCGACAACAAAAAAATGATCTTGCAGTGAAACCATATTTTTGTGCTCAATATAGTCCTCAATTTGGGGACATCAAAAAAATCATTTTGAGATCGCTGCCTATTTTATATGAAGATCCCTCTCTTGCTGACATTCTTTCATCAGGCATTAATGTTGTTTCAAGGAAAGCGCCATCTATTGGTAACAAAGTTTCTCCAAGCATGTTCAGTAATAATTTCTCTTCTCATAAAACATCGTGGTTAGAACATAAAGGTTTTTATAAATGTGGCCACAATAGATGTGCACTTTGCAAATATGTTTGTGTAACGAAAACCTTTGAAAATAATGACAGCACTGCGATCTATACCATTAACAAATATATTAATTGTAATTCATGCTATGTGGTATATAAAATTATGTGCACTACTTGCAATTTATCTTATATAGGCTGCACTACTAGGAAACTAAAAATCAGGATCGCTGAACATTTGCAGGATGTAAAGAATGTTTCTTCGAATCGCAATATTTCTGCTGCTGCTAAACATTTTATTTTTCAGCATGCTCGCAATGTTTCTTCCTTCCAAGTCACAGGTATTGAAAGTGTTAACCTGTCTGCCCGAGGTGGAGATGCACGTCAGCGACTCCTCACACGTGAAGCTTTCTGGATCTTTAATCTACATACCAGACATCCATTTGGTCTCAACAAAAGAAACGAATTGATGTTCCATTATTAATTTTATTTCTTTGCATTGATTTTATTTGTGCAAATATTGTGTTTTTTTTTTTTTTTTTTTTCTTTATTCGTTATGTGAAAATTGTTAAAGGACTTGTCAAAAATCACATGACATTTTTTCTGATCGTGATTGGTCTTCCTTTGTCTTAAATATGTGCCTTTGTCTGAATATGTCAGCTGTGATAAAGATCCCTGTGATCGAAACGCGTAGCCTTGTCCTGAGCTTGTCCAGGAGCATGCCATTATTCATGTTTTTATGAATCAATAAAGATGAAGATTTTATTGAAGCTGGATCCCTTTTTCCTTCATTTTCTATGTATCTTCACGTTTGATCAAGCGGAGGATCCGTGCTTCTACAAACCGGTGAGCTGGTTAGCGTTCTTATATTTGTACTTTTGATTACCGTGCCCCCGGTTTCATGCTCAATATTTTCAAGTATTTTGAAAGTGGACTCAGTCATTAAGCTCAGGCACCAGCTTTATTATGGCATCTATTTTTGTTCAAGACAGATCTGTCAAAGCGGCACAAGTGTTTTCTGGTGATATTAACGAAATTCCAGACATGCCTGATCTGAATGAAAATATCAACAAAATGGAAAAACTTTTGCTTCAAGAAACAAAGTTGTGGTGGGATCATACTACCCTCCAAAATTATCTAGCTAAGGATATGATTCCAAGGGGCTTCGTATTAAAAAAATCCCCACTACAATTTTTTCTGACATTTTCATTGAAGAGTGGAATCAGATACTCAGTAATTGTTCTTCCAAACTAATGCAACTCATAGTCAAATATGAGAGTAATAAATTGGAGGATATTCAGAAACAAATGAATGATGCAGATACTGCGCTCACTGAATTTAAATCGTTGACTCAGTATGACTCACTTGTGGCTAAAATGCAAGATAATGTCTCTAGCCTAGAAAAGGATATCATGGACCGGAAAAAAAGAAAATTTTCTCGTGATCTAAGAGACTATTCAACCAAGAAAGTCTATGACTGGGGCCATTGGGAGCGGGGTCATAGAACTCCTAAATCTATTTTAAAACGCAACCATGCTCTCAATGAACCGGTATCTAAACCACATGTCTGTTTTACATCCTCTGAGTTGGATTCATCTGACAATAATCTGAGTGTTTCCTCTAATGACAGTGTTCACACCACAAAGTTTTTTCGTCATTCAAAAAACGTAAAAGGCGGGGTGGCAGAAAACACCGACAAAGATCATGTCATGATTACACGCCGCAGGAAGAATTATCGCAAATAATAAACCATGATAATGTCTTGAATTTATCTGCACGAGACTTTACCAAAACGCAATTAGATGTTTTGTCCTTAGGTCTGAATTTTGTGCCCGATCAGAATTTCAATCTTTTTTCTACTATTTTGGACGTCAATAAGTTTATGCGAGACCTTACCATCAAAAAGCATTTTTTAAATCATTCTGATGAGACCCCTTTGCAGGAGTCGCTGACATATAATAATGAATTTACTGACTTGTCTTTCAGAGAACGGGTATCTCTCAACACTTTGTTTAGTTTGTCTACTCATTCCTATGATAATGAATCTGATATTATTCATGCACCTGTGTTTAAAACAAAAAATCCCTCTTTTTATCCCATTCAATCCAGGCCTGATTGCATGACTAAATACCAGGAGGTGATAGAGAGGGATTTAAAAATCCTTCATGATAGGTTAAAATGGGCAGCAGCAGAAATCATTCCAATTTAACAAAAGCCCAGAAAACTGCATTAGATGAGATCAAAAGTATGTCAGATATAATAATTAAAATGTCGGACAAGGGTGGCATGGTAGTTATCCTGAATAAAGAGGATTATCATTCTCAAATTATGTCTCTCTTGTCTGACAGTGATGTATATGAAAAACTCCATACAAATCCCACTGATAAATTTAAAAGTGAGATTATCCAAATTATCAATGAGGGTTTCAGCCTTGGCATTTTAACCAAAAAACAAATTGATTATCTCACAGTGTCTCATCCTATTATCCCTATCATGCATGGTCTCCCAAAAATTCACAAGGATATGAAAATCCCCCCCATGAGACCTATTGTCTCAGGGATTGGATCTTTAAATGAACATCTGGGTGAATGGGTGGACTCACTACTTCAACCACTAGTACAAATCACTCCTGGTTATATTAAAGATTCTAAAGAAGTGCTGAGAATGTTTTCCAAGAAAATCTGGTCTAAAGAAAATACTTGGTTATGTTGTGATGTGACTTCTTTATATACCTGTATACCTTACAATGTTGCCATGACAGCGCTGCAGTTTGTCTTAACGAAATTCAGTAATTATTCCCAGGATCTCATTAATTATATTTTACAAGTTATTCAATTTTTATTAACCCACAATTTTTTCTCATTTGACAATAAATTTTTTTTACAAAAATCTGGCGTGGCGATGGGTGCGAAATTCGCGCCATCCCTAGCTAATCTTGTTATGTCATATTGGGAATATTTTTTTATTTTTTCAGCTACTAATCCATTTATTGACTCGATTGCTTGGTATGGTAGATATATTGATGATTTACTCATCATTTGGAGTGGTGATGTACCTGCCATATCCGGATTTATTGATTATATCAATTCTAATTCATTCAACATACATTTTACTCATAAATTTCATCATAACAAAATTTCTTTTTTGGATCTTGATTTATATGGGGTACATGACTCTGTTATTATTACTAAAACGTTCAGCAAACCTTGTGCTGGTAATTCTATCTTGCATGCAGCAAGCAGTCACCCCAAACATACTATTAAATCGATTCCTTTGGGTGAATATACCAGAATTTTGAGAAACTGCAGCGATCCTACAGCTTTGGAAACGGAATTTAATTGTGTGGATACAAAATTAAAAAACAGAAATTATCCTAAATGGTCATTAAAAAGAGCACGAACAATTGTAAGTAATAAAAACAGAGAGGATCTCATTAGTGGAGGGTGACAACAAAAAAATGATCTTGCAGTGAAACCATATTTTTGTGCTCAATATAGTCCTCAATTTGGGGACATCAAAAAAATCATTTTGAGATCGCTGCCTATTTTATATGAAGATCCCTCTCTTGCTGACATTCTTTCATCAGGTATTAATGTTGTTTCAAGGAAAGCGCCATCTATTGGTAACAAAGTTTCTCCAAGCATGTTCAGTAATAATTTCTCTTCTCATAAAACATCGTGGTTAGAACATAAAGGTTTTTATAAATGTGGCCACAATAGATGTGCACTTTGCAAATATGTTTGTGTAACGAAAACCTTTGAAAATAATGACAGCACTGCGATCTATACCATTAACAAATATATTAATTGTAATTCATGCTATGTGGTATATAAAATTATGTGCACTACTTGCAATTTATCTTATATAGGCTGCACTACTAGGAAACTAAAAATCAGGATCGCTGAACATTTGCAGGATGTAAAGAATGTTTCTTCGAATCGCAATATTTCTGCTGCTGCTAAACATTTTATTTTTCAGCATGCTCGCAATGTTTCTTCCTTCCAAGTCACAGGCATTGAAAGTGTTAACCTGTCTGCCCGAGGTGGAGATGCACGTCAGCGACTCCTCACACGTGAAGCTTTCTGGATCTTTAATCTACATACCAGACATCCATTTGGTCTCAACAAAAGAAACGAATTGATGTTCCATTATTAATTTTATTTCTTTGCATTGATTTTATTTGTGCAAATATTGTGTTTTTTTTTTTTTTTTTTTTTTTCTTTATTCGTTATGTGAAAATTGTTAAAGGACTTGTCAAAAATCACATGACATTTTTTCTGATCGTGATTGGTCTTCCTTTGTCTTAAATATGTGCCTTTGTCTGAATATGTCAGCTGTGATAAAGATCCCTGTGATCGAAACGCGTAGCCTTGTCCTGAGCTTGTCCAGGAGCATGCCATTATTCATGTTTTTATGAATCAATAAAGATGAAGATTTTATTGAAGCTGGATCCCTTTTTCCTTCATTTTCTTATGAATCAGGAGTTACAGACTGGTCTTATATAAGGGAGGTTCCCTCCCATCAAGGTTGCCGGTGATCAATTGTTCTTGTCTCAACTTTGGTTCCTGGTTCACTTGGAAGCTTGCTGAGTCTTGCCTACATCTTCTGCTAACAGATAAGATATTTTCTGTTTTTATTTTTGTGCTTGCTTTTTGCATTGTTCCCTACACTTCTGTGGAGGTCAGCCAGGTCCCCTCCGGGGCTTGTGCTCCTCTCAGTTTATCTGAGCCACTGTTATTTGTTCATTTGCCTTTTCCAGTTTTTTCAGTGGCTGCGGCTTAGTTTTGTTACACCAGAGAACTAATTTAGGTGGTAGAGGTCGTGTGATCTCAGGTGTTTTTGCAATTAGTAGAGTTGGTATTTTTTTAGGGTTTTTTGGATTGCAGTAAGTGTCCTTCCTATCCTTTTCTTTCTAGGAAGATTGGGCCCCAACGTTTGCTCATACTATTTTCTGTCTGTGTCTGTATTTCCTCTTTTCTAACCACCATTACATGTTTGGGGGCTTTCTATGTTCTTTGGGATCTGCTCCGGGGCAGATAGCTTTCCTCTTTCTATCTTTAGGTGTAGTTAACCTCTCAGGCTGTGACGAGGCGTCTAGGACCAACGTAGGAACGCTCCACGGCTGCCTTTAGTTGTGGTGGTTAGTCAGGGTACTGCAATCCAGTAGATTCCAACCTCTCTGGTGTATTGCCGTTTTTGCCTGCTCTCCTCAGCTACCAAATCATAACACTCTAGTATATGATGGGCCCCATATATGATGCTCCAGTGTGTGATGAGCCCTATATAATGCTCCAAATATAATGGTCCCCATATATAATGCTCCATATATAATGGTCTCCATGTGATGCTCCATATATAATGTGCCCCATATGATGCGCCATATATAATGGGCCCCATATGATGCTCCAGTATATGATGTGCCCCATGGATGATGTTCCAGTGTATAATGGGCCCTATCTATGATGCTCAAGTGTATGATGAGCCCCATATATAATTCTCCAGTGTATGCTGCTCCCCATATATTGCTCCAACCATTAAAAAAAATGAAATACCTCTCCTGGCTGGGCACTGCTCTACTCTGGACTCCTCAGCACCATCTTCCAGCTCTCTGCACTGTGACTGTTCAGGCAGAGGGCGCACAGACGTGACATCATCGCTCTCTCTGACCTGAATGTTACTGTCAGGAAACGAGTAAGACGTCACAGCTGTGGAGCAGGGAGAGGTAAGTATTTCAAATGCTGGGACCCTGAGCAAGCAGGGGGGCCCAGTAGTGGGTACCGGGAACTGGCACAGGGCCCCTCATAGTAAGCCGGTGTCTCTGACGGCGAGTGGGCCCCCCCCACCTGCTCAGGGCCCCGGCACTTGCCCGGGTGCGCCATGTGCTGACGCCGGCCCTGTGTGAAGCCCTTGATGCCCTTTCAGACAGCATAGGTCTGAGTTTCTGAGTCGCACAGCCAGGGTTTTGGGGTACTCGGCACCGAGCCCGTTGATGTCTATGGGGAATGTCACGGGTAGCACAGCTCAGTCCGTGCCCTGGGCGCTCACTGTAATGTGGGATATTTACAGGTGACTTGAATGATGATATGGGGATTCGTGACGCCACTTGTGGTGCCTGGTCAGGATGACCAGCGCTACTATGCAGATCCACTGGAGGGTTAATATTGTGCAGCTAGGTGTTAAGCCTTCCTCAAGTAAGGCTGAGTTCTCCTCCAGGGCAGATAGATGTGTAGGGGTGCAGGACAGACGGGGACCCGGCAATCAGGAGTAATAAGGGAGACACACACATAAGTCACTTTGGTACCTTTATCTGAAGATGTTGCAGACACTCCCCGGAGCACTATAGGGTGAAGGGTGCACATCCAGATTCCTCCACTGAGTAGGTGTGTGGCCTCCTGTCCTCTGCCTTTATGTGATAAAGTCCTGACCTGCTTGTAGCTAGGTCTAACTTGGTCTCCATCTTGCACCTGGCTGATCTTGTGATTGGACCTCTTCTTGAAGCACACAGTCTCTATTTGCAGTGCACTGCTAGACTCCGTCCTCCTGATCCAGCTATGTATCAGCTCTGTGGTACTCCTGGGACTTGTAGTCCTCCAGGAACTCCGGTGTTCTCCTAATGGGTCGTGGAGATCCCTATAGGCTCGGACCCCGGTGTCCGGTCAATACTTGCTGAGGTAAGCTCTAAAGGCTTTTCTACCCCTGTTGCTGCTCTTTCCACTCGCATTCAGCCTACCTGGGCCCTCACACGATCACACACACTGGCAGTTGGTGAGCTGCCTCTTCGCCGCTCTCTAAGCGTCGGCACGCTTTCTACTGAGCTACACTCCTAGCTTCAGCTCTGACTAGGCTGGAGTGATTTCTCTTTCACTCTTACTAGACTCCACTTGCTGAACTGAATAGCTCTGCAGCCTCTCTAATCTCAGCTCTGCACGTCACCTTCTGCAGACTGACTGGCTGACTGAACTAAACTGAAACTGAAACTTACAACTTCTTTTATATGTCTTACACAGCTCCCTCTGGTGGTCTTTGGGATAAATGAACGTGTGTGCATGTGTATAATGACCTCTAGTGGTATCTTCTTTCAGTGCACCCTTCTGGGAGATATGGATTCAGTCGCAGCTGGGCTCCACATTCCCCCCTAGTAGAACTCAGCACTCCGGGGCTGAAATAGAAAAACAGATAACAATAAACATTGTATAAATAACTCTTCCTTTACAGGAGGTAAGGCACTCTTGAACTGTTGCATAACGGTAAATAAACAACTATATACATTATCACAATGAGGAATTGAGGAATTGAGCAACCATAAAAGTCCCAGTCTCTTTTGGAAAAGGATGCTCAAAAGGGGTAGAGAAAACAAGCAAAATAATGTCCATTCTTCTTGTTTCAATATTATAAAGGAAAACAGATTAATAAATAACGTATAATACAGTATATTATAAACAAAAATATATACATTTATGTACAGTGGTTCTAGATAATTATTTACATTTGTTAGGTCCTACTCTCTGTACCTAACAGGTAATTGCCCCCTTGTTATGCGTACTGACCTACGTGGTGTAGTGGTAGGTGAGGTGTCAGTTACCCTGTTATTCCTGCGTGCAGGTAGGTTGTAGTACTGCCTTAGCCTCTCTAGGGATCTGGCAAGCATACTGTGAGCTGGGTGAACTGGCTCAACTTCTGCAGGGGATCCTTCTTCCTGAGGTTCAGCTTCTTGGGATTCCGCTTCTTGGGGTGCTGCTTCTTGGGGTTCTGCTGAAGCAGGTTCTTCTGGAACTGACTCTACTGCAACAACTGGTGCAACTGGATGTAGAGGTTCTCTTTGAGGTTGATAGAATTGAAGCACGGGAATGATTACAGCTTCTCCAATTCTGGGCCAATCCGCAGGGAAATCTCCTAAGTCTGTATGTATGACTGATTCATCACGCTCTTCCTGATTGACAACAGGTTCTTCCTCTTGAAGCTTTAACGGATTTGGACACAACTTTAGGTGATCTCTGGATACAGTGGTAGTTGTTCTTCCTCCATCTTTGCTAATTATGCACGTTTTCTTGTTGTCAAACCTTGAATTCTGTACGATGTAGGGCTCTCTTTCCCATTGATCGTCGAGTTTGTGTATCCTCCTCTTTCTTTTCAGTACGACTTGACCAGGTGTGAAAGGTTCAGCTGGTGCACTTTTGTTGTAGCGATCTTCTTGTTTATCCCTTACACGATTGAGACTATCTTCAACACAGGCCTGTACTTTTCTGTACTGTTCCTGTCTGTTTGTGTCCCAGTCTTCAGTAGTCACATCTGCTTCTGGTTCTACAACACCAAGCTCCAGATCCATGGGCAGCTTTCCTGGTCTTGCCCACATGAGGTAGGCTGGGGTGCAATTGGTGGAACTCACTGGTATGTGATTGTACAGATCTACCAGGTCAGGTAGTAGGTCTGGCCACCGATTTCTCTCTTCAAGTGGTACAGTCTTCAGCAGGTCAATGACGATGTGATTCATCTTCTTACAGAGACCATTGGTTTGAGGGTGGTACGGTGTGGTTCTGATCTTCTTACACCCGTACAAGTGACAGAACTCTTTGAACAATTCTGCCTCGAAGGCTGGGCCTTGGTCAGTTAGCACCTGCTCAGGATATCCGTGTGGTCTGCAGAAATACGCTTGGAACGTCCTTGCTGCTGTCTCTGCCATCAGATCTTTGACAGGAACAACCACCAGGAACCTGGAGTAGTGATCCACCATAGTCAGGGCATAGGAGTATCCTAATCGGCTGGGTGACAACTTGACATGGTCCAGGGCCACGATCTCCAAGGGACGAGTCGTCTTGATGGGTTGCAGGGGTGCCTTCTGACTGCTGTAGTCCTTTCTTCTGAGGCCACAGGGTCCACAGTTCTGGCACCATCTCTCAATGGAGCTGTGCCTTCCCACCCAGTAGAAACGACACTTCAACAGGGTCTCCAGCTTCTTCCAGCCAAAGTGTCCCGCTTGATCGTGGTAGGCTTCTAACACCATCTGGATATCTGCTCTGGGGGCTACTATCTGCCATACCATCTCATGGGTCCTTGGGTTGACGTACAGTACCTCCGGCACAGCTTCTCATGGTAGATGAACAACCGGCTTCTCTCATTCCACAGCTGCTTTGCTTGTAGAGGCGCATCCTTCTCCAAGGAGGAACCTTCTTGAGTTATCAGCTCCTTGATTCGGCTGACAACTGGATCGCTGTCCTGAGTTTCCTTCCAGCTGTGGTGAGGTAAAGGATTTAACGTCTTACCACGCTGCCTCCTGCAGGCTTGTTGCTCGTGGATCATCCCATTCCTGTGAAAGGCAGGTAGTTCAATCTCTTCCAGATCATCCACTTCTTCTTCTGTGTCTGATTCATGAGGCATCCTGGATAGGGCATCAGCGTTGGCATTCTTGCAGCCTGCTCGGTACTTGATTGTGAATTGGTAGTTTGACAGCCGAGCCATCCATCGTTGTTCCATGGCTCCCAGCTTAGCTGTTTCAAGATGCATCAAGGGGTTGTTATCAGTGTAGGCAGTGAACTTGCTGGAGGCTAGGTAGTGCTTAAACCTCTCCGTGATGGCCCAGACCAGTGCCAGGAACTCCAACTTGAAGCTGCTATAGTTCTCTGGGTTCCTCTCTGTCGGGCGGAGCTTCCTGCTTGCATAGGCGATGACTTTCTCCAGGCCATTTTGCTTCTGACTGAGGACAGCTCCCAATCCTTCATTGCTGGCATCAGTATGCAGCAGGAACGGCTGGCTGTAGTCAGGGTAAGCTAGGATCTCATCACCTGTCAGGATCTCCTTCATTTCCTTGAATGCTTCTGCCTGTTCTTTACCCCAGTGGAATGGAGAATTTCTGTTCTTGAGGGACTGTCCCACCAGGAGGTCTTGCAGAGGCGCTGCTTTCTTGGTGTAGTCCTTCACAAACCTCCGGTAGTACCCTGTCAGTCCCAGGAACTGTCGCACCTCCTTGAGATTTTTCGGCTCTGGCCATTTCTGGATGGCGGTGATCTTCTCAGGGTCTGGCGCTACTCCTTCTGAGCTGACAATATGTCCCAGATAC
This sequence comes from Oophaga sylvatica, assembly GCA_033576555.1. Lineage (NCBI taxonomy): Eukaryota > Metazoa > Chordata > Amphibia > Anura > Dendrobatidae > Oophaga > Oophaga sylvatica. The sequence goes on from JARQOD010000001.1 coordinate 209,676,022, forward strand.
TGTACCTTTTGTTTGAGCAGATGGCACTTTGAAGGCTTCAGTTTCATTCCATACTTGGACAGTGACTCGAATACCTCCGCCAGGTGCTTCAAGTGATCTTCATACGTCTTGGAGTACACAATGACGTCGTCCAGGTACAGCAACACAGTTTCAAAGTTGAGATGTCCCAGGCAGCTCTCCATCACTCTCTGGAAAGTTCCAGGGGCACTGCTGAGTCCAAACGGCATTCTGTCAAACTCACAGAGTCCCATCGGGGTGGTGAAAGCCGACTTCTCCCGATCCTCCTCAGCCACAGCTACTTGCTAGTACCCACTAGTGAGGTCAAGGGTGGAAAAGTAGTTAGCAGTTTTTAAGGCAGCTAAGGATTCCTCAATGCGTGGTAAAGGGTATGCATCCTTATGTGTAATGCGATTTACTTGTCTGTAATCTACACACATTCTCATGCTTCCATCCTTTTTCCTGACTAGGACTAGAGGTGCTGCCCAGGGACTACAACTATCCCTTATCACCCCTGCTTCCTTCATATCACGCAACATTTCCTTGGCTTTCTGGTAGTGTGCTGGTGGTATAGGCCTGTACCGTTCTTTAATGGAGGATGATTGCCTGTGGGGATGTGATGTTGAACCCCTTTAATTTTCCCAGTGGGTGTTTGCTGAATACCTGCGCATACTCCTGAACGACTCGGTATACTCCTTGTTTCTGGTGGGCTGGAGTGGTGTCTGTCCCGACATGGAGCTGCTGACACCAATCCTCCACCTGGGTGGTCGGACCGTTATCCTCCACTGGTTGCGGGGAGGTTAAGGGCTCCGTCTTGTGAATGGAGTTATTATCCACAGCATGTAACTTAGCAACAGTGGCATAACGCGGTACTTTGACTTCATCCTCTCCCCAGTTGAGAAGACGCACTGGCACCCTCCCATTATGTACCTCCACTACCCCTCTGGCAGTCAAGAGTGTAGGTCTGTGCTCTGAACAATGGGGCTCTACTACTGCTTGGTAGTTCTGTCCTCTCAGACCTATTGCTGCTCTACACCAAATAAGCATTTCACTCATTGGGGTATCACAATGGGATTCGAGTCTGTTACCCGTACATTACCAATCTCACCACCGGTCAGTTTCACTTGCTGCTGGCACATCAGGGTTCGGATCTCCTTCCGGATCACTCCCTTTTGCCTTGGTCTGGCAACTTCGGCGAGCTGTTGGAGTAAAAACACAACCTCCTCCAAACATTTACTAATAACGTTAGTGCCTAAAACTACATTCAACCCATTTTCCTCATTAACAGTCTTTACTACAAGAAGTCCCTGATCTTTTAGCTCCACTCTCCCCACTTTTACGTCTACGTTCTTAGCCCCCAGTAAGTCAAGAGGGAGGCCATTAGAGGCGTATACGGCAAAGTCAGGGTTTGGGGGTTGGAGACCGTCACTGGACCAGTACCTATTGTAAAGAACATCAGGTATGACGGTTACCTGAGATCCAGTGTCCAGCAGGGCAGGGATTGCAATCCCGTCCAATATGATGGACCGGTATGGTCTTCCTCCCACAAACCTGCGGTTCCAGTCTGAGAGGCCTGAGGAGTCTATTCCTGGGTATTGGCCCTCGGACCCAGGATTTGCTCGTTTAAAGGAAACCGACGTGCTGGGTGACCTTCTCTGTGGCAGCGATAGCAGATGATCTCTCGGCAAGGATGATGCTGGTCGCAGGTCCTTCCTGGAGGTGGCGTTGTCCTCCTCCGGTGGGGCGACGTCCTCCTTCTCCTCCGGTTCATCCAAGGGACATCCTCTGGGCAGTCAGCTAGCAGGATCTTTCCTTCTTCCTCCGTCGGCAGTTGCAGGGCACTCACTACAGTGGCCAGGTTTTTGGTCAGCTGGCGCACTTCTGAGCGCAGACAGTCCAGCTCAGTAGGGGGCGCCACCTGCGTTTTGGCTTCCGCAACCAGCGGGGAAAAGGTGGATGCTGCTGGCTTTAGGGTGGCTTCACTCGGGTGACACTGAGTTACCATCTCGGGTGTTTCCAGGGATCGCAGTCCTTTTATAGCCATATTCTTAAGGGCATCAAAGGTAGCATCAGGATGATCCAAGGACCACCAGTGCACAGTCCTGCTTTCAGCTTGGGACCTCAGTCCCGTACAAATTGTTCCTTTAACATTTTATTTTCGTTGGAGACACTCATGGGGTTAACTTGTTTAAGAGCTCGCAGGGCCCCTTGTAGTCAGCAGGCATACACTGGAGATACGAGTAACATTGACATTTTCTTGTCACTGGTGGAAAGAGACCTTAAAAAACTTAAGGGGACCGGCTTTGGGGAAGAGGATAACCTGTCATGCAATGAGCGGGAGGCACTTGAGAGGTTGAGCAGGAATGATCAGCTCATAGTGAAACCCTCAGATAAAGGGGGGAACCTAGTCATCATGGATCATTCCATTTATCGTAAAATGTGCCTAGACATATTGCTTGACAGGGGGACATATGAGGTCTTGAGTAAAACCCAATGCTTGATTATAAGGAGATCTTAAAGGGCCTGCTCGAAGGCGGATTGGGGTCTAAGCTCATATCTAAGACTGAATATGATTTCCTGCTTCCAAAATTTCCGGTGGTAGCCACCTTCTATGCATTGCCGAAGATCCACAAGGGACTTGTCCCTCTGAAGGGCAGACCTATTGTGTCTGGTGTAAATTCCCTCACCAGAATTGTGGGTTATATATTGAGGAGATTCTTCGCCCATTTGTGACATCGTTACCCTCATACCTAAGGGATACCTCAGATCTGATACTTAAATTGGAGGATATTCATTTGGAGGAGGATTTCTGGTTGGCCTCCATTGACATTGAAGCCCTGTATAGTAGCATCCCTCACCACCTGGGCATTAAAGGTGTAGAATTCTATCTGAGACAGAGATCTGTGGGCTGTGGGGAACACAATGATTTTGTGGCTATGTTACTTAACTTTGTACTAACCCACAATGCCTTCACCTTTGATGGTATGCACCTCCACCAGCTCAGGGGCACAGCGATGGGGAGCCCCTGTGCCCCATCATATGCTAACTTGTTCCTGGGCTGGTGGAGGAAACCGTGGTGTTTGGTGAGGAGAGATGGTGGCAAGAGATGATAACATTATGGTACAGATACATCGATGATGTATTCATCATATGGGCAGGTACGAAGGAGAACTTTGAAAGATTCGTACAGGAATTGAATACATATGAATTGAACCTTAGGTTTACTTTTGAAATACAAAAGAGGGAACTGTCATTTTTGGACATCAGTATTAGAAGAGAGACCGAGGGAATCTGTCCACAAGAATCTATCGAAAACCAACAAGTACTAATAGTCTCCTCCATTGGAGAAGCCACCACCCTGTCCCTCTAAAAAGGGGTATCCCTAAGGGACAATTCCTCAGACTTAGACGGAACTGTTCTAAGGATGATGTATTTCTCTCACAGGCAGGAGATATGCATAGGAGATTTAGGGAAAGAGGATATCCCCATCATGTGATTGATACAGCTTTTCAGCATGCTAGGAGAATGGACAGACAACAGCTCCTACGTAAGAAACCAGACAATGATGAGATAGATTTTACCAGAATTATTGGGACCTTTGACTCTGAGCATGTGCAAGTTAGGAGAATTCTGATGAAACACTGGGACATTCTAAAAATGGACCCAGATCTGAGGGATTTGGTAGGTGAAAGACCCAGTGTTACTTATAGAAAAGGAAGATCTATCAGAGACCGTCTGGTACACAGCCAATACAAAAGACCATCAAAAGCAGGCACATGGCTAGACAGGAAACCCATTGGTTTCTTCACTTGTGGAGACTGTAGTCTTTGTAAATGGATGTCACCCACAAAATCCTTTTGCAGTGCCCACACAGGTAAAAGATTCTATCTAAGAGATTTTGCTAACTGCAAAACCACGGCCGTGGTATATAAGGGGACGTGCACTTGTCCAAAAGATTATGTGGGTAAAACGAAAAGGGAGTTCAGAAGGAGAGTGGGAGAACACATGGGTGACATCAGAAACAATAGAGACACCCCCCTAGCGAGACACATTAACAATCAACACGGTGGGAGGATGGGAGAGGTTAGTTTCATGATTCTGGAGGTTGTCAAGGTGAATCCGAGAGGGGGTGATGTTGACAAAATTATTCTCAGACGAGAATGTGAATGGATCTTCAGGTTAGAATCGCTCGAACCCTATGGACTAAACGAGCAAATGTCATTTGCCTGCTTCCTATAGTCAAGACTTTGTTTTGGACTACTATATTAAACTGGTTATGCAATACTATGTTCTCTTTCTCCCTATAATGGGAGACTAATGCATCCTGTTTATCAGAATGACTTTCGTATAACTGCCGACCGATGCCCTATTTAGGATCTATGTCCCGTTATATATAGACATTGTAGGTGGACATATTAGGAAAAGGGTTGTCCTGTGCCATCTGAGATGACTTATTGTCAGAGAGGATGAACTTTGGACAGTCTCATGCATGTGGGTGTATGCCCAATCTTGTGGCCCCTCTGTGGGGCTTGAACCGGTGAGCTATGAGCTCTGTGAACGGGCGGTGTGTCGGCTGCTGTGCCCTAGTGGAGCCGCCACTGAGTTAGGCATTATGTACATCCTTTGCAGGGGTTAATTCCTGTCCGCTCTGCACACAACGAGTTAGGACCCAGACACACCCCCCTACTCCCGGCAGACATCACACCGCTGACGCAGCGGTGGATAGAGACACGCCCCCTTATGGCGTCAGAGATCTCCCCACAGGCCTATTGGTGGAGGTGACACAAGGGGGAGGAGCCTACAGGGCGAGCCCACACAGGGAGGTGGAGCTGATGGAGGGTTCCCACTAGGCGGCAGATATAAATATAAAAGAGTCACACAGCATCGGTTAGTCTCTGCACCATGATTTTTTGACACCGGACATCTGTACATCTGGCCTCCTGATGAGCCCACGGGGCGAAACGCGTGAGGCGCTATTGTTGACGGTGGTGGGGTGACCATGAGAAATGATGAGTATCGTTACGCATTTCTTATTAGTATCACGCTATAATGGAGTCTCTCAATATACATACATCATGACTAAGGATTCATTAGCACTATGTTTATAGGAACAGTGCCACATCTATACAACCTGTTGTCAACATATATTATCCATGTGGTTTTTGGTCCACATTTAGGCATCAATTAGTGGTCTTGACATCGCATTGCACTGAAACATTAACGTATTGCTTGTAAAACAATTCAAGAAATGGGATGCTTGAGTAGTTCTAGGAGATGATTTTCTATTAATATCTGTACCTATTTCTTATATACCGTATATTCCGGCGTATAAGACGACCTGGTGTATAAGACGACCCCCCTACTTTTCCTGTTAAAATATAGAGTTTAGGATATATTCACCGTATAAGACTACCCCTTTTCCAACGCTTACCAAACACCGGTAAAAATTTAAAAAAACAGATTTGAATTTAACATGGTCATTTTTTAATTTAAATTCTTATGACATGCAGGCGTATAAGACGACCCTCCAACTTTTACAGTCAAAATATGAATTTGTCTTAAAAGTGTGGGGGGGTCTTCTTATACGCCGGGTGTCATCTTATACGCCGGGTACGGAACATATGGTGGGGGGAGTGGGCTTTTCAGAGGTGTTTACCTAGGGTCTAGGCGCTGGGCGACGGCGGCGGCTCCTTTTGCGCAGCCTGGGAGGGGCTCTGTGCTGGGGGACGGCGTCAGAGGCTCCTCTCGTGCAGCCCCCAGGCTCTGTGCTGGGGGACGGCGGCGGCTCTCTCGTGCAGCCCCCCAGGCTCTGTGCTGGGGGACGGCGGCGGCTCCTCTCATGCAGCCCCCCAGGCTCTGTGCTGGGGGACAACGGCGGCTACTCGTGCAGCCCCCGCAGGCTCTGAGCTGGGGGACGGCGGCGGTGATTCTTTTCTCAATCCCCGGAGGCCCCGGCAGCTCCATTGATGCGATGCGGTGGCCTCCGGGAAAATGGCCGCTGAGGGCGCGCATGCTCAGTTTCAGATCTCGTCTCCCGAGATCTTGAGACGAGATCTGAAGCTGAGCATGCAGCGGCCATTTTCCCGGAGGCCATCGCATCGCATCGATGGAGCTGCCGGGGCCTCCGGGGATTAAGAAAAGAATCACCGCCGCCGTCCCCCAGCACAGAGCCTGCGGGGGCTGCACAAGAGGAGCCGCCGACGTCCCCCAGCACCTAGACCCTAGGTAAACACCTCTGAAACGCCATACCCGGCGTATAAGACGACCCCCGACTTTGAAGACGATTTTCAGGGGTTAAAAAGTCGTCTTATACGCCGGAATATACGGTAAGTGTCCTTCCTATCCTTTTCTGTCCAGGTAGATTGGGCCCCAACGTTTGCTCATACTATTTTCTGTCTGTGTCTGTATTACCTCTTGTCTAACCGCCATTACATGTTTGGGGGCTTCCTATGTTCTTTGGGGATCTGCTCCGGGGCAGATAGCTTTCCTCTTTCTATCTTTAGGTGTAGTTAACTTCTCAGGCTGTGACGAGGCGTCTAGGACAACTTAGGAACGCTCCATGGCTGCCTTTAGTTGTGGTGGTTAGTCAGGGAACTGCAATCCAGTAGATTCCAACCTCTCTGGTGTATTGCCGTTTTTGCCTGCTCTCCTCAGCTACCAAATCATAACAGCAGAGCTGAAATGTTTGCAGACTCACTTGTGGTGATGTAGCAGAGCTGGAAATGTTTGCAGACTCACTTGTGGCGATGTAGCAGAGCTGGAAATGTTTGCAGACTCACTTGTGGTGATGTAGCAGAGCTGGAAATGTTTGCAGACTCACTTGTGGTGATGTAGCAGAGCTGGAAATGTTTGCAGACTCACTTGTGGTGATGTAGCAGAGCTGGATATGTCTGGAGACTCACTTGTGGTGATGTAGCAGAGCTGGATATGTCTGGAGACTCATTTGTGGTGATGTAGCAGAGCTGGATATGTTTGGAGACTCACTTGTGGTGATGTAGCAGAGCTGGATATGTTTGGAGACTCACTTGTGGTGATGTAGCAGTGCTGGAATGTTTGCAGACTCACTTGTGGTGATGTAGCAGAGCTGGATATGTTTGCAGACTCACTTGTGGTGATGTAGCAGAGCTGGATATGTCTAGAGACTCACTTGTGGTGATGTAGCAGTGCTGGAATGTTTGCAGACTCACTTGTGGTGATGTAGCAGAGCTGGATATGTTTGCAGACTCACTTGTGGTGATGTAGCAGAGCGGGATATGTTTGCAGACTCACTTGTGGTGATGTAGCAGAGCTGGAAATGTTTGCAGACTCACTTGTGGTGATGTAGCAGAGCTGGATATGTTTGCAGACTCACTTCTGGTGATGTAGCAGAGCGGGATATGTTTGCAGACTGACTTGTGGTGATGTAGCAGAGCTGGATATGTTTGGAGACTCACTTGTGGTGATGTAGCAGTGCTGGAATGGTTGCAGACTCACTTGTGGTGATGTAGCAGAGCTGGATATGTTTGCAGACTCACTTGTGGTGATGTAGCAGAGCTGGAATGTTTGCAGACTCACTTGTGGTGATGTATCAGAGCTGGATATGTTTGCAGACTCACTTGTGGTGATGTAGCAGAGCGGGATATGTTTGCAGACTCACTTGTGGTGATGTAGCAGAGCGGGATATGTTTGCAGACTCACTTGTGGTGATGTAGCAGAGCTGGATATGTTTGGAGACTCACTTGCAGTTAAAGGGAATCTGTCACCCCAAAATTGCCATATCAGATAAAGATATGGCTGAATACAGCGTCCCATAACAAAGCTATCTGTCTTTTCCTTATATTCTGATACCCCCGTTTTCATATATAAATACCTGTTTAAACTTCGTTTTTTGTTGTGTCAATCATGGCGGTCAGGTCAGGAAGGCGGCGGTTATTCGCTTCCCCCAACCCTCCTCCGTTCTTGGCGTACGCATTTTTTTTTTCCTTGTGCATTGTGTTTCAGTGCTTGCGCTGTGAAAAAGACCCTCGCGCGTGCGCAATGTTGTTTTGCCAACAGTGGGGCAGCATATTTGAATTACTGCGCAAGCGCCAATCATTTTAGCCAATTCAATTGACCCGGAAGTTGCGGCCTGCCGCTGATGACTTCCGGGCCAAGGAAAGTCAGGAAGTCTGACGCATGCGCTATATTGTTTGACTACTTTGCCCAATAAGACTGCGCAAGCGCGGGGGCCCTGCTGCAGAGCGCAAGCGCGGAAAACTTACGCTGTCTGTGATATTCACAGACAGCGTTACGTGACAGAAGTGGAGGAGCGGGGGTTGGGGGAAGCGAATAACCGCCGCCTTCCTGACCTGACCGCCATGATTGACACCACAAAAACAAAGTTTACAAAGGTATTTATATATGAAAACGGGGGTATCAGAATATAAGGAAAAGACAGATAGCTTTGTTATGGGACGCTGTATTCCGCCATATCTTTATCTGATATGGCAATTTTGGGGTGACAGATTCCCTTTAAGTAGCAGAGTCCAGCTGCACAGCATACTCATAGACTCACTTGTGGCGATGTGCTGGGGGACGGCGGTGGCTCCTCTCGTGCAGCCCCCCAGGCTCTGTGCTGGGGGACAGCGGCGGCTACTCGTGCAGCCCCCGCAGGCTCTGAGCTGGGGGACGGCGGCGGTGATTCTTTTCTCAAACCCCGGAGGCCCCGGCAGCTCCATTGATGCGATGCGGTGGCCTCCGGGAAAATGGCCGCTGAGGGCGGCGCATGCTCAGTTTCAGATCTCGTCTCCCGAGATCTTGAGACGAGATCTGAAGCTGAGCATGCAGCGGCCATTTTCCCGGAGGCCATCGCATCGCATCGCAGCAATGGAGCTGCCGGGGCCTCCGGGGATTAAGAAAAGAATCACCGCCGCCGTCCCCCAGCACAGAGCCTGCGGGGGCTGCACAAGAGGAGCCGCCGCCGCCGCCGCCCCCCAGCATAGAGCCTGCTGGGGCTGCACAAGAGGAGCCGCCGACGTCCCCCAGCGCCTAGACCCTAGGTAAACACCTCTGAAACGCCATACCCGGCGTATAAGACGACCCCCGACTTTGAAGACGATTTTCAGGGGTTAAAAAGTCGTCTTATACGCCGGAATATACGGATGATTTTAGGGAAGGTATATATCAATCTGATTTTGTTGCATTACCTCTGCATCTACTAAGATCTATATCCTTTAACATGGTATAGGAATACAACTAAAAATTCTCTTATGCATGACCTTTGGTCTATTTATTTAAACTTTGATGTGTCTTATATTCTCTTGTATTTTTGGGAGTTTTTTACTAGCCTATGACAACAAATCAGACTATTTGTGGTTTAGTTCATCATTTGACCGGTCAAAACTCCCACGTATATATATACTTTGTTGTATATCTGAGAGGCGCATATTAGTGATTGAACAATATTATTGCGGTTCAATTCACTTCTATTAAGCTGTGGCACGATAAGGCAGATATATCACAACTCCTATCAGACAAAGGAGACTGTCGTATACTATCAAAACTGCACAGCAGACTTGTGCCAATTTCCATTACATTACCCACCACTCTGTGTGTTTGTGAACTGTTTTTATTTGCTTTGGGGACTCAGGGTCACCTTTAGTGTTAGTCGGTCTATGTACTATTGGTAGGGGTCCCCTTATCATCTGGGTAGAGGGATTCCCTAAGGCGTTAGGGCCTAACAGGGACCTTAGGGTCAGCCATCGTGGAGCGGGGGCGCCACAACGCTCCCCCCTAGGGTGCCAACCTCCGCTGTTAGGCAGGTAATAGCCTAGACAGACACCAGGGACTCTTAGATATCCCCTTAGCTTTTAAGTTAGGAATACACTTCTTTTGTTTTTGTTTTTGATATATCACGGTTTTTTTTGGTGCTACCCATTGTGGTATTTTATTAATAAAGGATTGCCTATAGGGCATGATTCTATGATTTCGGCAGGCATAGTCCCTAATGCTATCATCTGGTTTCTGGGAGCATTGGTAAAACCTCATCCGGAGATCTGTTTCAGTGCGGTCCTCAAAGATAGTCTGTAGCTTTAAGAAAATTGCAAGCACTGTTTCCTGGTCTGCAGCTGACCAAGTCTCTACTTCTCTTTCTGCAGCATCAGTCAATTGTCCCACTACCACTGCAGCTCTCTGCTTTTTTGTCATAGGGTACATGTCCATTATGCTGCATATTATTCGCTTGAACCCTGACAGGGTGTCTGGCTTGCCTCTATACTGAGGGAGCCACTTCGCTCCAGGCATGTATGGCAGCGTTAGCGGTACTATTGGGGCCACAGGACCAGGTGAGGGGCCAGCGTTTCCAGCCTGTGCGGCAGCGCCGGTGGGTAAGTCATTAAGGCCGTCGGCCTCGGCCGCGCTGTCGGCTTGCTGCTGCGACATGTCTGCGCCCCCCTAGTTAAGCGTGGCCTACCTTCTCTGAAGGCTGCAGCTCCGCAGGGCACAGCGATGTAGAAGGACCTGCGTCGCCGGCGCTCTGACGTCAGAGCGTTCACTGAAGCTCTTCACAGGACCTGCCGCCGCGTCAGCGTTGGGGGCATTTCCAGGACTCAGCGCGCTTTTGCAGGTACACCCACTAGTTTTCGCGCCGTGGCGCTGTAAATGGCGGGCAATGGCGGGCAAATGGCAGGAAATCTTCACCACATACAAAACACAGTCTTTTAGTGAGGCACACAGTACCCGGTGGCAACGGGCACAAGTTACTCCGTTGCTGCAGGGCACGCAATCCTGTTTGTGACGCCAGGACAGATGAGTCGCACAGCCAGGGTTTTGGGGTACTCGGCACCGAGCCCGTTGATGTCTATGGGGAATGTCACGGGTAGCACAGCTCGGTCCGTGCCCTGGGCGCTCACTGTAATGTGGGATATTTACAGGTGACTTGAATGATGATATGGGGATTCGTGACGCCACTTGTGGTGCCTGGTCAGGATGACCAGCGCTGCTATGCAGATCCACTGGAGGGTTAATATTGTGCAGCTAGGTGTTAAGCCTTCCACAAGTAAGGCTGAGTTCTCCTCCAGGGCAGATAGATGTGTAGGGGTGCAGGACAGACGGGGACCCGGCAATCAGGAGTAATAAGGGAGACACACACATAAGTCACTTTGGTACCTTTATCTGAAGATGTTGCAGACACTCCCCGGAGCACTATAGGGTGAAGGGTGCACATCCAGATTCCTCCACTGAGTAGGTGTGTAGCCTCCTGTCCTCTGCCTTTATGTGATAAAGTCCTAACCTGCTTGTAGCTAGGTCTAACTTGGTCTCCATCTTGCACTTGGCTGATCTTGTGATTGGACCTCTTCTTGAAGCACACAGTCTCTATTTGCAGTGCACTGCTAGACTCCGTCCTCCTGATCCAGCTACGTATCAGCTCTGTGGTACTCCTGGGACTTGTAGTCCTCCAGGAACTCCGGTGTTCTCCTAATGGGTCGTGGAGATCCCTATAGGCTCGGACCCCGGTGTCCGGTCAATACTTGCTGAGGTAAGCTCTAAAGGCTTTTCTACCCCTGTTGCTGCTCTTTCCACTCGCCTTCGGCCTACCTGGGCCCTCACATGATCACACACACTGGCAGTTGGTGAGCTGCCTCTTCGCCGCTCTCTAAGCGTCAGCACGCTTTCTACTGAGCTACACTCCTAGCTTCAGCTCTGACTAGGCTGGATGATTTCTCTTTCACTCTTACTAGACTCCACTTGCTGAACTGAATAGCTCTGCAGCCTCTCTAATCTCAGCTCTGCACGTCACCTTCTGCAGACTGACTGGCTGACTGAACTAAACTGAAACTGAAACTTACAACTTCTTTTATATGTCTTACACAGCTCCCTCTGGTGGTCTTTGGGATAAATGAACGTGTGTGCATGTGTATAATGACCTCTAGTGGTATCTTCTTTCAGTGCACCCTTCTGGGAGATATGGATTCAGTCGCAGCTGGGCTCCACATTTCCATCATCTAGTCTGTGGCTAGGGCTTTCTCAGCTCACGCAGGAACCACTAGGGACTGCGGGGTCAGGATCTCTAGTCTGTACAGGAACCGGCAGGATCAGTTGCAGTTTTTAGTGTGTTACCTTGTTTTCCCAAGTGAGTTGCTACACAACCATAACATCACCAGCTCACTCCTTTTTTTGTGTGCTGAGAAGCCATCATGGACGCTGTGGATGCTCTGGCAGTGCAAATGCAGTCCTTGTTTTTGTAAGTGGCAGACATCAAGTGGCAACAAATGAGTGCGTTATTCACCACTATGCAGGTTCTACTACACCTAATACAATATTCTGAGCCTAAGATAAGTTTACTGGATTGTTTCAATGGGGGCTGAAGTAAGGTTTTCATCTTTCTTTCTTCATATCACTTGTATTTTCATCTCTGTTCTGCCTCATCCATTGGAGAAAGCCAACGCGTGGGAATTGCTCTGTCATTTCTCTGTGGAGATACTCAGGCTTGGGCAATTTTTTAGGAGCTTAAATGGCCATATACAACTAGGTAGGTCAAAACAAATAGTAATAATCCTAAAAACAAAACACCACCTCCAAATAGTTTGAATGCAAACATGAAAATCGTTAATAATTGATGACAAGATACCTTAATTTTTTTTAAAAAATATACATTCAGGGATAATGAATCATGAAAGATCATTATACTGGATAAAGAAGATAACATTCTATATATGAAGTCTGTTTGTGAACTTCAAATCAAGTATACACAACCATAATTAGGTAAAAAAAATCCAGAATGCAGTATTGTAGTGATTCCTATTCACCAGATATTCATGTGCGGCCTAGTGGTTTAAAATCTATCAGATCATTCACATGCGGTGTAATGGAATTAGTGCACAGTAAACCAAGAAATCATCCCTGATGCTGGGGGCAATATAGCTGCCTAAGGTGTAATGTAGAAAAATAATATATATATATATATATATGTATATATATATTATATTATTGTAGGGATCCGCTCTGGTAGGCAGGGGCCGGGCCGCAGTAATGAGGTAAACACACAGGCGTTCAGTTCAAAGTTCAGTGGTTTTAATGATAAGTTCAACAAAAGTCCAGATAACAAAATCAAAAACAGAACATAAATCACTCCAGTTTGGAGAACCACTGGTCCCAGACTCACCCTTGCTTGGGACAGGCTTAACTAAGCGGTGGAATGTCAGCAGAGATCGCCAGGTGCCATTCCTAGTGGCTGGTACTCGCTTCCCGGTGTGCATGACACACTGTCACGAAAACAATCTTCCAGGCTGACTCCAGCCAAACTCCTTCCTTTTACCCCTCATACTCCCACAGCTTCCTGTTAAATAGGCCTAGTCCACACCCTCAGGTGAGGTACACATCAGCTGACCTGATCACGTGACTATGACCTCATCACAGGTCCTGTGATCATGGAAAATCCTGAGCAAACTTCAGTCTGCCAGAAGAAATATATCTCCCATCCAGCAAGGTCCCCTTTGGTGTACCACAATATATATATATATATATATATATATATATATATATATATATAATTTCATATGGGTGAACAAGTTTTAAGTGTAGTGTCCCAAATTTGAAATAATATTGATAATGAAAGAATCACATGCTACTTTGCTGTATATCCTAAATATGTATATCCATTAAACAATCATATAAGTAAGTAAGATAATGGCTCTGTGGAGCAGGTGAAAATGACTCAATAATCTTATTCATTAGTGCACAAAGTGCCACATAGAGAGCTGTTTCCAGGTCTATTTTGTGATACAGTGTTTGAAAGAATATTGATGAATATGTCCGTAAGTGCAGAATTAACGCCAGGTCTAAAGCATTTCGGCAGACTCCGGTAGGGTTTCTTTTGCATAAACCTGCGACTAATTTGTCTCAACCTGCGACTAATTTGTCGAAGAATTTGTCTAATTCTCGTGGTAATTGAAGCGCTGACATTCCTGCAGGCTTCCCTTCTTCTCCAGCAAGGACGCCGACTCACTCACCGCCAAGGCTCCAATCCCGCACTTCCTCCTCCTACTGCTGCCCGAGGTCTGTGCATGGCTCGCAGATCCATGGGCACTGTGCTTAGAGTGCACACTCTCTACTTCTTAAAGGGACAGCTCGCATCTTCCTAAAGTTTCCCTAGCCAATGACAGGGAGACACTTGTTATTTAAGGCACCTCCACCTGATGGGAGGTGCCTGAGCAACTTGTTCACTTTGTTAGTTGCATGCTTGCTAGTTCTCAGGCTCCCCAGTTTTAGTTTATCTTCCAGTACCTGCCTGTACCTGTTTGCACCTGCCACTGCCTGCCTGTATGAGTCGTACTTACCCTAACTGCCTTCATCAGCGGTGCCCACCTGTATACAATCAGTACCTGCCTGTACCTGCAAGTTCCTATCTGTATACCAGCTGTACTTGTCATACCTGATTGTATCTGCCGTGCCCACCTGTATACCAGCCGTACTTGCCACACCTGCCTGCACCTGCCATGCCCACCTGTACTCCAGCCATTCCTCCCTGCACTTGTCAGTGCTCGCCTGTATACCAGCTATTCCTGGCTGTCTTTGCCAGTACCTGCTGCTCCACTATTCCTGTTGTGCCTGACTGTACCAGCTGAACTTTCCCTTTTAGTCAGTTCCAGCTTTCTGCCACTTTGGGGTCAGCAGACGTGCATCTGAGGTTCATACTGGTGTATCACCTGGTGTCCATATGGAGCCAAGTCTAACCCCACTACCAGGGGCTCTAATAAATAGTCAAGTTTTCACTCAGTTACACCCCTACAGGCACTCCTTAGATCACAGCACAGTGGTTCCACCACCACTCACATTACAGTTTGCTCAGGCCAAAGATCCTGCTGACTTTCCAACCTCTCCAATCTCTGTTGGGAGACCTCCTGGCAAAGGACAAGATTATGTCTTATCTAGGGACTTTGACCATCAGTCTGGATTCTCTGACATCTGCACCCGCAGACTACCAGCTATGTTCCTGGATCCGGACCGTGTCTGTCTGCTCCACTCCATTATAACAGTGATCCTACAGTGTGCCGATGATTCATCAAAAAATGCACATGGCACTTTTTAGCTTTTGGCACACCAGTTTTCTTTCGATGGTGCCAAAGTTGGATTCATGATTTCTCATCTTACTGGTGAAGCCCTGGCATAGCTCAGTCCTCTATGACAAAGTGGGATCCTCTGGTCTTCAACCTCTATACATTTTTAGAAACCTTTCATAAGGTTTTTGATGTGCAGGGTCTGTTTCCCTGGCAGCATTCTCCCTCCTCAGATTACGCCAAAGAAATCTCATTGTGAGCCAGTATGTCATTTGCTTTCATACCTTATGCTCCCAGCTGGAATAATGAAGTGCTGGTACTTGCATTCTGGTAAGGTCTGTCAGGGAGAAATAAGAAAGAGCTGGCTGGCAACCTTGGCTACTCAGATTAACCTAAAATATCAGGAGCGCTCCAAGGAGGTGATCCAAGAGAAAAGACCTATGCACTTGGCTCCTACCTTCAAAAGGTCGATTAAGCTGCAGTTCTCTATTTTGATACCCTTTTCTTAACCTATGCAAGTAGTCGGAGTGAAACTGGCAAAACATCATCAGGAGACCCAGGGTCTTGAGGGGAGGTGCTTCTATTGCTGTAGTCCCAAACATATGATTCACTCCTGTCCAAATAAGCCAGGAAAGTCCAGAGCCTAGGGTCAGTAGGAGAGGCTACCCAGGGTGACAATTGCTTCTCTCCTCCGCTGACTCTGTCAGTGTGTATTTCCTGTGACAACATCCGTTTCCTGGTTCCGCTGGAAATTTCAAAAAACAGTCCATGGTGAATCAGTATCAGATCCACATTGACTGCCTCCAGAGCACATTGTTGGTTTCATCCGTGGATGTGACACCTCTATCCGAAGCTGTTCTATTCAGCTCCTAATCTGTGGAACTTTGGGCAGGAATGTTGCACTTGGAGAAAATCTTTCATATGCTACTAGGTCTCTCCTGTCGTTTAGCTCCTACGTTTGCCTTGGCTACCTGCACACGACCCTGTTCTGGATTGGAGATCCAGAGAAATATTATGTTGGGTCAGTACTGTCATGAGAAATGTCTGCTCCCTATTTGTCCTGCTCGACCTCTGGCTACTCCATCAAATTTACCTGACTTGCCTCCTGCTTAATGGGCCTTTGTGGATGTCTTTGATAAGAAGCAGGCAAACACTCTACCACCACAAAGGCCATATAACTGTCCAATAAATCTTCTTCTTGGTTCTTCTCATTGAGTCCATATCTATCCCCTGGCTGGGAGACACCTATTATTTAAGGCACCTCCACCTTATGTGAAGTAGCTGAGCAACGTGTTCACTTTGTTAGTTGCATGCTTGCTAGTTCTCAGGTTCCCTGTTCTAGTTTATCTTCCAGTACCTGCGAAAAACCTGCCTGTATACTTGCCGTACTTGTAGCACCTGACTGCACATGTCGTGCAAACCTGTATACCAGCATTATCTGTCTGCACCTGTCAGTGCCCACATATGATACCAGCCATACTTGTCATACCTGCCTTCACCTACAAGTGCCTGTCTGTATATCAGCTGTACCTGCCTGCACCTGCTGTGCACACCTGTATACGAGCTCTACCTGCTGGTGCCTGCCTGCCTGTATTCCTGCTGTCTTCATTAGCACCTGCTGCTCCTGTGTTCCTGCGGTGCCTGCCTGTACCAGCTGAATTTTCCTTTCCATGCCGTTCCAGCTTCCTGCCGCTTGGGGGTCAGCAGATGTGGGTCTGAGGTCCATTCTGGTATAACACCTGGTGCCCTCCACCAGGGACTCTAGTGAAGAGTCAGGTGTTCACCTAGTTACACCGCTCCAGGCTCTCTTCAGACCATGGCACAGTGATTCAATCATCACTCCTGTTACAGTACAGTAATACTGTAGTATGGGTGGTAATTCGGCTTTTTCAGTAAGATGATTCACTTGGATTCTCTACTAAAAGTACCTACAGCAAAGAGTTTAGCTACATTATGTCTCACATCTTTAAATTACATGGTTTTCCTAAAAACATTATTTGTGATAGAGGGGTTAAGTTTATGAAAAGCTTTTAGTGTAGCTTTTGCTATGAATTAGGAATCAAGCTTCCATTCTCTCCAGGTTATCTTCCTGAGACTAATGGTCAAAAAGAGAGAATTAATTAAGAATTAGAACAAGATTTAAGATGTTTTGTTTCATCTAATCCTGATGACTGAGTGGAGTTTCTTCCTCTTGCTGAGTTCACTCTCATTAGCTGCACTTCTACTGCTACCGATACCTTGCCTTTTTTTCTTGTGGGGGTTTTCATTCAGTTTTTGGAAATTTTCTGGTTTGCGGTCTGTGATCCCAGAGGAGAAAATATATTGTTCTCATTTGATTAAGGTCTGGAGAGAAGTTGAAAAAGGTTTTTTGAAAACTTGCGATCGGACCAAGAGAACTGCGAACCGCAGATGTAGGAGGACCCCTGTCTTTCAGGTGGGAGATTTTGTTTGACTAGCCTCAAAAAATCTTCATGTTAAAGTTCCATCAAGGAAATTTGCTCCTAAATTTGTTGGTCCATATAAGGTAGTTAAAAGATGATTAATCCTGTAATGGTAAAACTCCAACTCCCGGTTATGTGGAGGATTAATTATTCCTTCCATATCACTCTTCTTAAAAATTTTGAGAGACCTAAGGACTAGGGATGGTCGAACCCGAACTGTAAAGTTCGGTACCCGTACCGAACATGTAGTGTTCGGTCACAAGCGGGGCCGCCATCAGGATATTATTACCCTTACTGGTAAAGGGGCCCGGGAGCTGGAGGGGCCCGCAGACAGAATTTTCATACACCACAGCAGTGTGTGTGTGGAGGCACTGGAGGGAGCAGGAGTCACTGTGACAGACAGCTGGGAGAAGAAGCCAGTGCTGAGCAACAGGAGGGCGGGACTTTCCAGCATCCATCCGGGCTGAGCGGGGGCTTACAGTATTCTCCCCGTCACACATTCACCAGTGAGTCACTGAGCAGCAGGAGCAGCGCAGCCCTCAGCCCAGGCTCGGTGAGTGTCTGAGCCTGTGTTAATAGATGGTTTCCTGCCAGGCTCCAGTCCAGTCCCTACAACCGACGCCTCCTCAGTGAGCCGGCTACTGTGCTCAGTGACAGCGTCAGTCATACTATCAGCACAGCAACCGGCTCACCAAGGACTCTGCTATGTCCTGAATCTGCCCCCTGTCTATATCAGCTATAGATCATGAAAAGAGCAGACCTGAGTGCCCCTCCTCCCCTTCACCTCCTGCAAAGAAACATAAGACTGCTGAGCCCAACCTACGTGCCCCCTGAAAGGACACAGCCCCCCCCCTCTCAAGATTCCCTGCATTTACTCTCCAAACTTGTCTAAAAATCTACAGTCTTCAGAATGGAGCTGTGGTGTCCTGTCAGGGGTCAGATGGGGCTCAGAAACCTTCTCCTTCTATGTTCTCTGGAGGGGCTGGGGGCCAGGACACTGCTCATCAGGATTTATACCTGATGAACAGGCTCACCTTCTAGAGATGTTATGTAACAGAACCACACACACACACACACTATATAATATTATATATATATCACAAACACAGTATATGTAAGGCTATGTGTCCATGGTGCAGAAATGCTCTGTAATTGTACGGAGCATTTGTGCAACTCCCCGCCGCTGTATAACGCATGCAAAAATTGCATGCATTATCCTGCAAAACACAAGCGTTTTTAGCTTGCAGAATGCTAGCGCTTTTCCAAGCGATTTGAAGCATCGGTTGGAAAAGAGACTGACAGGTTGGTCACACTTGTCACGCATAGTGCTTCACAAGTGTGACCAACTTATTACTATTGATGAATGTTAAAAATAAAAAATAGGGATATACCTACCCTCTGTCAGCCCTTGGAGTCTTCCCGGTACTCAGCGAAGCTGCCGGCAAGTTCCGTTCCCAGGGATGCATTGCGCGAATGACCTCTGATGTAGCAGTCACGAGACCGCTCACTACGTCATCTGGAGTGATTCTCGCAATGCATCCCTGGGAACGGAAGTTGCTGGCTGCTTCGCTCAGGACCGGGAGGACTCCGGGGGCTGACAGAGGGTGAGTATATCAATATTTTTTATTTTCATTCTATTTTTGACAGGAATATGGTACCCAGGGCATAGTCTCCTTAGTAGTATAGGGGCACCAGTATTCGTCAAACTCAAATCTGACAGGTCGACACGCCCCCTATCATTTAATCCATCTCCCTGGGATTTGATCTGGCTGGACTTTGATCAGGCTGGGAAATCTGAGCTGCTGGATTTGTGAATTTCAATCAAAGTGATTTATTCGTCTCTATTTATATTTTATCCCGTGGATTTGATTAGTCTGTGGTGTTTTAGTGAATTAAAGAGCGATTCTGGATTTTATAAGTCTCAGGAAGAAACTTTTAAGGCCCCAGTAAATGTATAAGGAGTTCTAGTTAAATACAGACTTCTGTATACAACTACTATATAAGGATTTTTAGTGAATTAAAGAGTGAATCTTGATTTTATACTTTTTTGTGGAGAGAAACTTTTAAGGACCCAGTAAATGCATGAAAGCACTACTGTGGTGGAAAGCTGTATCAAGCTGGTAAAAGGTGTTTATTTTTTAGTATTATCCAGGTTATAAGTTTTAAACTACAGCTGCAAAGGCAATTTAATTTGAAGTATCACCTTATAACACATTTGGAATTATGACGCTCAACTTATAGTTTTATTCAGAGTTTATATATTCATTTGCTAGAAGTCTTATGAAATAGCCTGCCACTGTATCTACACTTATCTCAGCAATTCATTGTATACTAAGAAAATCTTGGCATGGTTTGTTACAGATAGGTAACTTATTACCAAGGGGTGTGTACCTGTCTTGTGTTGTTTTAGAAGTCTAATACAATTGCGTGAAGTTTGATGCTATTTATATATAGTAATTCAATTGCTAGAAACCACATATAGTAATTAGTGTTGTATTGTGTATAGCCAGTGGGTGGCCTTTTAAGACCAACACTATATGTATGTAAAGGTAATTTATCTATGTGTGTGTTTCACATTTTATAAGGGTCTTTTATGATCAGCAGTAATTTATCTGTGTGTGTTTCACACAGGACAAGTTCGGTGATCCGTCTATTGTGTGGGAAAAGTCAACGCGAGCTCACATTATGAGTTGGTCATATTATGTACATGCAGATATTACAATATTACAGAATGCTTTATTCGTATTTTAAAAAAAAAAAGCAATGACACGATATTGTAAAACAAGATTACAAGATTTTTTTTGTAATAAATAAATACATCTCAAAGACATTTCAGGCATTGAACTAACTGTGACACCAAAATGACTTATTAGCAGCAGTGTTGACATGAATTGTCATGACTATATAAGCCTCTTTTAAGGCCAGGAGATCTGTGTACTGTTAGTCTGTAACTAAAATAAAACTATTTCACAAACTTTTTAACATACCTGTGCGGTGCCATGTACTCTAGTCCATAATATTCGATTTTGATAACCATTCAACAAAAAATTGAGGCATGTTGAGCCGTGTGTTAGTAAGTTTAGAGATGCTCAGTTTAAAATGAACAGGACAATTGGGAGAATGTGTGAAGGTCGATGCTAATTAGGTTTGTTACAGATAGCTCACTTATTATCAGCATTGTTGACATGTCCAAAAACCAACACATTTATGTGTGTTCTTCTAGCACTGACCATAAAACGGAAGGTTTCTAGCAAACATAATAGATATAAGTTTTAACCCCTTCACCCCCAAGGGTGGTTTGCACGTTAATGACTGGGCCAATTTTTACAATTCTGACCACTGTCTCTTTATGAGGTTATAACTCTGGAACGCTTCAACGGATCTTCGCGATTCTGAGATGTTTCTCGTGACATATTGTACTTCACGTTAGAAGTAAAATTTCTTCGATATAACTTGCGTTTATTTTTGAAAAAAATGCAAATATGGCGAAAATTTTTAAAATTTTGCAATTTTCAAACTTTGAATTTTTATTCCCTTAAAACAGAGAAATATGTCGCACAAAATAGTTAATAAATAACATTTCCCACATGTCTACTTTACATCAGCACAATTTTGGAACCAAAATTTTTTTTTGTTAGGAAGTTATAAGGGTTAAAAGTTGACCAGCGATTTCTCATTTTTACAACAAAATTTACAAAGCCATTTTTTTAGGGACCACCTCTCATTTGAAGTCACTTTGAGGGGTCTATATGGCAGAAAATACCCAAAAGTGACACCATTCTAAAAACTGCACCCCTCAAGGTACTCAAAACACATTCAAGAAGATTATTAACCCTTCAGGTGCTTCACAGGAACTAAAGCAACGTGGAAGGAAAAAATGAATATTTAACTTTTTAGCCACAAAAATGATCTTTTACAAACTTTTTTTTTATTTTCACAAGGGTAAAAGGAGAAAATGGGCAGATAAGGTTGTTATGCAATTTCTCATGAGTACGCCAATACCCAATATGTGGGGGAAAACCACTGTTTGGGCACACGGCAGAGCTCGTAAGGGAAGGAGCGCCGTTTGACTTTTTCAAACTAAAATTGGCTGGAATTGAGATTGGACGCCATGTCGTGTTTGGAGAGCCCCTGATGCGCCTAAACAGTGGAAACCCCCACAAGTGACACCATTTTGGAAACTAGACCCCTAAGGTACTTATCTAGATCTGTTGTGAGCACTTTGAACTCCCAAGTGTTTCACAAAAGCTTATAATGCCTGGGTGTGAAAAAAAAAAAAAACAATTTTCCACAAAAATGATTTTTTAGTCCCAAATTTTTGAATTTTCCCAAGGAAATTGGACCCCAAAAGTTGTTGTCCAATTTGTCCTGAGTACGCTGATACCCCATATGTGGGGGGGGGGAACTGTTTGGGTGCACGGCAGGGCTTGGAAAGGAAGTAGTAACGTTTTGGAATGCAGACGTTGATGGGGTCATGTTCCGTTTGCAGTGCCCCAGATCAGCCTAAACAGTGGAAACCCCCCACAAGTGACCCCATTTTGGAAACTATACCCCCTAAGGAACTTATCTAGATCTTTGGTGAGCACTTTGAACCCCAAGTGCTTCACACAAGTTTATAATGCCCGGGCATGAAAATAAAAAATCCTATTTTTTTCCCACAAAAATTATATTTTAGTCACTAATTTTTTATTTTCTCAAGGGTAACAGGAGAAATTGGACCACATAAGTTGTTGTCCAATTTGTTCTGAGTACGCTGATACCCCATATGTGGGTGGGAACCACTGTTTGGGCGCACGGCAGAGCTCGGAATGGAAGGAGCACCATTTGACTTTTTCCAACCAAAATTGGCTGGAATTGAAATTGGATGCCATGTTGCATTTGGAGAGCCCCTGATGTGCCTAAACAGTGGAAACCCCCCACAAATGACCCCATTTTGGAAACTAGACCCCCTAAGGAACTTTTCTAGATCTTTGGTGAGCAATTTGAACCCCCAAGTGCTTCACACAAGTTTATAACGTAGAGCCATAAAATTTAAAATCATATTTTTTCCACAAAAATGATCTTTTCACCCCAATTTTTATTTTTCCAAGGGTAACAAGACTCCAAAAGTTATTGTGCAATTTGTCCTGAGTGCGCTGATACCCCATATGTGGGGGTAAACCACTGTTTGGGTGCACGGCAGAGTTTGGAAGGGAAGGAGCGCCGTCTGACTTTTTCAACGCAGAATTGGCTGGACGCCATGTCGTGTTTGGAGAGCTCCTGATCTGCCTAAACAGTGGAAACCCCCATAAATGACGCCATTTTGGAAACTAGACCCCTCAAGGAACTTATCTAGATGTGTGGTGAGAACTTTTAACCCCCAGGTGTTTCACTAAAGTTTATAACGTACAGCCGTAAAATAAAAAATCTTTTTTTTTTTACAAAAATGATTTTTTTCGTCCCCAATATTTTATTTTCACAAGGGTAACAGAAGAAATTGGAACCAAAAGTTGTTGTCCAATTTGTCCTGAGTACGCTGATACCCAATATGTGGGAGAAAACTACTGTATGGGCGCACGTCAGGGCTCGGAAGGGAAGTAGTGACGTTTTGGATTGCAGACTTTGATGGAATGGTCTGGGGGCGTCATGTCACATTTGGAGAGCCCCTGATGCACCTATACAGTGGAAACCCCCACAAGTGACCCCATTTTGGCAAATAGACCCCACAAGGAACTTATCTAGATGTGTGGTGAGCACTTTGAACCCCGAAGTGCTTCACAGAAGTTTATAACGTACAGCCGTAAAAATAAAAAATCTTTTTTTTTTTACAAAAATGATTTTTTTTGCCCCCAATATTTTATTTTCACAAGGGTAACAGAAGAAATTGGAACCCAAAAGTTGTTGTCCAATTTGTCCTGAGTACGCTGATACCAATATGTGGGAGAAAACTACTGTATGGGCGCACGTCAGGGCTCGGAAGGGAAGTAGTGACGTTTTGGATTGCAGACTTTGATGGAATGGTCTGGGGGCGTCATGTCGCATTTGGAGAGCCCCTGATGCGCCTAAACAGTGGAAACCCCCCACAAGTGACCCCATTTTGGAAAATAGACCCCACAAGGAACTTTCTAGATGTGTGGTGAGCACTTTGAACCCCGAAGTGCTTCACAGAAGTTTATAACGCACAGCCGTAAAAATAAAAAATCCTTTTTTTTTTTGCAAAAATGATTTTTTTGCCCCAATATTTTTTTTTACAAGGGTAACAGGAGAAATTGGACCCAAAAGTTGTTGTCCAATTTGTCCTGAGTACGCTGATATCCAATATGTGGGAGAAAACTACTGTATGGGTACACGTCGGGCTAGGAAAGGGAAGTAGTGACGTTTTGGATTGCAGACTTTGATGGAATGGTCTGGGGCGTCATGTCGCATTTGGAGAGCCCCTGATGCGCCTAAACAGTGGAAATCCCCAACAAGTGACCCCATTTTGGAAAATAGACCCCACAAGGAACTTATCTAGATGTGTGGTGAGCGCTATGAAGCCCCAAGTGCTTCACAGAAGTTTATAATGTACAGCCGTAAAAACAAAAAAATATTTTTTTTTGTACAAAAATGATATTTTCGCCCCCAGTTTTTTATTTTCCCAAGGGTAGCAGAAGAAATAGGACAAATTGCACAATAACTCTTGGGGTCCAGAGTACGCTGATACCCCATATGTGGGGATAAACTACTGTTTGGACGCATGGCAGAGCTGAGAAGTGAAGGAGCACCGTTTGACTTTTTCAACGCAGAATTGGCTGGAATTGAGATCAGACGCCATGTCACATTTGGAGAGCCCTTGATGTGCCTAAACAGCGGAAACCCCCCAATTCTAACTCCAACCCTAACCCCAACACACCCCTAACCCTATTCCCAACCCTAACCACAAACCTAACCCTAACACACCCCTAATCCCAACCCTAACCCTAATCCTAACTTTAGCGCCAACCCTAACCCTAACTTTAGCCGCAACCCTAACCCTAACCCTAATGGGAAAATGGAAATAAATACTTTTTTTTAATTTTATTATTTTTCCCTTACTAAGGGGGTGATAATGGGGGGTTTGATTTACTATTTATAGCGGGTTTTTATGATTGGCAGCTGTCACGCTAAAAGACGCTTTTTATTGCAAAAATAGTTTTTGCATCATCACATTTTGAGAGCTATAATTTTTGCATATTTTGGCCCACAGAGTCATGTGAGGTCTTATTTTTTGCGGGACGAGTTGACGTTTTTATTGGTACCATTTTTGAGCACGTGACATTTTTTGATCGCTTTTTATTTCGATTTTTGGGAGGTTAGAATGAACAAAAATCAGCAATTCATGAATTTCTTTTGGGGGAGGCGTTTATACCGTTCCGTGTGTGGTAAAATTGATAAAGCAGTTTTATTCTTCAGGTCAGTACGATTATGGCGATACCTCATTTATATCATTTTTTCATGTTTTGGCGCTTTTATAGAATAAAAACAATTTTATATAAAAAATAATTATTTTTGCATCGCTTTATTCTGCGAGCTATAACTTTTTTATTTTTTCGCTGATGATACTTTATGATGGCTCGTTTTTTGCGGGATAAGATGACGTTTTCAGCGGTACCATGTTTTTTTATATCGGTATTTTTGATCGCGCGTTATTCCACTTTTTATTCGGCGGTATGATGATAAAGCATTGATTTTTTCCTTCGTTTTTTTTTTTTTTTTTAAGGGGTTCACTAAAGGGGTTAACTAGTGGGACAATTTTATAGGGGGGGTCGTTACGGACGCGGCGATACCAAATATGTGTACTTTTATTGTTTTTTTTTTTTTATTTACAGGAAGAAGTGAATTTATTGGGGAATATTTTTTTTTTTTTTTATCTATTTTGGATTTTTTTTTTACACGTTTATTTTTACTTTTTTAACTTTTTTACTTTGTCCCAGGGTGGGACATCACAGTATTTTATCAGATCGCTGGTGTGACAGTGTGCACAGCACTCTGTCACACCAGCGATCGCACAGGCATAGATGCAGGCTTCTCAGTGCCTGCTCTCGGCAGGCACTGAGGTAGCCGCCTCCCTTCAGGACCCCGGCGCCACCTTGGATCCGGGTCCTGGGAGGGAGGAAGCCCTCAGAACAGCGCGATCACATCGCGCTGCTCTGAGGGTCTCAGGGGGGCGCGCAGGGAGCCCCCACCCTGCGCGATCCTCCCCTGTGCCCCCAGTACACCGCGATCATGTTTGATCGCGGTGTGCAAGGGGTTAATGTGCCGGGAGCGGTCCGTGACCGCTCCTGACACACAGTCATGGGTGTCAGCTGTGATAATCAGCTGACACCCGGCGGTGATTAGCTGCGCTCCCCTCAGGAGCGCAGCTGATCGCCTATGACGTACTATCCCGTCCCCGGTCATACGGGCCCAGGTACCATGGACGGGATAATACGTCCGATGGCAGTAAGGGTTAAAGGACATCTGCTGGAGAATCATGAATATATGGTTGGAAGGACACATTGTTAGCAAGCTTAGATGACAGGAGTTTTTATGGTTTAATACTGATAGACATATTGTGAACTGACATATAGGGTCCATGTGAGACACCATATTTTTCAACATTTTGCTCCTTCACAGATTTATTTTGCATTATATTTTTTAACATTTTAGCTCCTTCACAGAATTATTTTGCATTACATATTTTTTTATTTGCTTAAGGATCATGTACAGAGGCGTTTTTATGGTTTAATACTGATAGACATATTGTGAACTGCCATATAGGGTCCATGTGAGACACCATATTTTTCAAATATTAGTTATGCGTTCGCTACCACTGTCAACCATAGCAGGACTCATGATGCTAGCTATTCTGATCAGCTTATCATATCAACCATGAAGCCTCTTTTAACCCCTTCACAATAATGTACAGAGGAGTTTTTATGTTTTAATACTGATAGACATATTGTGAACTGACATATAGGGTCCATGTGAGACACCATATTTTTCAACATTTTTGCTCTTCACAGATTTATTTTGCATTATATTTTTTATTTTTCAACATTTTTGCTCCTTCACAGATTTATTTTGCATTATATTTTTTATTTTTCAACATTTTTGCTCCTTCACAGATTTATTTTACTTATATTTTTTATTTTGCTTAAGGATCATGTACAGAGGTGTTTTTATGTTTTAATACTGATAGACATATTGTGATCTGACATATAGGGTCCATGTGACACACCATATTTTTCAACATTTTAGCTCCTTCACAGATTTTTGCATTATATTTTTATTTTTCAACATTTTAGCTCCTTCACAGAATTATTTGCATTATATATTTTTTATTATGCTTAAGGATCATGTACAGAGGCGTTTTTATGGTTTAATACTGATAGACATATTGTGAACTGCCATATAGGGTCCATCTGAGACACCATATTTTTCAAATATTAGTTATGCGTTCGCTACCACTGTCAACCATAGCAGGACTCATGATGCTAGCTATTCTGATCAGCTTATCATATCAACCATGAAGCCTCTTTTAACCCCTTCACAATAATGTACAGAGAAATTTTTATGTTTTAATACTGATAGACATATTGTGAACTGACATATAGGGTCCATGTGAGACACCATATTTTTCAACATTTTGCTCTTCACAGATTATTTTGCATTATATTTTTTATTTTTCAACATTTTTGCTCCTTCACAGATTTATTTTGCATTATATTTTTTATTTTTCAACATTTTTGCTCCTTCACAGATTTATTTTACATTATATTTTTTATTTTGCTTAAGGATCATGTACAGAGGTGTTTTTATGTTTTAATACTGATAGACATATTGTGATCTGACATATAGGGTCCATGTGAGACACCATATTTTTCAACATTTTAGCTCCTTCACAGAATTATTTTGCATTATATATATATATTTTTTTTTGCTTAAGGATCATGTACAGAGGCGTTTTTATGGTTTAATACTGATAGACATATTGTGAACTGCCATATAGGGTCCATGTGAGACACCATATTTTTCAAATATTAGTTATGCGTTCGCTACCACTGTCAACCATAGCAGCTCTCATGATGCTAGCTATTCTGATCAGCTTATCATATCAACCATGAAGCCTCTTTTAACCCCTTCACAATAATGTACAGAGGAGTTTTTATGTTTTAATACTGATAGACATATTGTGAACTGACATATAGGGTCCATGTGAGACACCATATTTTTCAACATTTTTGCTCCTTCACAGATTTATTTTGCATTATATTTTTTATTTTTCAACATTTTTGCTCCTTCACAGATTTATTTTACATTATATTTTTTATTTTGCTTAAGGATCATGTACAGAGGAGTTTTTATATTTTAATACTGATAGACATATTGTGAACTGACATATAGGGTCCATGTGAGACATGCCTGGACAAGTCCGGGCATGTCCGGGCATGCCTGGACAAGTCCTGGTCACGGGACAGCCGTGGAAAAAACAATACTGAAATTCAAAAACTATGTGCTGGCCGTTAACACGCGCACAGTCATCTAGAAAATATTGAGCGAGTTGCTTCACAAACCCTCTCAAGGCATGTTGAATGTTAACGTTCCCGCTATGAGCTACACACATGACCAACTGTATAGCCTGGGATGCGTAGCGTTCTTGTTGCACATGGCTATTTTTAAAGGTGCTATGCCCCTCAGATATAAAAGACAGGCCTGTTGGGACGTGTCCCGGCCTATTTTGGCACATGCCCACTCCTATGCATCGATATTGAGCATCGTTCAACAAAAATCAGGTACATAGTTTTAACCATAGCTGTGTTTCTGACTCTCATGCCATGCCAGAAAGGCCTATTTTGGCACAGGCCCGCACCTATGCAACGATTTTTATCAGCATTCAACAAAAAAAAATCGGGTACAAACTTTTTAACATACATGTGTTTCGGACCCTCAGACCATGCCAGAAGCACTCTGTGCCATGTACTCGAACCCATAATAATCGATTTTGATCATCATGCAACAAAAAATTGGGTGCTAACTTTTTAACATACATGTGTTTCTGTAGCGGATACACGGACCCCTACAGCGCATCCCTATAGTGTAGTTTAATGTAGGGGGCACACAGATCATCGCTTTTGTTTGGAAAATACCATATTTCATAGATGCTGGTGATCCGTTGAATCATTTTTAAACATTTCACGCCACTCATGCAACCACAGCACACTTATGGTGTACCCGCACCGCTGCAGCTAGAGCTTTTTAGCTAAAAAGGCCCTTATTTGCATCATTTTCATTATAGTACGACTGGTACATGCCCACGCCTATGCAGCGATATTGAGTACCGTTCAACAAAAATCAGGTACAAACTTTTTAACAGACCTGTGTTTCGGGCCCTCATGACATACCAGAAGCACTCTGTGCCATGTACCATAGCCCATAATAATCGATTTTGATCAGTATTCAACAAAAAATTGGCTGCAAACTTTTTAGCATACCTCTGTTTCTGACTCCCATGTCGTACCAGAAAGACCTATTTTGGCACAGGCCTACACCTATGCAACGGTTTTGACCACTACTCAACAAAAATTGGTTACAAACTTTTAATATAGCTGTGTTTCGGACCATCATGTCATACCAGAAGCACCCTGTGCCATGTACTCTAGACCATAATATTCGTTTTTTGATCACCATTCAACAAAAAATTGAGGCATGTTGAGACGTGTCCCGGCCTATTTTGGCACAGGACCACACCTATGCAACGATTTTGATCAGCATTCAACAAAAAATTGCGTGCAAACTTTTTAGCATACCTGTACAAACTTTTTAACATACCTGTGTTTCGGACCTGTACAAACTTTTTAACACCTGTGTTTCGGACTCTCATGTCGTACCAGAAGCACCCAGTGCCATGTACTCTAGCTCATAATATTTCACAGCGGGTATGGGACCTACATAGCTTTGTTTTCTCAGGTATTAAAAAAGCGTGGAAAACTGAAAATCCCGAGGCCTGAGGTAATTTACGGAGCTTCACGGGGATAAAATTTATCGAGTCTATGAACCTTATAGACAAAACGGGTAGCGTCACACACAAGGCGACGACACCTCGGGCTAGCACATTTACCGGTAGTTTTCAAAAACCTCTGCCTTAACAATAAAGTAAGAATCGTGGCGCCATGCATTGTGGGCTATAAATGTATACCCTGAAAATTTACCGTTGGTAAAGAACAGTAAAAAGTCGGCGTACAACTATCATCCTCAAACTCCCAGAGCTATCACAAACACTATTGCCTACAGAGGCGGCCCCGCGAGAATTTCTGGATGTGCGTGTCAAGAGGCTCCATGCCTTGACCGATTGTTTGCGCGTGAATGCTGACATTTCCAGGAAAATATTTAGACTTGAGAGTCCTCAGTGGTTGATACCTTTTAATGGCTAACTGAAAAGATGGTAACAAATTGCAAGCTTTCGAGACTACGCAGGTCTCTTCATCAGGCAAAGACTAAAACAAAAGCTGAAGAATCACATATTTATACACAACAGGACACAGGAATAATGCAATAGGTAACACAAGTGACGTGAAGCAGAACTGTCATTATGGCAGAGGGATGAACATAAATATGACTAGTTCATAGATAAGGAGTGAAAGTTTTATTACCCTCTGATTGGGGTCTGGTAATGTGTTGTGATGACCCTAAAAGGTCAGGGAAGCAGATTCCTTAATTGTTGTAGAAAGACATAAAACTCTGGGATATATTCATCCCAGCACTAAGAGTGTCAAAGGTCATCATAAGTTTATATTCCCAGACTTTTCTATCCTTCTCAGATTTGAAGTTAGATTTTAATACAAGTAATTCCATATCCGTCATGCTATGACCGGGCATACAAAAGTGTTTTGCCACAGGTAAATCCATTCTTTTTTCTCTTATTGTGTGGCGATGAGAATTCATCCTTGTTCTCAGTTTTTGCCCGGTCTCCCCCACATACAGACCCCCAGTTGGACATTTAGTACATATAATTAGGTACACCACATTAGATGTGATGCAGCTGAAAGTACCTGGTATCTTGTAGTCCTGATGGGAGTTGGGGATCTTTATCCTGTCCGTGGTCATTATAGATGCACAGGTTTTGCATTTCTTTTGTTTGCAAGGGAAGGTACCTGCAGCTGTTGGGAAGGACAGGGAGCTTCTGACAATGATGCTTCTTAGATTTGGGGGCTGCCTAAAACATAGTAGTGGGGGGTCTGGAAATATGGATTGTAATCGGGCATCTTTTTGTAGTAAAGGTTGTAGTTTCCCTGCAGCTCCCCTTAGCATCTCCAGACTTGGATTGTAGGTGACCACTAGAGGCACCCGGTTATTTTCTTCTTTAGCTTTGTAATGTAGCAGGTGATTCCTTGATATTCTGGTGGCTCTTGTAATTTGGTTTTCAATTGTTCTTGGATGGTAGCCCTGGTTCAAAAAAGTCTTTCTGAGGCGACCAAGGTGTTCATCTCTATCCATGGGGTTGGAACATATACGATTGTATCTGATGGCTTGGCTGTAGACAATAGAGTTTTTTATGTGTTTTGGATGGAAACTGTCCCATTTAAGATATGTTGGACGGTCGATTGGCTTCTGATACAGGGATGTCTCTATTTCATTGTTCTTTAGCTTAATGGTGGTGTCTAAAAAGACATTTCCAGGGTCATTATAGTTGTGTAAATGCGCTGGGGGCTCATGTATCGGCCCCTAGGGTGTAATGCGTGATCATTTTAATTATTTTTCAATTCATAACCATAGTTCTCAGGCAGACAGGTTTATTTCACAGAAGTTGACTGTACAGTTGCATAATTTTTGTTTAAAATCATACATTTGCATAATTTTGTTTAAAATCGCACAGTTCTGCGATAATGTCGGGTGTTGGACACGCACTTATCAGTCTCTCATACGTGTCGCAGAAAGATTTTAGTCTGTTCTGCGAGAGTTTATTATGCACGTACTGTGCAGACATGTCAAGAAACATTTTGGTGTGTTCACCAGTTCCATACGGGTGTTGGTGTGTAAGGTGATCGACCATCATCCTTCTGCTTCTTACTTACACGACGGCGCGATACCGCGCGTTTCTTTGACGGTAATGCATCGGCTGAATTGGCAGCTGCTGCTTCCGCGTTGCTATTTGCAGATTCTGTAGCTTGACACAGACGTATATTCTTAAGCCTACTACTCTCAGTATTCCCGGGGTGTGCGGTTGGCGCTTCGCTTTCTCCACGATCTGCGACACAACCGTGTGAAAGAGGCTCTGTTCTCACCTCCGTTCTGTTCTCAAATCCATAATTGCGCTGTTGCAAAACTCACGAATGACGATCCTCCGTAACTAAAGAAAAGATACGTGGTGTAGTTAACCGCTAAGCGGGCGAGATATAGGAAGAGCTACATGCCCCACTTTACTCTGATTCAACGCGATATTTGTAAAGCTACTAGCACCGATTATCTGTGAAACCGATGCATGATTGTTTGTATAAGTACACTATAGAGCGGCCTAGACATATATACTTACAAGTATCTCCCGGGTGCTGGTCTACAGAGAATGCTGAATTAACAGACATCTCGCTGCCGGGCGCCACCGTATGGGGCTGTTTTCTCGCTCAAACTGCAACCTCACGGGCGATACTTTAGCAGCTGTAAATAAAATATAGCATACATGAATGCGCACAACACATTCACAAAGCTAACTTGACACACGGAAATAAAATATATCTACTAGTTACCGCAGAAATTTTTATCTGCGTGTATAAGTACACTATAGAGCTGCGTAGACATATATGCTTACAAGTATGAGACGTGTAGTGTAGTTCAGAGATTGGTGAATTAAACGGTGTGGAGGTGCTCGGGCGTTTTCGTATGGGTGTGTTTTCTTTTTCAAGCTGCAGCCTCCTGCACGTTAGTTTAACATCTGTAAATAAAATATAACTATTAGTCGGCACAGAAATGATATCTACACGGGCCACACGCACAAAGCTAATACAGGGTAATGATGGTGGGGGTTCTGTCGTGAAATATTACTTCTCCAATATTGCATCAACACGGTTAGCCGCCATGATCCCTCTGTAAAACATGAATGGGATGTTTTTTCTGCCCCTAGCGTGGGGGCAGTGACAGAGGGTGTGTTTCTCTCTGCTAGCCCTAATAAATACGGGTAGCTCACAAGCAATACAGCTCGCACTTGTTCACACATCACAGGACACACGCCCGATCTGAACAGAACTAAAGTGAGTATTTTTATGTCTTTCGTTTCAATTATATTTAAGTTTGTGTAGTATTTGTATGAACAGGTTAGCCGTGTTTTCATACTTGATCTTTATTTGCTTTAATTCAATACCGGACCCTTTTTTATTCAAGATGGAGGCCAGATATTCTCACGGTCAATATTCTGCTATGCTTTCACCAGAACAATCGGGTAAGTTTTACACAATATATAGTGTACTCCGCATTGTCTCGGGATGTCTGAGTCTGCGCTTTGTATATATAAGTGATATATTTCATTCTTTCTTATTTAAGAAGCGGGAGTCCATTCAGACTACTCCTACGAGAACCGGTTCATTACGCAGAACCTGTTAGAGGAAGGCAACTCTGCTAGCGGGCGACGAGCCTCAAGCTCTCACCAGTCTGTCACAGGCAAGAAACCTATAGCTATATCAGATGTTTTAAACCTATGTATCTAGACGGGTAAACGTGGTAGCTGTAAATTTATAACGCCTACTATTAATATTAATAATTAATATAGACTGCCGCTAAAATCCGTACAGTTAATTTTATTTTAGCTGACAGGGTCGTTAGCTAGACATGTTTTAATAATATAAACATTTTCTCATACAGATACAGATCGACTCCAAGTGGACTGGGCGGTTGGAAACCCTGTGGCGACTGAGCCGCTCGAGCATAGCGATTCCGATGTTGAGATCGTGGAGGATCCCCAGGATTCAGATGTCAAGTTCGTAGAACCGGACTATAATCCTCCCAACGCTCCTAAAAGATGGGGTGATTCGCTAAGCACACGGCTCTGGAATAGAAAAGGTAGCGGGTCCTTGAAACCCGGGTGATATATGTGTTTGTATCCTCTGTACCCTGTGACCCCACCGATAACTAGTGGATATATTTTATTTACGCGTGTTACGATAGCTTTGCGAATTTAGCTTTGTGCGTGTGGCCCGTGTAGATATCATTTCTGTGGCGACTAATAGTTATATTTTATTTACAGATGTTAAACTAACGTGCAGGAGGCTGCAGCTTGAAAAAGAAAACACACCCATACGAAAACGCCCGAGCACCTCCACACCGTTTAATTCACCAATCTCTGAACTACACTACACGTCTCATACTTGTAAGCATATATGTCTACGCAGCTCTATAGTGTACTTATACACGCAGATAAAAATTTCTGCGGTAACTAGTAGATATATTTTATTTCCGTGTGTCAAGTTAGCTTTGTGAATGTGTTGTGCGCATATTGAATTACTATATATAAATAGCATCAAACTTCACGCAATTGTATTAGACTTCTAAAACAACACAAGACAGGTACACACCCCTTGGTAATAAGTTACCTATCTGTAACAAACCATGCCAAGATTCTTCTTAGTATACAATGAATTGCTGAGATAAGTGTAGATACAGTGGCAGGCTATTTCATAAGACTTCTAGCAAATGAATATATAAACTCTGAATAAAACTATAAGTTGAGCGTCATAATTCCAAATGTGTTATAAGGTGATACTTTAAATTAAATTGCCTTTGCAGCTGTAGTTTAAAACTTATAACCTGGATAATACTAAAAAATAAACACCTTTTACCAGCTTGATACAGCTTTCCACCACAGTAGTGCTTTACATGCATTTACTGGGTCCTTAAAAGTTTCTCTCCACAAAAAAGTATAAAATCAAGATTCACTCTTTAATTCACTAAAAATCCTTATATACTAGTTATATACAGAAGTCTGTATTTAACTAGAACTCCTTATACATTTACTGGGGCCTTAAAAGTTTCTTCCTGAGACTTATAAAATCAAGAATCGCTCTTTAATTCACTAAAACACCACAGACTAATCAAATCCACGGGATAAAATATAAATAGAGACGAATAAATCACTTTGATTGAAATTCACAAATCCAGCAGCTCAGATTTCCCAGCCTGATCAAAGTCCAGCCAGATCAAATCCCAGGGAGACGGATTAAATGATGAGGGGCGTGTCGACCTGTCTGATTTGAGTTTGACGAATACTGGTGCCC
The DNA here is from genome assembly GCA_033576555.1 of Oophaga sylvatica. Classification (NCBI taxonomy): domain Eukaryota; kingdom Metazoa; phylum Chordata; class Amphibia; order Anura; family Dendrobatidae; genus Oophaga; species Oophaga sylvatica. The sequence goes on from JARQOD010000001.1 coordinate 209,710,711, forward strand.
CTATACTACTCTCCTTTCCTACAGACCCTGGGTGCCAAGCGCACATGAAGCGCTCACTTCACGCATGGTGGGCATAGCCACATGCGTAAAGTCAGCATTTCAATGCAATCCTATGAACATGCTGCGGATTTTACAACAAAGCGATTACGCTCCAGAAAATTATGTAGCATTCGCACAGCAATTGCATAATCCCATAGGATTGCATGGGATGCATTTTGTTAGCGGTTTTATAAGCGTTTACACCATGTAAAAACACGGCAAAAACGCAACGTGGGCACATAGCCTTAAGGAATGCAAAAATTCCACAGTATTACAGAAAAGTAATTGAGGCCAGACTCCAGCATGAGAGGCTAATGAGAAAAGATCTGCAGGGGAATAAAGAGTCTTAGTCCTCTCTCACACGAGCGTATAACATGGCTGAGTGCTATGTGATGTTTTATTGGATAACACTCGGCACAGTATTATTCTATGGGGCAGCGCAGATCTGTGATTTTTTTTCTATAGAACAAATTCGTCTGTGGAAAAATAATCTGCAGCACGCTGAGCATGGCTCTGGAATTCGGATAACACGGAACCATTGAAATCTATGGATGCGTAGGAAACATCAGGCTGCACTCAGCTGTCATCTGAGTGCAGTCAGACATCCACGGCCTCAGACAATGGAGAAGATGGAGAAATTAAGTTCCCTGTCTTCTCAATGTGCTCCGATTCTCTCATACAAGAGAATCAAATGACACTCGGATGAGAGTTTGAGCTGAGTGTCAGGAGCATAATTGAGCCGATTCTCTCATATGAAAAAATCATCACTCTTGTGACCCCGGCCATACACTTTTTTTCAGCTGGACAAATCTTTTATATACAGTACCTTAATTCTTCCTAATATTCCCAAAGACTTTATAATATAAGTATCCTTCTTCCCAAACCCACTGACCTAAGCAGGGCTGCCATCAGGGCATTACTGCCCATACTGGATGGGGCCCGATGAGCAGAGGGGGCCCGCAGTGGGCCCCCTCTCCTCTGTTCAGCGGGCCCCAGCTAAAGGCTTCTGCCAGCTCAGTAACTGATCGTGTGTCCTCAGACGCACAGGCAGTTAAAATTTGTTACTGTGCGGGAGATTGCTACAGCATGGCAACAGTTAGCATCCGCCAGCCAATCACAGGCCGGCAGCTGATGTCATCGGGCACGTCACCGGCGTATGACATCACTGTCATACACCGAAACGAAGGTCCGTGCCTCAGATGCATCAGTGCAGGACACTGTTGGATCTCAGCCAAGTAAGTAGAAACTTTTTTATTTTTTGTAAAGCTGCAGTATGGGGCATATTATACACTATGGGGCTGCATTATACTACTATATATGACTGTGGGATGCATTATACTATTATGGATGACTATATGGGCAATATGGAGAGACATGGGGCAGTATGGAAAGATATGAGGCTGAAAAGGTGGATACATGGGGTCTAGAATGTGGGATTTTATTACTGTAGGGGTTAATTAAAGGATATTATTTTTGAGGATACTGTCTTCAGTGTGGAAGAGGAGAGATTGTGTTACTGTGCAGGCTGAGATAATTGCTTTTTCTTCAACTGGCGTAGTATAGAGGTGGGGGAAAAATTGGGGAATGTGTACTAGATAACTGTTATTTTTTGCAGAGACGAGTCCTGGCTGGAAGAAGTGATGATGGTCTGAACTGGATGAAGAAGAAAGCGAAGATAAAGGACTTCAACTAGAGACGTCACCGGTGAGTCAGTGTGTTACCCGTACACTTACACTATACACTGTATACTATATACAGAGCTCCTGTGTATAATGTAACTGGTGATCACTGTATTACCTGTACACTATATACAGCGTTCATGTGTATAATGTCACTGGTGATCCCTGAAATACCTGTACACTGACACTATACACTATATACAGAGCTCCTGTGTATAATGTCACTGATGATTCCTGTATTATCTGTACACTGACACTATACACTATATGCTGTATTCTTGTGTATAAAGTCATTGGTGATCACTGTATTACCTGTACACTGACACTTTATACAGAACTCCTGTGTATAATGTCACCGGTGATCACTGTATTACCTGTTCACTGACACTATATACAGAGCTTCTGTGTACAATGTCAGCGGTGATCACTGTATTACCTGTACACGGACATTGTATGCTAAGTAAAGATCTCCTGTGTATAATGGCATTAGTACTGTGTTTTTTATATTAATGATCAGTATTGTATCAATATTGTAGTATTCGGTCACTATTTGTTAGTAATATGTGATTTGGTCACTGTGTAGTGGTATTCGTCCTTTGTATGTGATGTTATTTGGTCACTGTGGTGGTAAAATGTGGTCTGGTCATGGCATGATGGTATTTGTTCCTTGTTTGTGGTATTATTGTTCACCATGTGGTGTTAACGTGTGATTCGATCATGGTGCGGTGGTATTTGTCCCTTGTATGTGGCATTATTGGTCATTTTAAAAATTTAAAAATAAATAAAAATATACCTAAAATTGTATTGGATTTTTTAACAAATGTTTAATAGGTTACAGTAGAGTAGGGCTCGGCCAAAAGAGTCTACTTTGTCGTGGTGGCAGATTAAAAAGTCTTTTGCACAAAACAAAAGCTGCTGGCTATATGTGTGATCTGGTGATGTGAACTGTTAATGTGGGATTGGTGAGGACATGGTGCAGAAGTGGAGTTTTTCTAAGAGAGGGTGGTGGAACTTTGGAAGGTTCGAGGGGTAGAGGTGGGGCTAGGGTGGAGCCTGGGCGGAGTTTCAAGGGGCCCCGAAAACTTTGCATGTATGGGGCCCCGAAATTCCTAGTGGCAGCCCTGGTCACAAGGTCCAGAACACGGGTTTCCATGGGAAACCCGTGCTACAGTTCAGATCCAGTTCTGATTCGGGTCAAGGGCCATTATAATTATACTTACCTGTCCAGCGACGCACGAATACTGCCGGAAAAAGCTGAAGACTGCCAAGTGCAGTGAATACCGCTGGCAGTTAAAGAGCGGCCCCAGAAGTAGATGGGGCCAGGAGACAGCGGGACGGGAGACGCGTCGCTGGACAGGTAAGTACAATTATAATGGCCCATATCTGTAAAGTCCAAGCTCGGGGATCAGACGCAAGTTTGCATCATCTCCGGCCCCGAGCTCGAACTTTACAAAAAACTCGGGCGAACCCACCAATCCGGAATATCTTCTGTTTCATTTTAGGAAGTGGGCGGCATATTCTCTAGCAGTACGTACTTAATCCTTTATTTTTTTATTTTACTGTTGTTTTACCCACTCAAGAATCTCTTTCTATTTCAGCACACATTCCCTTCTGTTTTTGATTTGCACTCTGCTCTGTCCTCCAGTGTTTTAGGGGGAACGTAAAGTACTCGATGGCCTTTCAGCAGCATAGATCCAAGTTGACATTGTCTAGTCTGTGGTTAGGGCTATCTCAGCTCACACAGGAACCTCTAGGAACTGCATGGTCAGAGTCTCTAGTGTTTACAGGAACCAGCAGGGTCAGTTGCAATTTTTAGTGTTAGGCCGGCGTCAGACACAACTACAAAAAATCGGTCCGTTTTAGTCGGTCGATTGTCGTATCAAAATGCAAACATCACACATCCTTCTGGCATCCGATTTTCCTTCAAAGATGCGATTTAATCGCATGTGTGTGTACCTTGTAACATCCGATTTTCATCCGACTTGCGAGAATTTCTCGCAGGCTTGCAAAACTGACATATAATGGATCCAAAAGAATAGTATTTAAATCACAAAAGAAAGAATAGATATATACACATAGAACACAATATATATATTATATATACATGTCATTGTGACATATATATATACATATATTTATAGTTCTTACACTTCTACATACTGTAATAGCCGCTAATTCAATTGCCGGCTTTTGTGAAATCACAGAAGCCGACATGAAATGATACATTGTTTAGACACAGTTAACCATGTCATTTCCTGTATTTTGATATATGGTTTGAACTTACAATTACATAAGTATATGTGTGCAAAATTTCAGACATGTAGGGGTTAATTAAAGGTGTAAATTCATTGAAAAAAAATGCGTGAGCTCACGCTGTATTTTCTCCACCAGAAAGACAAAGCAAGCGAGTGGGGGCAGATAATAATAGCCTAGGGAGGGTACATTTTTTTGTGCCCCCCCCCTGGCTACTAACATCTGCCCCCAGACACCCCAGAAAGGGCAAATCTCTAATTAGATTTGCCCTTTCTGGCACTTTGCCCGTCTATTCCCATTGCCCTGTAGCGGTGGCGAATGGGTTAATAAGGGGTTAAAATGACCTTGCAATTGAAAGGTCACTTTAAGGCAGGTTAATAATTGAGAGCTGTCAATTAGACAACTATCAATTATTAATCCTATTGTATGAAAGAAAAATCAAACACACACAGTTTAATAAAAAAGAAGTTTAATTAAATAATCACACAGTTTTTGACCATATTTTATTTTCCTGCTAAAACCATTTCCTGTAATAAAAATAAAATAAAAAAAGCAAAATTATTCTTACCAATCCGATGTACAGTCAGGTCCCACGGTGTAATCCATCAGAAAGGGTTAACAGGTTAGAGCTCGCAGAGAGCTAATGCTGTCTGCTGAGCTCTTACCCCCCCCCCCCGAATGAATAACTTACTCTCCCAGCGAAAGGAGAGGAAGAGATGAATGAATGGAGCTTAATTGATTTATTGCCACTTTCACTTCAGTGACCTGACCTAAGGTGAAAGTGGATACAATCAATTAAGCTTCATTCATTAATCACATCCTCTCCTGTCGGCAGGAAATAAGCTCATTCATTCAGGAGCTATCAGCTGAGCACGCAGCATTAGTTGCGCTGCCTAGCTGATTGCTAGTTAACCCTTTGTGAAGGATTACATCGTGGGACGTGACAGATCGCCAGATAGGTAAGAATAATGTTGTTTTATTATTTTATATTTATTTTAGGAGATCAAGGGCGTCGCACGGATTAAGAGTAAAATAAAAGATGGTCAAAAAAATGTGTTTTTATTTTATTAAAATTATTTATTCTTAAAGTGTGTGTGTTTTTTTTATTTACTTCAATAGGATTAATAATTGATAGTTGTCTAATTGACAGCTCTCAATTATTAACCTGCCTTAAGGTCACCTTTCAATTGCAAGGTCATTTTAACCCCTTATTAACCCATTCGCCACCGCTACAGGGCAATGGGAATAGACGGGCAAAGTGCCAGAAAGGGCAAATCTAATTAGAGATTTGCCCTTTCTGGGGTGTCTGGGGGCAGATGTTAGTAGCCAGGGGGGGCACAAAAAAATGTACCCTCCCTAGGCTATTATTATCTGCCCCCACTCGCTTTCTTTGTCTGTCTGGTGGAGAAAATACAGCGTGAGCCCACGCATTTTTTTTCAACGAATTTACACCTTTAATTAACCCCTACATGTCTGAAATTTTGCACACATATACTTATGTAATTGTAAGTTCAAACCATATATCAAAATACAGGAAATGACATGGTTAACTGTGTGGAAACAATGTATCATTTCATGTCGGCTTCTGTGATTTCACAAAAGCCGGCAATTGAATTAGCGGCTATTACAGTATGTTGAAGTCTAGGAACTATAAATATATATATATATATATATACATGTCACAATTACATATATATATATATTATATAATATATATATATATATATATATATATATATATATGTATTCTATGTGTGTATATCTATTCTTTCTATTCTTTATTAAAGCTGTCAGTGTGATTTTACAGTATAGCCGGGGATGAATTGCCGGCTTTTCTAAAGGACACCGATGCGATTCATCGCAAGTCACACATGCGGTCCGTTTGTAATCCGATTTTTCATTGCTCCCATAGACTTGCATTGGCGATAGTCGACCCACAATCGGTGACAATCGCAGCATGCTGCGATTGCACACGGACGTTTAAAACGGACCACAAAAAATCTGATACTGGGAGCTGCTCCATAGATTAACATAGGTCCGACTGCAATGCGATATTTCATCGTATTGCAGTCGTCCGATTCTGTCGCCAGTGTGACGCCGGCCTTACATTTTTTACCAAGTGAGTTGCTACACTATCATAACAACTGTACAACCATAGTAAAAAAAAAAATGAGGGTCCACACACCTGTTAGTATAAGTGTAATATGTTGGTGCCGCATGTGCTGTGGCTAGTAAACAAATATAACTTAGATAAAAATCATAATGCATAGGCACACTGCAGCAAGTAAATAAATATTGTAGGGAAAAAGTGCTCTTTGGTAGCCATAGCATATACACTGGCAATCAGGTTGGGTCCAAACAGGTGAAGTTTAGTGCTTTGATAAACATCCACAGGACTCAAAACAAAAAATAGCCTTTTCTTGACACAATAGTAAAAATAAACAGGACAGCTGATATGGCAAACACAGAATCACCACATCAGACACAAGTCCAACTCCTCTTAAAGAGACAAACTTTTCCTCCACCCTCAGACAGCTCTGAGTCTGCTCAGCTACCTTAAATAGCCTTTGAAATCCCAGCGTGAAGATATGTGAACAGCCAGTCACACCCAGGTTTTCTGGACGGTCCTAAAACTTGGACCCAAAATCCAGTCCAATTAAAAACTTCTCAGCAGCCTATTCTTGCTGAAACATTTTTTCCATATCTCCCTCCATGACTTTACTACCTGCTCCTTTACAATAGTAATAAATATAAAAAAAAATAGGGTGTTTAGTTGACTTTTTTTTCATCAAAAAACTTAAAAGTCAACACACCATGGCTTGGTGTATTTAATCCAGATAGTCCCTAACGTTAGTGACTCACCACACCATGCGCCATCCAGGCCTCAGAATAAATGGGGACAGAGCAGAAAAAAGGCCTGACTGTATTTAAAACCTGCCAGTAGAAAGCTGAATAAATAATGTTTCACAGCCTTAAGGGTATGCCACACTAAACGAGATCGCAAACGAGATCGCAAACGAGATCACTAAAACGTCACTATTTTGCGGTCTCATTTGCGACCTCGTTGTGTGTGGCATGTAGCAACGATGTGGCCCCTGCTGTGATGTCGCTGATCGTTCACTAGAGTTCTGGACCGTTTTTTGATCGTTGGCGTCCCACTGGTGAGCCTGAATCACTGTGTTTGGCACCTTTTGAGAACGACGAGCGACCTCGTTTGTGACGCATATGACTGTTTTGCGTCACGGAGTGGATCGCAATATCTAAGTTCTCTTTTGCGTCACAGAGAGGATTGCAGAAGTTGCAAAGCAGGCTAGCAGGACGCAGAGAGCATGAGCGATGCTGGAAATTCCTATGAATCAGAAGTGCTCAGTACATGCTAATGACGTCCTAACGACCGCCAAAGTCGTTAAAGAGATCGCTGACCACTGATGAGTCGTTTTTGAGATCTCCTGTTTGGCAGCTACTAGCGACCTAAAAGAGATCACAAAAACGATCTCGTTAGCTTGCATCGTTATTGAGATCGCTAACGAGATCGCTAAGTGTGGCAGTACCTTTAGGCCACCTTTCCCCCTTCACCTCTATATGTTCTAAGCACTAGAAACTAAATCAAAGCTAAAAACAAGGACCTCCAGTATCTGTCAGTATGAGGGTAATATGCAGGTGCATATGTACACTGTGCCATTAAACAAATATAACCTAGCATAAAAATATAGTAGACACTGCAGCAAGTAAATATGTAATACATATGTACAAAACAAAGATGTTAGTGGAGTTTTTTTGATAAAAAATATGACAGGGGGCACCCAATCAGGATAGTCCCTAACTTTAATGACTCACCCTGCCATGTGCTATCCAAACCAATCTATCTGTCTGGAAGACATAGTGCAACGGGCTGCTATGTGTGAAGGACCGTGACACTGCCAGCAGATCAGGTCTTTAGCAGCAGCTTTTGGTAGACCCTCAATGGTTCCTTGGGACCTTGGGCTCCCCCGAGTGGTGGCTCTGTTACCCCTCTTTTGGAACTCAGGCTGGGTACCCCAGTAAGGAGATGTACCACCCCCAGCTTCCTTAGAGACCTCTCGACTACCTGGTACCTTTCTATAAGGCCCACCAGGTTATCTTCATTCTGAGGGTCTCTCTGGGCAACCCAGGTCTGCACCAGCCTGGGGAGGGAGAGAATAAACCTGTCCATGACCACCCATTTTACCATCTAGTTTTTAATGGAGGACCCCTGCTGCAACCATTTCTTGACCAAATGCAACAAGTCAAACATTTGTGAGTGGGCAGGTTTATCACCATAATATGCCCAGTGATGAACCCTTTGGGCTCTGACAGACCTAGTGACCCCTGAGCGTGCCAATATCTACGTTTTCAACTTGGCATATTCCCGGGTATTCTGTAAGGCCAAGTCAAAATAAGCTTTCTGAGGTTCACCTGTCAGATAGGGGCCAGCACCTCCGCCCACTGCCCAGGGGCAGCCTCTCCCGCTCTGCAACCTGTTTGAAAACAGTCAAAAATGCCTCTATATCATTCCCTGGTGTCATCTTTTGCATGGCTCATCTTACCGCTTTCCGGACGCACGAGTCATCACCTTGATTTTTCTGCTGCGGACATCTCCCCTAGGAGTTCCATCTGCTTCTTTTGTTGCTGGATCTGCTGCATCAGGAGTTTATTTGTCTCCTGCTGTACCTGCTGCTGCTTACGGAACTGCTGCTCCTGGCACTGCAGCGGTTCACGATGCTGTTGATGTTGCTGCTGTTGACTCGGGATCAGGTGCTTGACTAGCTCCTTCATTTTGTCCGACCGAAGTTCTATCTTCCTAGCCACCTTAACCCAGGACAAACAATTTGTCCACAGCTGCCACCCGTGTTCCTGGAACGTTTGCCGGTATCCAAAACACCACTTGTGGAAGGTCGGCTCACTTAGCTGCTCCACGAGGTAGACACAGGAACATGTTTGATTAAAGTCTCTGGGTAGTTTATTGTGTCATAAACCAATAAGCTCAAATGGTAACAGAAAACAGCCTTTCTGGCTCAAATGAAAGAAATAGTTTGTATAAAGTCCTTCCCAGTACAGCTTTCACCTTCTGGGACAACACATATGGCAACTTTCGCAGGAGCTTCAGTCTGGAGTCTTCCTTCCTTCACATAACACAGAAACAAACACTGACTGAACATTTAACTCCCTCCAACCACACCGTTGAGGTGGAGATATGGTGAGTAGGCCCATCTCTTGCCTACTCACATAAATGCCAGACCCTAGGAATGACTGACTTACTTTGAGCACCTATAATGCTCGAGGAAAACTTATGGCTTTCACATCAAGCAGGATAATACCCTTTGTGACCCATATCTCCCGTTATATATGGCGACAGTGACCCAGTCATACATGATACAGAAAGTTAACTTGTAACGCTTAAAACATCAAAAGCTATTGAACTAGTACAGTTACTGTAGGTGTCGACTTACACTTCTCTATGTTGGAATCTCTTTGTGCATTGTGATACATATATCATTTTAAGACAAAATACATGTTTAAATTAAAAGGGTTGTTTCCAAATTTGACATTTATGATAGATTTGCTTTGCAATTTTTCAAACTCCCATGAGAATGAATAGAGAGAGACACAAATACTCTGTATTCCTGATGTTGTTGCTTAGCCTTGTTTTCAAACTAACCGGTAGGGTGATGGATATTTATCGGACATTTGCTATTGGACAATGCCTTTAATGTCCAACTTCAATATGTTTTTTGAGAGGTCATCAGAAATAATTTCCCTCATGTTTGTTAGTTTCCAACTTATGTCTAAGCCTAAATGTGCAACCATTGGCCACACCATCTAAGTGTTTAACCCCTTCCCAACCTTGGACATACCCAGTACATCATGGTTGGGTAACTGCTTCCTGACCTATGACGTACGTCATGGCGATTTTGCGCGCACAAGAGCTATGCGCGCACGATCGTCGCCGGGTTTCAGCTCATTTCACAGCTGACACAAGTCTCTCACTGCCAATAGCATTGCCCACACCGCTTCAATGAACCCAAAAGGAAAATTCTTGAATATAGGTCAAGGGATATATGCAAATAAAGGATGAGTGAAACAAAAAGCTAACATTAAAACACCTTTATTAAAGAGACATGGTGAAGTGGTGGCACGACTAAACAAGGGGTGCCTAATACATAAAAACAGCAAGGGTATATCATAAAAATCATACACTGTAAATATATAATTAAAAATCAAGGTAGCTATAGTTAAATGAAAAGGACCAGGCAATAAGTATACAAAAGGAGGGATTAAGTATCAAATATCAGAGCAAATGGCTAAGGGGCAGTCAATAGACAATCCAAGAATAGAGAATTAAAGTATTATAATGATATAATAATGACACAGTGATAGAAGTACAAGGGAGACATGCTAGATTAGAAGAAGTTCCATATATAGAGTGGTTTAGTGCTCAAGTGTGGTAGCAGCATGGCACCCATAGCATTAACCTAAACTTGAAAATGACATAATAAGCCCAAAGCAAGGAAAAGGTATACAATGGGTGTAGAATATTACCAGAACCTCTGAGCGGCGCATGCGGCGCCCATTTCCGGTGACACTGCATCAGTTCCACTCCTTATAAACCACCCGGTTCCAGCTGGACACTACCCCCTGACAAAGGACGTTGTCCGAAACGCCCATCGGGGTGCGTGCCATACATACACAGCTAACCAGGTAATATTCTACACCCATGCTTGATGAAACTCTGATTTTCGAAGTCATAATGTGGCTTCTGGAGCAACCTGTCGACTTCTGCAAGAGAGGTGTTTACATTTGACTAAACAGATGGGAGAAGTGCATGTGCCCTGGTGGCACCTATGTAGAGAAGGTCTAATAGATGTGCTAAGTTTCATTGCTCTCAGTCCACAGGAAGTGGGTCAGGGGAAATCTTTAACCCTCCGTCACATACAATAGGCCTGACAGGCACATCTCTTTTACTTTCATTTCTCCTTCCTCACCAGATTGTGAGGAAATTCCCTCCCTCCAGGTAGTCTCCTGTCTCTAGCAGCACTGTGAAACCTCATACCACAGTTGGATTGCAGAGCTTCAGGAGGACAGATATAACTGCGCTAATCTCTCAGGCTCATTGTATGTAAACACGTCACACTCAATAAGGTTGGTATTTTATGTTTTTATTCATCACAATTGTTTATTTAGCTTGTTTTATGAATGTATAGCACAAAGTGTGAGGATATTTCATAGAAATAAGGCAGATTAAAAAAGAAAGTGTGCTGCTCAGGCATATACAGTAGTTCCCTAACACATATTCCTTCTCTTGCTTCAGATTATCTGCTGAAATGGAGAGGAAAATGTACAATTTATCAAAAAACCTTGATGTTGAGGAAGTAACAAACATGCTGTTAGATGATGCAGACCCCACACTGAATGAGGATTTAGGAGAGGAAAGTGAGATTGATTCTCATGATGAGGTGGAAGTATGTGAAGTGGATTCTGAAACAGAGCAAGATGGTGACAGTGATGAGGATGAAGATGTAGAATCTTATTATATGGGAAAAGATAAAAAAAACCAATGGAACAAGAAGCCATTCCCGAAAAAATGTAGGGAACCTCAAAACATTATTACTCACCTTCCTGCAGTTATAGGAACTGCAAGTAATGCAAAAACTGCAGTTGAATGCTGGAATAGTTTATTCACTGATGACATTCTGGATTCTATTGTCCCATATACCAACCAATATATAGACATTATAAAGGACAAGTTCATCTGCAACAGAACCATCAAGGCCACAGATGAAATAGAACTGTGTGCTTTTTTTGGATTATTATACCTTGCAGGAGCTTATAGGGCAAATAGACAAAGTTTGGAGGAACTTTGGAGTAAAGATGGGGATGGAGTTGAAAAATTTCACCTTGTTATGTCCATAAACAGATTCAAGCTTCTAATTCGTTGCCTTCGGTTTGACAACAGAACTACCCGAACCGAACGTAAAACACATGACCGACTTGCTCCAATTCGTGATATATTCCAAAAATTTGTTGAAAACTGTAAAAAAAAGCTATTGCCCTGGGAGAATCTCACTATTGACGAAATGCTCCCTGGTTTTCGTGGTAGATGTGCCTTTCGTCAATATATTCCATCAAAGCCTAACAAATATGGAAATAAAAACGTATGCCCTTGTTGATGCCAGTAAGACCTACACTTACAACCTGGAAGTTTATGCAGGAAAACAACTAGAAGGTCCTGACTGTGTCAGCAACAAACCCAGTGATGTTGTAAAAAGACTGGCTAAGCCCTTATTTGGATCGGGTCGCAATATAACAGCTGACTATTGGTTTTCAAATTGTGATCTGATTGATTATCTGAAAATGCAGAAGCTTTCATATGTCGGAACTGTAAGAAAAAATAAAAAAGAATTGCCTACACAGTTTGTAAGTGTGAAAGGGACACAACAGTACAGCAGTATGTTTGCATTCCATAATGGAAAGGTTTTGGTTTCCTATGTACCACAAGCAAAAAAAATTGTACTTCTTCTATCAACACTTCATGATGATGATGCCATCGATCCTGGGACTGAGGCACAAAAAAAACCGGAGATAATTACATTTTATAATGCAACCAAAGGGGGTGTTGATACAGCTGATCAGATGTGCTCAACTTTCAACGTCAGCAGAAACACCAAACGCTGGCCAATGGTCATATTTTTTGTTATGTTGAATTTGGGTGGTATAAATTCACAAGTCATTTACCTTGAAAACAAGCTTGAACCACTCCGTAGACGATTCTATCTGAAAAAATTGGCCCATGAACTAGTGCTTGGAGAACTACGCAGGAGAAGTATGAAAACAATCAGTATCCCCTCTCGCCTTCAAGTTCAGTTCAAAAGATTCCGCCCAGAAGATGATAGTGAAAATTCACCACCTGCACCACCTCCCAAAAGAAGGAGATGCACCACCTGCACCACAGAAAGCGGAATCAGAAGGCTTTCTAATTATGAATGTCACAAATGTCATAATGCAATCTGCCTGACACATGCAAAAATGATGTGCAATTCTTGCTCTTTGCTCTGCAAGTGTAATTTTTCTGGGGAAACTTCAGGATCTAATTCTGATTGAATATGTGTTTAATAGTACTTAAGGTACCTTAAAATTAAGTTTGTTTCCATAAATTTTCTTTGTAGAGTTTTTTGACAGAGTCGAACTGGGGACTATTTGGTGGGAGTTTTGAAATGTTTGTATTTCAGAGTTATTAGTTTTATGTTAAGTAAATGGTTTTTTTTTTGCACCTGATTATGTGTAGTCTCTTTTATTACATCCCTATGAAGGTCACTGATCACTTTTAGAGCACTGAAATTGCAAACATTAGATATTATAGGTATTTTTCTAGCCTGCGCCTGACAGTCACATTGTATGTGAACTCGTTAGAACCGATATTGTATGTGATGGATTAATGAACGCCCCTCGTATGTTATATTTTGGCCATTGCTTAATAGTTTCACCTATTACTTGCAACTGAATCACACAGCTGATTTTGTAGATACAATCCCTGAGCCTATCTATCCCATGACATTTACATTATGTGCCATTAATGTATGGTACTGTTTATTCATAGCAGCAGGTAAATAAGCTTTAATCATAGTGATACAAAGTTGGTGTCTTTAAACCAGCAATACAGTATGGGTAATAAGGTGACATAGTTTAATTTCTCTTCATAAATGTACTTGTTATAATGCTACTGATTAACAGTAAGTCTACTGGGAGCAATTTAGAAGCTTGCCAGGGATCCAATGTAACTAGCTTTGTCAATATCAACTTCAAATTAATCAATGGCTTCAACCTCACGACATTGTTTAGGTGCTTCTATTTTTGCAGATAAAGATTTAGAAAACTATTTTGTATTGCCAGCATTAGCCATCTGTGCTTCGATGCAGACTGCCAGGATTCTGATTCTTTATTTTTGCTGCTGACTGATGCAGGTCTAATTCTTTCCCAATTTGAGGGAGAGAGCTGGGATAGAGACAGGTTTATTTTATGCAGTGCCCCACTTGGCTCAACCCACATTGCTATGGAGACATCTAATTTAACTTTCCTTATAGACCTGCTAGGAATTTGCTGGCATTGCTGAGTTAGGTTAATAAGGTTGCTACATTTAGGGAAAAATGACTTTTGCTAACTGTAAAATATCAGTTTATGAAGTCAGTAATAATTCCCAAATGGCACATTTTTCTCAGTATTTATATCTTTTAACACTAATAAGCTCACTGTATTCTAAAGTCTCAGAAATGTCTTATAATATGAAGCAGCAGAGGGTGTAAAGTACATTTCCTAAAAATATTAATATACAATTTAACATGAACTTGAAATCTGCTGGGCTATACCAGTCATCTACAGTTATCACCTGTTCTAAAAATATGTGATACATATTGTATTGGCATGGGTCTGACCAGTGATGTAACTAGAGTATGATGGGCCCTGATGCAAAATTTGGACCTGCATGTTGGTCAGATGTACAGTGGCATGTAAAAGTTTGGGCACCCCTTGTCAAAATTACTGCTATTGTGAAAACTTAATCAAGTTGAAGATGAAATGATCTCAAAAAGGCCTAAAGTTAAATATGACACATTTCCTTTGTATTTTAGGGAATAAAAATATATACAGTACAGACCAAAAGTTTGGACACACCTTCTCATTCAAAGATTTTTCTGTATTTTCATGACTATGAAAATTGTAGAATCACACTGAAAGCATCAAAACTATGAATTAACACATGTGGAATTATACATTACACTTTACAAAAAAGTGTGAAACAACTGAAAATATGTCTTATATTCTAGGTTCTTCAAAGTAGCCACCCTTTGTTTTTATTACTGCTTTGCACACAGAAAAGGTGAACGGATGGACTCTACATGCCTAGTTCCCACCGTGAAGCATGGAGGAGGTGGTGTGATGGTGTGGGGGTGCTTTGCTGGTGACACTGTTGGGGATTTATTAAAAATTGAAGCGGTGAGCGGTCCAGCTCACCCCAAACCATCTCGATTGGGTTCAGGTCTGGTGACTGTGGAGGCCAGGTCATCTGGCGTAGCACCCCAATACTAATTCTTGGTCAAATAGCCCTTACACAGCCTGGAGGTGGTTTGGGGTCATTGTACTGTTGAAAAATTAATGATGGTCCAACTAAACGCAAACCGGATGGAATAGCATGCTGCTACAAGATGCTGTGGTAGCCATGCTGGTTCACTATGCCTTCAATTTTGAATAAATCCCCAACAGTGTCACCAGCAAAGCACCCCTACACTGTCACACCTCCTCCTCCATGCTTCACGGTGGGAACCAGGCATGTAGAATCCATCCGTTCACCTTTTCTGCATGCAAAGCAGTAATCAAAGCAAAAGGTGGCTACTTTGAAGAACCTAGAATATAAGACATATTTTCAGTTGTTTCACACTTTTTTGTAAAGTGTAATGTATAATTCCACATGTGTTAATTCATAATTTTGATGCCTTCAGTGTGAATGTACAATTTTCATAGCCATGAAAATACAGAAAAATCTTTGAATGAGAAGGTGTGTCCAAACTTTTGGTCTGTACTGTATAATTTTCATTTTATTCCAGTTTAAAAATTAGAAAAAGGGAAATGGGCAGATGCAAAATTTTGGGCACCCATGGAGATTTGTGTACTCAGATAGCTTTGTCTAAGGTTTCAGACCTTCATTAGCCTGTTAGGTTTATGGCTTGTTCACGATCATAGTAACATAGTTATTAAGGTTGAAGGAAGACTTTAAATCAGTGTTTCTCAACTCCAGTCCTCAGGACCCTCCAACAGGTCATGTTTTCAGGATATCCTTAGTATTGCACAGTTGATAATTTTATCACCTGCTCTAGCATTAATTCCATCACCTTTGCAATACTGAGGAAATCCTGAAAACATGACCTGTTGGTGGGTCCTGAGGACTGGAGTTGAGAAACACTGCTTTAAATCCATCTAGTTCAACCCATATCCTATCCAAACCTGCCCTAACATGTTGATCCAGAGAAAGGCAAAAAAAAACCAAGTGGCAAACAGTAAGCTTCACATTGGGGAAAAATATTCCTTCCCGACTCCACATACAGCAATCAGACTAGCTCCCTGGTAGTGTTGAGCATTCCGATACTGCAAATATCGGGTATCGGCCGATATTAGCTGTATCGGAATTCCGATTCCGAGTTCCGATATTTTCGTCTTATCGGATACCGGAATCGGGATTGTCACTGTCACTGTCAGTGTCCGTCTGTCGGGTCTGTCAGGAGTCAGCGGCACTTACCTGGCAGAAGATCTCCGGCGGTCACGTCCTGGACTGCTTCATGGCCGCCATCCTCTTCTCCCCAGCGGTCACATGCAGTTTCTCGCGATAACTGCAGTGACTGCTGGGTAATCCCGGCCGTAAAGCAGTCAGTCCGATGACGTCACCGCCGGGGAAGCAGGTAATCAGCTGTGCTGCGTTGCAATGACAGGCTCTGCCTGTCATTGCGATGTAGCAGAGTTGGATCGTCGTGGGACAATCGTTACTATGGACTGCGTCGGACAGGTGGTATACTGTTGGTTTGTTTTTTTTCTTTTTTTACAGGAGATCGATGGCGTCGCAGGAATGAGTGTATAATAAAAGAAATGAAAACTGTGTTGTCTCTTTTATTTCATTAAAATACTTTTTTCTTGCTTTGTCTTTTTTTTACACATTTAATAACTTTGGGATTAATAATGGATCGGTGTCTTATTGACGCCTATCCATTATTAACCGGGCTTATTGTCACCGTGCAATCAACGGTGACAATAACCCCTTATTACCCCGCTTGCCACCGCTACAGGGCAAGTGGGAAGAGCCGGGTAAAGTGCCACAATTGGCACATCTTTGATGCGCCAAATGTGGGGCTGCTGTAGCCTGGTATTATCAGGCTGTTGAGGGCCAAAATCCATGGGCCTTGACAGTCTTTTAATACCAGGCCGCAGCAGTCTGCATTTTACTTGGCTGGTTAACAAAAATAGGGGGGATCCCCACGCCGTTTTTTTTTCGAGGGGATCCCCTATTTTTGTTAACCAGCCAAGCTAAGCAGACTGCTGTGGCCTGGTATTATCAGGCTTGCAAGGTCCTTGGATATTGGATCCTTACCAGCCTGAAAACCAGGCCCCTCAGCGGTTGCTTCATCTGGCTGGTTAACAAAAATAGGGGGACCCCACGACAATTTTTTTCAAGGGGACCCCTATTTTTGTTAATCAGCCAAGATATGCAGACTGCTGTGGCCTGGTATTATCAGGCTGGCAAGGTCCATGGATCTTGGCTCCTTAACAGGCCTGAAAATCCAGGCCTCAGCGGTCTGCTTCATCTGGCTGGTTAACAAAAATAGGGGGACCCCACGACAATTTTTTTCGAGGGGATCCCCTATTTTTGTTAATCAGCCAAGATATGCGACTGCTGTGGCCTGGTATTATCAGGCTGGCAAGGTCCATGGATCTTGACTCCTTAACAGCCTGAAAATCCAGGCCTCAGCGGTTTTCTTCATCTGGCTGGTTAACAAAAATAGGGGGGACCCCACGCCAAATTTTTTTTTCGAGGGGATCCCCTTTTTTTGGGTTAATCAGCCAGATATACAGACTGCTGTGGCCTGGTATTATCAGGCTGGCAAGGTCCATGGATCTTGGCTCCTTAACAGCCTGAAAATCCAGGCCTCAGCGGTTTTCTTCATCTGGCTGGTTAACAAAAATAGGGGGGGACCCCACGACAATTTTTTTTCGAGGGGATCCCCTATTTTTGTTAATCAGCCAAGATATACAGACTGCTGTGGCCTGGTATTATCAGCTGGCAAGGTCCATGGATCTTGGCTCCTTAACAGCCTGAAAATCCAGGCCTCAGCGGTCTGCTTCATCTGGCTGGTTAACAAAAATAGGGGGGACCCCACGCCATTTTTTTTTTCGAAGGAACCCCTATTTTTGTTAATCAGTTCCCTCTGACGTCACTGATTGTGCCCCCTGGCTGACCTGAAGTGAAAGTGGGAAAGCAATCATTAAGCTTTCCACTTAAGGGCCCGTCTCACATAGCGATATCGCTACCGAGATCGCTGCTGAGTCACTAGTTTTGTGACGCAGCAGCAAGCTCACCAGCGATATCGCTGTGTGTGACATTCAGCAAACGATCAGCCCCCTGCCGGGTATCGCTGATCGTCGCTGAAATGTCAGGACCTTTGATCGCTGGTTTCCCCGCTGACAGCACACATCGCTGCGTGTGACAGGCGGGGAGACCAGCGATCCGCTGGTAACCAAGGTACACAGCGGGTTTCCAGGCGCGGGGCTGTGCCTAGAAACCCGCTGTGTACCTTGGATACCAGCGCCCTGATGCAGGGAGCTGGTATCCAAGGTACACAGCGGTTTCCAAGCGCTGCGCGGTGCCTGGAAACCCTCGTGTACCTTGGTTACCAGCGGATCGCTGGTCTCCCGCCTGTCACACGCAGCGATGCGTGCCTGTCAGAGGAAACCAGCGATCAAAAAAAGGTCCTGACATTTCTGCGACGATCAGCGATACCCGGCAGGGGGCTGATCGTCGCTGAATGTCACACACAGCGATATCGCTGGTGAGCTCGCTGCTGCGTCACAAAACTAGTGACTCAGCAGCGATCTCGGTAGCGATATCGCTATGTGAGACGGGCCCTTAAGCGATGTTACCCGCAGTGTCGCTGTCCCAGATCGCTGCCTGTTTGGCACCTCAGCAGCGATCATGTAGCGATACACCAGCGATCCTGACAAGTGCATAACGTTGTCGGGATCGCTGGTGTATCGTTATGTGACACCCCAGCCTTTACTCTCCTGTCAGGCAGGAGAGGAACTCATTCATTTGGGGTTTACTGTGAAAGGGTGCAGCATTAGCTGCGGTCCCTGCAGTAAACATTAACCCTTTCTGAAGGATTACAACCGTGGGACCTGACTGTGCAGGGATAGGTAAGAATAATTTTGCTTTTTTATTTTATTTTTATTACAGGAAATGGTTTTTTGCAGTAAAAAAAAAGATGGTCAAACATGTGTCTTTATTTCATTAAATGATTTTTAATTAAAGTGTGGGGTGTTTTTTTTTTATTTCATGCAATAGGATTAATAATTGATAGTTTGTCTAATTGACAAACTCTCAATTATTAACCTGGCTTAAGGTCACCTTTCAATAGCAAGGTGGCTTTAAAACCCCCTATTAACCCATTCGCCACCCTACAGGGCAATGGGAATAGACGGGCAAAGTGCCAGAAAGGGCGAATCTAATTATAGATTTGTCTTTCCTGGGTGTCTGGGGGCAGATGTTAGTAGCCGGGGGGGCAAAAATAATGGTCCCTTCTGGGCTATTATTATCTGCCCCCACTCACTGGCTTTGTCTGTCTGGTTGCGAAAATAGGGCGGGAGCCCACCATTTTTTTTCAGCAATTTTACACCCATATATATATATACATGTCATTGAATTTGTGACACATATATATAATGTTATATTTGTAGTTCATACACTTCTACATAGTTAAATAGCCGCAATTCAATTGCCGGCTTTTGTGAAAATGCAGAACCCGACATGAAATTACAACTTGGTGTCATAGGGTTAACCATGTCTTTTCATGTCCTTTGCTATCTAATTTGCACAAACAATTAAATCAGACTATGTGTGCAAAATTTCACACCTGTAGGGGTTAATTAAAGGTGTAAAATTCGTAGCAAAAAAAGTCCGTTTTTTTTTACAACGAATTTACACCTTTAATAAACCCCTACAGGTGTGAAATTTTGCACACATAGTCTGATTTAATTGTTTGTGCAAATAGATAGCAAAGGACATGAAAAGACATGGTTAACCCTATGTACACCAAGTGTCATTTCATGTCGGGTGGACATGAAATGACACTTGGTGTACATAGGTTTAACCATGTCTTTTCATGTCCTTTGCTATCTAAGGCCGGAGTCACACTGGCGACAAAATCGGACGACTGCAATGCGATGAAATATCGCATTGCAGTCGGACCTATGTTAATCTATGGAGCAGCTCCCAGTATCAGATTTTTGTGTCCGTTTTAAACGTCCGTGTACAATCACAGCATGCTGCACTGTCACCGATTGTGGGTCGACTATCGCCAATGCAAGTCATGGGGAGCGATGAAAAATCTGATTACAAACGGACCACACTGTGTGACTTGCGATGAAATCGCATCGGTTGTCCTTTAGAAAGCCGGCAATTCATCCCCGGCTATACTGTAAATCACACTGACAGCTTTAATAAAGACTAGAAAGAATAGATATATACACATAGAACACATACCATATAAATATACAGTCATTGTGACATGTAATATACATATATTTATAGTTCCTAGACTCTACATACTGTTATAGCCGCTAATTTCAATTGCCGGGTTTTGTGAAATCACAGAAGCCGACATGAAATGATACATTGTTTCCACACATTTAACCATGTAATTTCATGTATTTTTATATATTTGAAACATACAATTACATGAGTGAATTGTGCAAAAATTTCAGACATGTAGGGGTTAATTAAAGGTGTAATTTCGTTGAAAAAAAATGCGTGGGCTCCCGCTGTATTTTCTCCACCAGACAGACAAAGCAAAGCGAGTGGGGGCAGATAATAATAGCCCAGGGAGGGTGCATTTTTTGTGCCCCCCCTGGCTACTAACATCTGCCCCCAGACACCCAGAAAGGGCAAATCTATAATTAATTCGCCCTTTCTGGCACTTTGCCCGTCTATTCCCATTGCCGTAGCGGTGGCGAATGGGTTAATCTCACCTTACTGTCACCTTGCAATTGAAAGGTGACCTTAAGGCAGGTTAATGATTGATAGCTGTCAATTAGACAACTATCAATTATTAATCCTATTGAAGTAAATAAAAAAAACACACACACTTTAAGAATAATAATTTTAATGAATAAAAACACATTTTTTTGACCATATTTTATTTACACTAAATCCGTGCGAAGCCATTGATCTCCTAAAAATAAAGAAAAGAAATAAAACAACATTATTCTTACCTATTCCGCCGTCTCACGTCCCACGCTGTAATCCTTCACAAAGGGTTAACTAGCTTTGAGCCAAGCAGTGCAAGTAATCGGCATGCTCAGCTCAAAGCTCCTGAATGAATAAGTTCTCTCCTGGCGACAGGAGAGGATGTGTTTCATGAATGAAGCTTATTGATTGTGTCCACTTTCCCTTTAGGTCAGGTCACTACAGTTAAATTGGCAATAAATCAATTAAGCTCCATTCATGAATCTATTCCTCTACTTTCGCTGGAGAGAAGTTTCATTCAGGGGAATACAGGTCTGAGACAGCATTATTAGCTCTCTGCGACCTGTAACCTGTTTAACCCTTTCTGATGGATTACACCGTGGGACCTGACTGTACATCGGATGGTAAGTATAATTTTGCTTTTTTATTTTATTTTTATACAGGAAATGGTTTTAGCAGGAAAATAAAATATGGTCAAAAACTGTGTGATTTTTCATTAAACTTATTTTTATTAAAGTGTGTGTGTTTGATTTTTCTTTCATACAATAGGATTAATAATTGATAGTTGCCTAATGACAGCTATCAATTATTAACCTGGCTTAAAGTGACCTTTCAATTGCAAGGTCATTTTAACCCCTTATTAACCCATTCGCCACCGCTACAGGGCAATGGGAATAGACGGGCAAAGTCCAGAAAGGGCGAATCTAATTATAGATTTGCCCTTTCTGGGTGGTCTGGGGGCAGATGTTAGTAGCCAGGGGGGGGCACAAAAAAAATGTACCCTCCCTAGGCTATTATTATCTGCCCCACTCGCTTGCTTTGTCTGTTGGTGGGAAAATACAGCGGGAGCCCCGCATTTTTTTTTAACGAATTTACACCTTTAATTAACCCCTACTGTCTGAAATTTAGCACCATATACTCATGTAAGTGTAATGTTTAAACAATATATAAAAATACATGAAATTACATTGTTAAATGTGGGAAACAATGTATCATTTCATGTCGCTTCTGTGATTTCACTGAAGCCGCAATTGAATTAGCGGCTATAACAGTATGTTAGAAGTGTAAGAACTATAAATATATGTATATATAAATATGTCACAATGACATATATAATATAATATATATATATATATTAAATATATATATATATATGTGTAATATATCTATCTTTCTTTTGGCATTTAAATACTATTCTTTGGATCCTTAATGTCAGTTTTGCAAGCCGCGAGAAAATCTCGCAAGTCGGATGAAAAATCAGATGTTACAAGGTACACACACAATGCGATAATCGCATCTTTGAAGGAAAATCGGATGCCAGAAGATGTGATGTTTTTATTTTGATCCGATTGTTGACCGCTAAAACGGACCGATTTTTTGTGGTTGTGTGTGACTCCAGCTAATTTGCACAAACATTAAATCAGACTATGTGTGCAAAATTTCACACCTGTAGGGGTTAATTAAAGGTGTAAATTCGAGCAAAAAAAGTCCGTTTTTTTACAACGAATTTACACCTTTAAATTAACCCCTACAATGTCTGAAATTTAGCACACATATACTCATGTAATTGTATGTTTCAAACATATATAAAAAATACATGAAATTACATGGTTAAATGTGTGGAACAATGTATCATTTCATGTCGGCTTCTGTGATTTCACTGAAGCCGGCAATTGAATTAGCGGCTATAACAGTATGTAGAAGTGTAAGAACTATAAATATAGTATATAATATATGTCACAATGACATATATATATTATTATATATATATATTATATATATATATATATATATATTGGTATATATCTATTCTTTCTTTTGGCATTTAAATACTATTCTTTTGGATCCATTATATGTCAGTTTTGCAAGCCGCGAGAAAATCTCGCAAGTCGGATGAAAATCGGATGTTACAAGGTACACACCATGCGATTAAATCGCATTTGAAGGAAAATCGGATGCCAAAGGATGTGGATGTTTTTTTTTTGATTCCGATGTCGACCGTCTAAAACGGACCGATTTTTTGTGGTTGTGTGTGACTCCAGCCTAATTTGCACAAACAATTAAATCAGACTATTGTGCAAAATTTCACACCTGTAGGGGTTAATTAAAGGTGTAAATTCGTAGCAAAAAAATCCGTTTTTTTTACAACGAATTTACACCTTTAATTAACCCCTACAGGTGTGAAATTTTGCACACATAGTCGATTTAATTGTTTGTGCAAATCAGATAGCAAACGACATGAAAAGACATGGTTAACCCTATGTACACCAGTGTCATTTCATGTCGGGTGCTTCTGTCTTTTCACTGAAGCCGGCTTTACCCGGCAATTGAATGAGAGGATATTTTACTATGTAGAAGTGTATAAACATTACATATATGTATATATATATGTCACAATGACATGTATATATATATATATGTATTCTATGTGTGTATATTTAGTGTTTACAAGGAAAGAATGAGTTTTTTTTAGTTGCGATATTTTGTTCCATAGACTTACATGGGACTTCCGGATCGGTATCGGGTATCGCCGATATTTTAGTGATATCGGCGATACCATTCCGATTCCGATACTTTAGGATATCGGAAAGTATCGCTCAACTCTAGTTCGGACCTTTGATCGCTGGTTTCCCCCGCCTGTCACACGCAGCGATGCGTGCCTGTCAGGGGAAACCAGCGATCAAAAAAAGGTCCTGACATTTCTGCGACGATCAGCGATACCCGCAGGGGGGCGATCGTCGCTGAATGTCACACACAGCGATATCCGCTGTGAGCTCGCTGCTGCGTCACAAAACTAGTGTACTCAGCAGCGATCTCGGTAAGCGATATCGCTATGTGAGACGGGCCCTTAAGCGATGTTACCCGCATGTCGCTGTCCCAGATCGCTGCCGAGCGCCTGTTTTGGCAGCTCAGCAGCGATCATGTAGCGATCCACCAGCGATCCTGACAAGTGCATATCGTTGTCGGGATCGCTGGTGTATCGTTATGTGACACCCAGCCTTTACTCTCCTGTCAGGCAGGAGAGGAACTCATTCATTTGGGGGGGGTTTAATGTGAGGCTGCAGCATTAGCTGCGGTCCCTGCAGTAAACAATTAACCCTTTCTGAAGGATTACACCGTGGGAACCTGACTGTGCATGGGATAGGTAGATAATTTTGCTTTTTTATTTTATTTTTATTACAGGAAATGGTTTTTGCAGTAAAAAAAAGATGGTCAAAACATGTGTCTTTATTTCATTAAATGATTTTTAATTAAAGTGTGGTGTGTTTTATTTTATTTCATGCAATAGGATTATAATGATAGTTGTCTAATTGACAGCTCTCAATTATTAACCTGGCTTAAGTCACCTTTCAATAGCAAGGTGGCTTTAACCCCATATAACCATTCGCCACGGCGCTACAGGGCAATGGGAATAGACGGGCAAAGTGCCAGAAAGGCGAATCTAATTTATAGATTTGTCTTTCCTGGGGTCTGGGGGCAGAGTTAGTAGCCGGGGGGGGCAAAATAATGGTCCCTCTCTGGCTATTATTATCTGCCCCCACTCACTGGCTTTGTCTGTCTGGTTGCGAAAATAGGGCGGGAGCCCACGCATTTTTTTCAGCAGTTTTACACCTCATATATATATTTACATGTCATTGAATTTGTGACACATATATATATATATTTATATTTGTAGTTCATACACTTCTACATAGTATAATAGCCGCTAATTCAATTGCCGGCTTTTGTGAAATGCAGAACCCGACATGAAATGACACTTGGTGTACATAGGGTTACCATGTCTTTTCAGTCCTTTGCTATCTATTTGCACAAACAATTAAATCAGAACTATGTGTGCAAAATTTCACACCTCTAGGGGTTAATTAAAGGTGTAAATTCGTAGCAAAAAAGTCCGTTTTTTTTACAACGAATTTACACCTTTAATTAAACCCCTCAGGTGTGAAATTTTGCACACATAGTCTGATTTAATTGTTTGTGCAAATTAGATAGCAAAGGACATGAAAGAAATGTTTAACCCTATGTACACCAAGTGTCATTTCATGCGGGTGCTTCTGTCTTTTCACTGAAGCCGGCTTTACCCGGCAATTGAATCAAAGGATATTTTACTATGTAGAAGTGTATAAACTATACAATATGTATATATATATATGTCACAATGACATGTTATATATTAAAATGTATTCTATGTGTGTATATTTAGTGTTTACAATGAAAGAATGGGGTTTTTTTTAGTTGCGATATTTTTTCCCATAGACTTACATGGACTTCCGGTATCGGTATCGGGTATCGCCGATATTTTAGTGATATCGCGATACCATTCCGATTCTGATACTTTAGCATATCGGAAAGTATCGCTCAACTCTACTCCCTGGATCAACGCAATATTTTGGAAACTAGTGAATATAGCCTGTAATATTATACTTTTCAAGAAAGGCATCCAGTCCCTTCTTAAATTTTAGTAGGGAATCACTCATTACAACATTAGACGGCAGAGAGTTTCCATAGTCTCAATGCTGTTACAGTAAAGAATCTGTGTCTGTATTATGACTAAACCTTCTTTCCTCAAGACGTAGAGGATGCCCCCTGTCCCTGTCACAGGTCTAAGAGTAAAAAGATCATTATAAAGGTCCTTGTACTGTCCCCTCATATATTTATACATTATAATAAGATCACCTCTAAGCCTTCGTTTTTTCCAAACTAAAATAACTCCAAGTGTAATAACCTGTCCTGGTATTGCAGACCCCCCAGTTCTCTAATAACCTTGGTCGTTCTTCTCTGCACCAGCTCCAGTTCAGCTATGTCTTTCTTATACAACCGGAGACCAGAACTGTACCAGTATTCTAAGTGTGGTCACACTAGTGATTGTATAGGGGTAAGATTATGTTCTCCAATGAGCATCTATCCTCTTTTAATGCATTCCATTATTTTATTTGCCTTTGCAGCAGCTGCTGACTTTGGGCCCCACTAAATGTGAGTTTTTTCGTCCACCCATACACCCAGGTCTTTTCAGTGACAGTTTTGCCCAGTTTTTACAATTAAGCACATAATTATACATCTTGTTTGTTCTACCCAGAGCATGGCGTTACATTTATCCCCATTAAAGCTCATTTACATAAATCCTCCTGTAATATAAAATTATCCTCCTCTGTATTTATTACCCTGCAGAGTTTAGTGTCATCTGCAAATATTGAAATACTACTCTGTATGCCCATACAAGGTCATTAATAAATATGTTAAAGAGAAGCGGCCCCAATACTGACCCCTGTGGTACCCCACTGCTAACCGTGACCCAGTCCAAGTGTGCTCCATTAATAACCACCCTTTGTTTCCTATCCATGAGCCATTTTTCTTAACCCACTTACTCATATTTTCCCTTATCCCCATTGTTCTCATTTTGGTGTATCAACCTTTTGTGTGGCACCATATCAAAAGCTTTTGAGAAGTCCATGAACACCTCGTCCACGCGTTCCCTTGGTCCAGTCCGGAACTTACCCCTTCATAAAAAGCTTATCAAGATTAGTCTGGCAAAATGGTCCCCTCGTAAACCCATGCTGATACTGTGTCATAAGGTTTTCAACCTCAGATACTCCAATATAGTATCTTGTTATGATTTGGTAGCTGAGGAGAGCAGGAAAAAAACGGCAATACACCAGAGAGGTTGGAATCTACTGGATTGCAGTACCCTGACTAATCACCACAACTAAAGGCAGCCGTGGAGCGTACCTACGTTGGTCCTAGACGCCTCGTCACAGCCTGAGAGGTTAACTACACCTAAAGATAGAAAGAGGAAAGCTATCTGACCCGGAGCAAGATCCCCAAAGAACATAGGAAGCCCCCAAACATGTAATGGCGGTTAGACAAGAGGAAATACAGACACAGACAGAAAATAGTATGACAAACGTTGGGGCCAATCTCTACTAAAGAAAAGGATGAGGAAGGACACTTACTGCAATCCAAAAAACCCTAAAAAAATACCAACTCTTCTAATTGCAAAAACACCTGAGATCACACGACCTCTACCACCTAAATTAGTTCTCTGGTGAACAAAACTAAGCGCAGCCACTGAAAAAACTGGAAAAGGCAAATGAACAGATAACAGTGGCTCAGATAAACTGAGAGAGCACAAGCCCCTGGGGGGACCTGGCTGACCTCCACAGAAGTGCAGGAAAAAATGCAAAAAGCAAGCACAAAAATAAAAGCAGAAAATATCTTATCTGTTAGCAGAAGATGCAGGCAAGACTCAGCAGCTTCCAAGTGAACCAGGAACCAAGTTGAGACAAGAACAATTGATCACCGACAACCCGAGGGAGGGAACCTCCCTTATATAAGACCAGCTGTAACTCCTGATTGCCAATCTTCACAATCTTCATTGAATGGTTAAGTACTGTTTGTAACCACCAGAGGGAGCTTCTGCTCAGAATTCATTTCTAACACATTCACAAACAGTATCCCTTAAAAAACCCTCCAGGATTTTACCCACAGTAGATGTTAAGCTCACTGGCCTATAATTTCCAGGGTTCAGTTTTTGCCCCCCTTTTGAATATTGGCACCACTTTGCTATAACGCCAGTCCTGTGGTACACACCCGTTAATTGAATCTTTAAAGAAATTTAAAAAAAATGGCTATCTTGACGTATTAATTCCGCAGTACTCGGGGGTTTCCCACGGGCCCGGGGATTTGTCAATTTTAGTGTTTTTTGACGCCGCCGACTTCCGTGGGTTTATGCAGTGACTTTAATGGAGAAATTTTTTTTTCATGATCATGCTATCTGTCATGGGATTTCAGGTAAATACATTAAAAAAGTCATTTAGCATATTGGCTTTTTCTCATCCCACACTTTCACCCAGTATTTTTAAGGGACCAAACTATATTTTTGTTTTTTTGCTATTTATGTAGTTAAAGAAT
>JARQOD010000001.1:209738698-209780614 GCA_033576555.1 Oophaga sylvatica
TTACATATCATCACATTAGCCGAATACCTAAAAGTACATAGGATCCCCAGGGGACTCAGGGTCCCTTTACAGCCCACTTTTTTCAAGGACGACAGGGAATATTGCACGAAGTTTGAACAAATCTTTAACAAATGTTCATTCGATTTAATGACACTCACCGTCTCTTATTTACAAAAAAGCCTAGAGTCTACCAAAGCACAAATTGCTGCCATCGAGACACAACTACTGAGCACCATGACCCAAGATTCCTTTCAGGAACTGAAGAACAAGAATCAGGAACTCTTAAATGCATATCGCCTGAATGTGGAAAAAAGGAAGAGAACAAAATTCATCAGGGACACGGAGGATTATCTCCAGAATCGAGTTTATCAATGGAGAGAGATGAATCGATCATTCAGACGATACAACTCACAAAGTTCCTCGGGATCGGCAGACAGCAGGCCAGGCACATCAAGTTCCACCACTTCCAATTTTCTTCCTCTTTTTTAGGCAACAGCAGGGGCCGCACAAGAGGCCGACGAGGAGGGGGGTCAATGCCGCAGGGGACAACCGAAACCAGATGTCCACCAGATCCCAGGTAATAACACAACCCCCCCTAGTCGTCAACATTTCCTCTAAACATCTTGATGCCCATCAACTTTCTGCGTTACAAAAGGGATTGTCCTTTTGTCCTACATACAAGTTTAATGCGTTTGAACTCAATATGGACATGCAAAGGTTCTTTCGAAATGTACGACTTCGGGCCCATTTTGCTACACAGGTCCCTGCCACACCGGTTTCGACCACAGGTTCTGCCAAACTGGATCTCCAGGGTTTAGGCCTAAGATTGACTAGCACGTTTATGCCACCTAAGAATCATCCACCCGTTGAAACATTCATCACATTGGTAAATAGAGATACAACTAAATCTCTACATGATATCAACTCGGGTAGATTTCATTTCCCTAATAATCTTTTGTCATCTGAGAGGACTGCCCTGGCAGCTTTGTCCTCTGACAAAAGCCTGATTGTCAAACCGGCTGATAAAGGGGGAGCCATTGTGGTCATGAACCACAGTGACTACATGGAGGAAGCGCTGAATCAACTCAATGACAGGGAGGTATACAAAATAATACCCCATAACCCCTTGGAGTCTATTCGAGCTAAGATCGCCTCTACAGTAGATCGCCATTTTCTTTCTGGCACCATTGACAAAAAACTTAAGGAATATCTCATTAAAAAGGACCTGATCACTCCCGTGTTCTATATACTGCCAAAAATCCACAAGAGTCTACATAAACCCCTGGCCGTCCCATAGTCTCCTTGACAGATTCTGTGCTCTCACCACTAGCCATAGTATTGGAGAAGCTACTTACTCCCTTAATCAAACTCACCAAATCATTCCTACTGGACACCAATGAGTTTCTACATCTCATCGCCTCCTTAGGCCCACTCTCAGATTCTGCAACATTGGTCACATGGGATGTCAGTAGCTTATATACATCCATTACCCACATCAAGGGCATGAGTGCCACAGACAGACTCCTACAACAACATGGCACTGACATGAGCATTCGACACCTATGCGCTGACTTTCTTGAGTTAGTCCTCAAGGAGAACTATTTTCTCTTTGAAGACACGTACTACGTGCAACAACAAGGGACCGCCATGGGTTCTAACATGGCTCCACCCTACGCTAATGCATACATGTCAGTTTTTGAAGATGATTTCGTTTACAACCATCCTTTATTTCAGCAACATTCCGTCGTATGGCGTAGATATATCGATGACATTTTTTGCATTTGGGACGGCCCTGATGAATCACTCATACAGTTCAATGAGCACCTGAATAACATTTGGCCTGAGCTAAAATTCTCTCTACAATACAATAGAAACAGTATCAATTTCCTCGATACACTCATTTGTAAAGGCCATGGTGGATTACTCACTAGTGACTTATATCAGAAACCTACTGATAGAAACAGTCTTTTACATTTCAATAGTTGTCACCCCCCTGCCATGAAAAATTCCATACCTATTTCACAGTTTGGCAGGGTGAACAGGATTGTGTCTAACGATATAATTAAAGAAAGCAGAATGCAGGAGATGGAGACCAAATTTCTACACAGGGGATATCCTCGATCCATATTAGACAAGGCCAAACAGCACAGGGCTAGGGACTCTGGACAGTTAGATACCAAAAGGGTTCCATTCGTGACTACATATCACCCTTTTTCTAACCTTATTTTATCTTCTATAAGGAAACATTGGAATATACTCACCAAAAGCTATCCCAACATAGCTGAATTCCAGGTCCCATTCTTAAGCTGCTACCGCCGCCCGCACAACCTTAGGGACAAATTGGTGAAGGCAGATGTGGGCTCCAGCCACATTGTTTCCAGACAGACATTTTTGCGGACACAGCGGCAGGGTACATTCCCTTGCCTTCACTGTCTACAGTGTAACAACATACTCAAGGGCCCCATAGCATACCATCCACAAACGGGTCAAGGATTCCCCATTAAGGGATTCTTTACCTGCGAATCCTCTTATGTCATTTACCTCATTAAATGTCCATGTGGACTTGCTTACATTGGGGAGACAACGCAACCCATCCGTGACAGAATTTCACAACACAAATCCATACGCTGTCATAAAACACACCTTCCTCTCCCGCATCACTTTCATGAGTATAATCACTCCATTGCCCAACTCAGGTTTCAGGTCTTGGAACACATTGATATTAACAGGAGAGGACTCAATAGGGTCAAGATGCTAAAAAAACGTGAAGCTTTTTGGATTTTCACTTTTCAAACTTTGGAACCGAGAGGTCTCAACAGGGACTATGATGTCTCAGCATTTCTTTAGATTGCCAATATGTCCTTATGTCTTATGCTGCATTTGTTCATTGTTTGTACTCTTTAAATATTGAATAATTGTCTGTGTCTTACTTCCTAGAATCGCTGATCCCATATTGGTCTCACGCACTCCACTTTTCCACCACTATGGTATTGTATGGTCGCACCATGTTTTCCCATATCCATATTGTGTTCCCTTTTCATATTCCCCCTTCCCCCCTTTTCTCTTTCTCTCTTCCCCTCATGCTGTTTGTTACATTTTCTCCTTGCATTGTGGCCTTTGTTCCGCCTTTCTCTAGTTCTCTCCCACTTTTCCTACTTCTTTTTTTCCTATTGTTTTTATGTCCCCATTTATTTACTTTACACTCTCGCTCTAATCTTTTTATTTTCTTATATTCTTATTTTATTTTCTGTACCCAATCTTCTCTTTTTTCTCCCTCCTCTTGTTATCTCAGTTGTGCTTCTAGTTTCCGCACTCTAGTCAGCTCACAGCGTCATTTGACGCTACATTTCCTCTTTTCTTCTATTCGGTCCATTGCGCATGCGCCCCCATCTTCCGCGTCATGATGACGCGCTCTGGTTGGCCTTCCCTTTTTAGGAGCTGGTGTTTTCCAGCTTAGCTACAGCGCATGCGCCTCATATCTTCACGTCACTATGACGCATCTCTTGGGGCCTTCTTAAACCCGGAAGTAGGGCGCACATAGCGTCCTACCTCCAGTTGGCCACGTTACTCTCTGCTAGCGTTTTTCAGGTAATTTCTCTTATAGCTTTATGCAGCTCTCATGTGCGCTCTTTCTACCGCCTGCCCTCAATACCTTGTTCTTTTTACAGCGCTCTCTCACTGCTACCGTTGTAGCCATTAGCGCTCATCTGCTTTTTCCAGTGTGGCCCAACCCCAGGTATTTACCCTCTTTTGTACATGTTTTCAATAGCACACTCTGTTTTTCCCTTTTATTATGCCATTGTCCTTCCCCTTCCATTATTTCAGTCCCATTTGGAGCAGGATACTGAGTAGTTCCACTCAGGTAATAATTTCACTTTGGCAGTTTTCCATATGGTAACTTTATTGTGTATTTTCCTTTACATTTTATGTTACTTTTTTCTACACTGCGTTATCTCTAGCAGTTGTTCTGCTACCAGCGCTCACCCCCTATATCTATTGTTACCATTCATAAGGTAGTACCTTTACATTTAATACACCATTACTTTTTACTGATATTCCTTTTTGGCATTTTAGTTGTATTTTTTCTTGTTTCCATAGTTACCCCCTGTGGTTCCTGTTCCCACAGTTACCTTCTGTGGTTTTTCCTTCTTTTTTACCACATCCGTTTTGGCAAAGGTATTCCTTTGGTTTTTTTTCTCTTCTCCTTTTTTCCCTCATCCTTTCTTTTCCCTTCTCCTTTCCTGTCTTTTTTCCTGCCCTTTTTTTCCCCTTGTTTGCATTTTTTTCACCTTTTTTTCACTTTTTTCCTTCTTTGTCGTCCTATGGTCCTTGTTCTCTTCACAGTTTCCTCCTACGTATCGTTTCTTCTCTCTTTACTTGGGCTATTATGTATCACCATATAATAAAAAACTACTATTCTATTACAGGTATTGCTCTCCATATACCACTGCATTGAATAGATCACAACATTTTGACTGGGTGATCTCTATATCCTTTATTGGTATCTGGCTCACTATTTTGTTCTTTAGTCTTTATGATATTAGATATCAATTCCTTAACCAATCCTCCTCATACGTTCACTGAGCACCTCTGGATAAACGAGCCGTGTGAGATTCCACATTTTTGACATGTATAATTATATCTTGTAAATATCTTGTAAATCTCTAGAATGTTACAGTTGTTGTTTTTAAATTTGCATATATTTTTTTATAAACCTTTGCTTTGTGTGTGTACTCACAATATTTTCTTTTGTTGTTTTGATATATTACAGTGCAAAAATTGTACATATTGTCTGAGGAAGGCTTATGTTGTTTAGCCGAAAACGTTCATCATCTGTTATGTACTTCACTTTTTTTCTTTCACGGATGCAAATAAATAGAGAAAACCACAGCAACTATTACTTTTTTTCTTGTCCATTATTCTACATTTGAGTGCCGAGTTTTGTTTTGACTTTACAGCCAGGAGGTGAGTTTGGGGTCATTGTCCTGTTGAAAAATAAATGATGGTCCAACTAAACGCAAACCGGATGGAATAGCATGCTGCTGCAAGATGCTGTGGCAGCCATGCTGGTTCAGTATGCCTTCAATTTTGAATAAATCCCCAACAGTGTCACCAGCAAAGCACCCCCACATAATCACACCTCCTCCTCCATGTTTCACAGTGGAAACCAGGCATGTAGAGTCCATCCGTTCACCTTTTCTGCGTCGCACAAAGACACGGTGGTTGGAACCAAAGATCTCAAATTTAGACTCATCAGACCAAAGCACAGATTTCCACTGGTCTAACGTCCATTCTTTGTGTTCTTTAGCCCAAACAAGTCTCTTCTGCTTGTTGCCTGTCCTTAGCAGTGGTTTCCTAGCAGCTATTTTACCTTGAAGGCCTGCTGCACAAAGTCTCCTCTTAACAGTTGTTGTAGAGATGTGTCTGCTGCTAGAACTCTGTGTGGCATTGAACTGGTCTCTAATTTGAGCTGCTGTTAACCTGCAAATTTCTGAGGCTGGTGACTCAGATAAACTTATCCTCAGAAGCAGAGTTGACTCTTGGTCTTCCTTTCCTGGGGTGGTCCTCATGTGAGCAAGTTTCTTTGCAGCGCTTGATGGTTTTTGCAACTGCACTTGGGGACACTTTCAAAGTTTTCCCAATTTTTCTGACTGACTGACCTTCATTTCTTAAAGTAATGATGGCCACTCGTTTTTCTTTACTTAGTTGCTTTTTTCTTGCCATAATACACATTTTAACAGTCTATTCAATAGGACTATCAGCTGTGTATTAACCAGACTTCTGCACAACACAACTGATGGTCCCAACCCCATTTATAAGGCAAGAAATCACACTTATTAAACCTGACAGGGCACACCTGTAAAGTGAAAACCATTTCCGGTGACTACCTCTTGAAGCTCATCAAGAGAATGCCAAGAGTGTGCAAAGCAGTAATCAAAGCAAAAGGTGGCTACTTTGCAGAACCTCGAATATAAGACATATTTTCAGTTGTTTCACACTTTTTTGTTAAGTATATAATTCCACATGTGTTAATTCATACTTTTGATGCCTTCAGTGTGAATGTACAATTTTCATAGTCATGAAAATACAGAAAAATCTTTGAATGAGAAGGTGTGTCCAAACTTTTGGTCTGTACTATATGTGTGGAGAAAAAAGGGCACAGAATTTCACGATAGTAACATCTCTCCAACCATTTTGCATGAGGATGTATCAATCATGCTTTGGTGTTGTGTTACAGCCAATATCCCGTGGAACTTTTAACGGGTGGAGGGAAGATTGGATTCAATAAAGTTTGAACAAATTGTTGATGCAAGCATAAAACTATCTGTAGAAAAAAAGTTGAAGTTGAAAAGAGAATAGCTTCTACAAATGCTTAATGATCCACAATAGACTACCTCAAAAGACGCAAAGTGAAGGTTTTACAATGTCCCTTAGTTGAAAATCTGTGGCTAGACCTCAAAATAGCAGTGCAAGCAAGACGACCCAGGAATCTCACAGGACTGAAAGAATTTTCCAAGGAAAAATGGAAAAAAATCCT
The DNA here is from genome assembly GCA_033576555.1 of Oophaga sylvatica. Classification (NCBI taxonomy): domain Eukaryota; kingdom Metazoa; phylum Chordata; class Amphibia; order Anura; family Dendrobatidae; genus Oophaga; species Oophaga sylvatica. Next base: position 209,745,237 of record JARQOD010000001.1, read on the forward strand.
CAAAAAAGAATTGAAAAAAAGAATTGCAATAAACTTGGTTGGCTAGAGAAAGCTTTTGCAAGCTATGATACTTTCAAAATGGGATGCTACTAGGCACTAACCATGCAGGGTGCTCAAACTTTAGCATCAGCCCATTTTCCTTTTTGTTATTTTTAAAATGAAAAGATGAAAATATTTTTTTTGCCTAAAATACAAAGGAAATGTGTAATCTTTAACTCTAGGCCTTTTAGAGTTAATTTAATCTTCAACTTGCTTAACTGTTCACGAGAACAGTAATTTTGACCAGGGCTGCCAAAACATTTACATGCCACGGTATGTGTCCTTTTAGTCTCTATCCTTCAACGCCCTTTACCCCCAAGGGTGGTTTGCATGTTAATGATCAGGCCAATTTTTACAATTCTGACTACTGTCCCTTTGTGAGGTAATAACTATGGAATGCTTCCATGGATACTGGTGATATTGTACTTCATGATAGTGGTAAAATTTCTTTGATATTACTTGCGTTTATTTGGGGAAAAAATGTTTAGAATTGAGAGTCCTCAGTGGTTGATACCTTTTAATGGCTAACTGAATGTGGGAAAAAAATGGAAATTTGGCGAAAATTTAGAAAATTTAGCAATTTTCCAAATTTGAATTTTCATGCCCTTAAATCACAGAGATAAGCCACGCAAAATACTTAATAAGTAACATTTCCCACATGTTTACTTTACATCAGCACAATTTTGGAACCAAAATTATTTTTTGTTAGGAAGTTATAAGGGTTAAAAATTAAACAGAGATTTCTCATTTTTACACCTTTTTTTAGGGACCACATCACATTTGAAGTCACTTTGAGGGGTCTATATGATAGAAAATACCCAAAAGTGACACCATTCTAAAAACTTCACCCCTCAAGGTGCTCAAAACCACATTCAAGAAGTTTATTAACCCTTCAGGTGCTTCACAGGAATTTTTGGACTGTTTAAAAAAATAAACTCTTAACCTTTTTTTCACAAAAAATTTACTTCAGATCCAATTTTTTTATTTTCCCAAGGGTGACAGGAGAAATTGGACCCCCAAAGTTGTTGTACAATTTGTCCTGAGTACGCTGATACCCCATATAAGCAGATAAACCACTGTTTTGGCGCATGGCAGAGCTCAGAAGAGAAGGAGCACCGTTTGACTAGTCAAAGCAAAATTGGCTGGAATTGAGTTTTGACAACATGTCGCATTTGGAGAGCCCCTGATGTGCCTAAACAATGGAAACCCCCCACAAGTGAAACCATTTTAGAAAGTAGACCCCTAAGGAACTTATCTAGATTTTTAGTGAGCACTTTGAACCCACAAGTGCTTCACAGAAGTTTATAACGTAGAGCCGTAAAAATAAAAAATCATATTTTTCTCTAGTCACATTCCACGACAGCATAGGAAGTTGTCTCCACACCCTAACGGGGCACAGGAAGCACAAAGAGGTTAAAATCCCCTCCCATCTCCTACTCGCCAGTGTCTTTCTTGTCCCCCATGGGGCATGGAGAGGATTTTGGTATACTGCGTGGCTGGCGACTGTGGTATAGCTTAGCTCTGGAGTCGGGCAGTGGTAGTCGTGGGCTCCACTCTCCTCCTCCGTACTGCTCCCGTCTCCCTCCTGCTGTGGATTTGGGACCTCCTGGCCCACCTGCGCTCCCATCGGGGGTTAAGCGGGACAGTGATCCCTAGCTGTGAGCTTCCCTGAGCTCCCAGGCTTCCTCCTCCTCCATTCGGCTGACCGGGAAGTGACAAAGGCGCTTTCGGTGCTTCTCGGCTCCCTTACGGTAGGCGGAGCACACCGACCTATCGTGCCTGCTCAGGACCCGGAGGGGGAGGAGGGGAAAAGTTGAATGATGCTGGAGCAGAATTTACCTGTTACTTAAACCTGCCGGAAGACACCTCCAGGTAAGACTGATCCCCTCAGTATGGATGGTGTGCCTGCTTCCTGCTCTGCTCTTGCAGAGCCCAACACTGCCCCAGCCTCAGTAAGTCTATGTATGAGGTGGGTCCTAACCTAGGGTCCTGGGCATTATTTTTTAAGTGGTCCCTCTAGTTACACTTCTCTCCCTTTCTTTTAGAGAGACAAGTCTATCCATAAAACTCCTGCTAAAAAGACTCCTAAATGTGCCATCTGTAACAATAAGCTTCCCTCGCTATGGGACAAAAAGCTATGTCAAGTGTGCACGGATGTTACAACTCCCAGAGTGGACCCTCTGGGCCGAGATACCAAGCCACCCTGAGCGAGCTGACCTAATGGAACCACCCCTATACAAGGGGCAGACCCGGAGGGGAAAAGTACCGTGACTGCTGGTACCAGGAGCCCGGCTTGAAGCAGACAAACAGGACTATGAGAAACTGGGGTGCACTTGCGGTCTAGGAGAGCGCTGAGTGCACACTGGGAGAATGCTGGATACAGGAGAGCGCAGAGCGCACACTGGGAAGAGTGCTGAGATACAAGAGAGTGCAGAGAATGCACTGGGAAGCATGCAGAGATACAGGAGAGAGCAGATCACGCACTGGAAAGCATGCTGAGATACAGAGAGTGCAGATCGCACACTGGGAAGCACGCTGAGATACAGAAGAGTGCAGAGAATGCACTGGGAAGCACGCTAAGATACAGAAGAGTGCAGATTGCGCACTGGGACGCACGCTGAGATACAGGAGAGTGCAGAGTGCACACTGGGAAGCACACTGAGATGCAGAGAGTGGAGAGCGCACACTGGGAAGCATACTGAGATACAGGAGAGTGCAGAGCATGCACTGGGAAGCACGCTGAGATACAGAAGAGTGCAGAGCACGCACTAGGAAGCACGCTGAGATACAGAGAGTGCAGAGTGCGCACTGGGAAGCACACTGAGGGACCTGAGCATAGAGAAGCACCCGCACTGAGACAGCACAGATGATGAAGTAATAAACAGGTGCTTTCTCTAGCAGGAAGCAGCCTGAAATACCTGTTGCTGCCGCCCTGGGTCAAACAGCATAAAGATCTGAGGAGGCACACGGCGGCGGCCTAAGCAGCTGGATGTGTGTGCCCAGCAGATGGGATCTTTGACGCACCCACCAAGCCGGAAACTGAGGAGAGATCCCAAAAGGAGTCCAGTCAGGGCACGTCGGGTGAGGTAAGTATCCCGGGGCTGTGTGGCGCGTGGCACTGTAACAATGGATAAAGTGGTTAGAGCTGAACATCCCTCTCTCCTCAATGAAATATGTACACTTGTTAAACAGGAGATTCAGTCCTCCTTGGCCGCCTTTATACCTCCCCCTCAGCCACCTCCTTCTTCGGGACCATCTCCCTCTAAAAAGAGGAAAATTCAAGTAGAGGACTCCGAATCCGAGTCTGAGCACTGTTTTTACTCTACTTCGGGAAGTGGGAAGAATCTTTGGCCCCTAAGATGTCGGAGGCTAGAAAATACCTTTTTTCCTCGTAGTATTTAGAGGACTTGGTTAGCGCAGTTCATAGCACTATGGGGTTAGAGGAGGAGTCGGTCCCCCAGTCTGTTCTGGACGAAATGTTTGGGGGATTAAGTACAGGGAGAAAGATCGGTGTAATGTATGTAGTACAGTTCATATAGCGTCTTGTGCTTGGGTGCGATGAAAACACAGGAGTCACAGGTTTGATATAGAAAAGTCCTGTATTACTTCATACAAGTTGGCAGAAATAGTCACACAGTTTGCAGACACAGAAACAGGAGACACAGCAGGCCAGAGTAATCCAAGCTCAGCAATCACTCTCCAATACAGATTCAGGATCTTCTTCTCTGTTACCGTAAGTCCATGCAAACGTGGGTCTTTCAAAGAGCAGGGTTCAGAGTCCACAAGTGCTTCAGAGTTCCTCAGTAGGAATAGCTGGAGTACAAGGTCCAAGGCTTACAGGAGTCAAGTCACAGGTTCACTGCAGGCTAGATTCTGAAGCACTGATTGCTCAGCTGTGGCTGCTTAAGAAGCAAAGGAGAGAATCAGGGCGGGAACATGCAAGCTGGAAACTCCATTTTGACTGAGGGCAAGATAGCTGCAGCAAGACAGAAAGTAAAATGGCCGACGAACAAACTGAGTTTCAGGAATATATACATAGAACCTTACAATCGGTTTCTCGGTGCATAAAAACATTCTGGATATGATCTCTCAAGAATGGGAGCTTCCAGAAAAACGGCTGAACACTCTCTCAGAATTTAAACATAGGTTTCCTTTGGAGGGTGATTCAACTAGATGGGTCATTCCTAAAGTGGATGTATAGGTGGTGAGAGTAGCAAAAAGACTGCACTCCCCTTTGAGGATTCTTCCCAGCTAAGGATAGAAAGATAGAAAGTCTTCTGAAAAAATCCTGGGATACTTCCTCCTCTGCACTCAGGTCCAACTTAGCCTCCACCTGTGTTGCCAGATCCCTCTTCCGCTGGCTAGATGAGTTGGATAATCATAACCCCCATGGAACCTCAAGAGGGGAATTGTTGGACTCTCTGCCTATACTCCAAAGGGCGACCGCATCCTTGTAAATCCATACGAATTGCTGCCAGGTCCCTGGTTCAGCCTAACTCTGCCAGAAGAGCCCTCTGGCTCAAAATGTGGAGTGGAGATGTCACCTCTAAAATTAAATTATGTTCCATCCCCTTTAAGGGCGAATACGTCTTTGGGCCAGCTCTTGATGAAATTCTGGAGAAAGCCACAGATAGGAAAAGGCTCTTCCGGAGCAAACCCCCCCAGCAAGCGCTTTTTTCGTGCCTCTGTGTCTCAGACCACCCAAACAAAGGGTAAAGGAAAAGCAGGGAGTTGGAGTTATGCTAAGGGAAGGTGCAAGAACATCCTTTTTCCCCAGCAACAGCAAAAACAAGGATAAGCAATGAGTCCAATCCAATGGGAGGGAGGCTCTCGAATTTTTTCCACCGTTGGTAGGACATTTCCAATTGCTGTTGGGTCCTCAATGTTATCAAGGAGGGCCTTCTTATAGAATTTGAGTCGTCCCCTACTCGGGGTCTAAGAGTCACCTCCCTACCATCTCAGGGAGCCCAAACATTTCTGATGTCAGGTCTACAGGATCTACTAATATCGAACGCATTCGCCCCAGTAGCAGTGGACAAGTGGGGAAGGGGCTACTATTCCCAACTATTCATGGTAAAAAAAAAACCTTCAGGAGAGGCACATGTCATCATAAATTTAAAGAATTTCAATCGGTACATTTCATATCACAGATTCAAGATGGAATAGGGAAAATCAGCGATTCCCCTTATAGGGTCTCATTTATTCATGACAACCATTGACCTGAAGGATGCTTACTTTCATGTGCCAATTCATCCTCGACACAGGAAGTATTTGAGGTTTGCAGTCCAGCAAAACCAGCAAGTGAGTCACTATCAGTACAACGTGCTCCCCTTTGTCATCTCCTCGGCGCCAAGGGTCTTCTCAGGATAATGTCAGAGGCAGTGTCATACATCCAGGGACAGGGAATCTGCATTGTACCTTACCTGAACGATCTTCTAGTCATAGGCCCTTCTGCTCAGACTCTCAGGAGTCACGTAGCAAAATCTCTGGACATTCTACAATCTTTGGGGTGGCTCCGAAATCTGAAGAAATCTCAACTCCAACCCTCCAAAACTAGAAGGTTTCTGGGAGTCCTTCTAGACTCGGGGAAACAGATGCCCTTTCTACCAGAGGATCATCGCCTGGCTGTGTCATCAAAGATCCCAGATTTCAGGAAACAAGGGTCCCCTACCCTTCGGGCAGCTGTGTCTGTCCTAGGCTCTATGACAGTTAGTATCCAATGAGTGTCTTGGGCTCAGGCCTACTCCAGGGTTCTGAAAACCTCTATTCTCGATAACTGCAACGGGAACCCCAGCTCGTTGAACAAGAGAGTACAGACCCCGTGGCGCATAAAGGCTCCTCTAGCTTGGTGGTTGAGCCCCAAAAACCTTCGCAAAGGTGTAAACTCTTGATGATTGTGCCCCAGAAACCTTTGCAGAGGTGTACATTGGTCTCAAACTCCTCTGGTTACGATAACATCCGACGCCAGCAAGAGAGGCTAGGGTGCCGTAGTATCCCATATCCTGTTTCAGGGACGCTGGAGTAAGAAGATAAGTGACAGGTCCTCCAACTTCAGGGAGCTGAAGGCGGTAGAGGAAGCTCTTCTGGTAGCAGGCAGCTTGATCTCCGGATGTCACGTCAGGGTATACTCAGATAACATGACTACAGTAGCCCACCTCAAACATCAGGGGAGCACCCGGTTCAACAGCCTAAAGGGCATTTCAAGCCGAATATTTTGTTGGGCCAAAAAGCACCTTCTCCCCCTGACAGCCATCCATTTAAAAGGATCCTCCAACCTTCAGGCGAATTTCCTGAGCCGCCAGGACATACAGCCAGGAGAATGGAGCCTGAAAAGGGGAATCTTCCAGATGCTGTTAGCCAGGTGGGGCCTATCAGAGATCGATTTACTCACTTTGGGTCAAAATGCACAGGTCGAAGCCTATTTCTCCCTAAACCCCATGGACAAGTCCATGGGAGTGGATGCCTTTGCTCAGGAGCTTCCGGTTGGCCTGCGCATTTCTTCCGATTCCAATGCTGGCAAGAATGCTGGCAAGAACCCAATGCTGGCAAGAACCCTTTGGAAGATCTGGAGGATCGGGTGCCAACCATCCTAATAGCCCCCCCGTGTGGCCAAGAAGGAGCTGGTTCATCCTCATTGTCGAGTTCCAGATAGACGGCCCAGTTCATTTGCCGTTAGACGCTGACCTTCTTGTGCAGAAGATCCTCAAAGGCTAATCTTAGCTGCCTGGTTGCTGAAGCACAAGTGTTGAGTGCTCGAGGGCTTTCGGACACAGTAATTGCTACATTACAGAAGTCCAGAAAACCAGTCACCAACATTATTTATAATAAGGTGTGGAAGAAGTTTTCATCCTGGTGTCTTCCTAATCTACCTGATCCCTTCCACTCCAATATTTCACAGATATTGGACTTTCTACAAAAAGGGCTAGAATTAGGCCTTAAACCCAGTACTCTTAAGGTTCAGGTTTCTGTCCTGAGCTCCGTATTTTATCAGGACTTAGCCAACCATCGTTGGATTAAAAGGTTCATAGTGTCAGCCCTTAGACTTCATCCCAAGAGGCAAACCATTGTCCCTTCTTGGCATCTAAATTTGGTCCTCAAAGGTCTCACACAGCCACTGTTCGAGCCTCTGTCTTCTTGTACTCCTCAGCTCCTTTCATTTAAAGCAGCCCTCCTTGTCACCATAACTACATCAAGACATGTAGGAGAGTTGCAGGCTTTAGCTATAAGAGAACCTTATTAATGATTAGAGACGACTCTATAGTTCTCCGTCTTGATACGCCCTTTCTTCCTAAAGTAGTGTCCGATTTCCACCGTTCGCAGGACATCATCCTCCCTTCCTTTTGCCAGAATCCAGCAAATCCAAAGGAGGAGGAATTCCATACTCTTGATGTTCGGCGCACAGTTTAGCACTACTTTAAGGCTAAGTTCACACGTTGCGGAATTGCCGCGGAAATTTCTCTTGCCGCGGGAAATACGCATTTTTTTGGTATGCGTATTCCCGCCAGAAACTAGAGTTTTGCAAGCGTAATTAGCTTGCAGAATGCTAGCGTTTTCCTAGCGATCTGTAGCATCGCTTGGAAAACTGATTGACAGGTTGGTAACACGAGTCAAACATAGTGTTTGACTCGTGTGACCAACTGTTTACTATTGATGCCGCCTATGCCGCATCAATAGTAAAACGATCTAATGTAAAAATAATAAAAAAAATAATAAATAATGATATTTTCACCTTCCGGCGGCCCCCGCAGCTTTCCCGCCTCTCAGCGACGCTCCCGGCCAATCGCGTTCCCAAGGATGCATTGCAGCATACCCCAGATGACGTAGCATCACGCGAGATCGCTACGTCATCTGGGTGATTCTCGCAATGCATTACTGGGACCGGGAGCTTCGCTGAGAGGCGGGAAAGCTGCGGGGGCCGCCGGAAGGTGAGAATATCATTATTTTTTATTTTAATTATTGTTTTACCAGGGATATGGTACCCAGGGCCTGGAGGAGAGTCTCCTCTCCTCCGGACCCTGAGTACCATCCGCACATGAACCGCTTACATTCCGCATAGCCACATGCGGAAAGTAAGCGGTTCAATTCATTCCTATGGCGGCGATTCCGCCGAGATTATGCAAAATTAGTGAGCATGTTGCTACTTTTTCCGCGAAGCGTTTTTTTCACGGAAAAAAAACGCTGCATGTGCACAAAAATAGCGGAATCCATTTAAATGAATAGGATGCTTAATTCTTGCATTTTTTTCACGTTTTTGCCGCGGGAAAAAACGCAAAAAAAACGCGAAAATTCCTGCTGTGTGCACTTAACCTGAATAAACCAGATCATGGAGAGTTGACCAAAATTTATTTGTACATCCATCGGGACGAAATAAAGGGAAGAAAGTGGCAAAGAGTACCATCGCAAATTGGATCAAGAGGGCCATATCTGAAACATATCTAGCCCAGAACATGACACCCCCCACCGGGGTCAAGGCTCATTCTACAAGGTCTACCTCAGTGTCCTGGGCTGAAAGAGCAGGCGCATCCACAGAGCAGATCTCCAGGGCTGCAACATGGTCTTCACTACATACTTTTACCAGGCACTATAGATTGGACTTATTGTCCAATAGGGATCTAGCCTTTGGCCGGAAAGTACTCCAGGCCATTGCCCCCCCTGTTGTGGAAGGTGAATACAGAAAATAAAATTAGACCTACCGGTAATTCGGTGTCTAGAAACCTTCCACGACAGCAGTAATTCCCTCCCTATTTTCTTGGACAATTTCAGAGAATTTAAAGGTAACAAGTGCTATGATGTTTAATTATAAGTCACTGGCGAGTAGGACATGGGAGGGGCTTTTAGCCTCTTTGTTCTTCCTGTCATCCATTAGGGTATAGAGACAAACTCTTATGCTGTCGTGGAAGGTACCTAGAAACTGAATTAGCTGTAGGTCTAATTCTATTTTTTACAAAAATGATCTTTTTGCCCCCAATTATTTATTTTCCCAAGGGTAACAGGATAAATTAGACACCCAAAGTTGTTGTACAATTTGTCCTGAGTACACTGGTACCCCATATATGCAGGTAAACCACTGTTTTGGCGCATGGCAGAGCTCAGAAGGGACGAAACGCCGTTTGACTTTTCAATTCAAAATTGGCTGGAATTGAGATCGGACGCCATGTCGCGTTTGGAGAGCCCCTGATGTGTCTAACCAGTGGAAATCCCCCACAAGTGACACCATTTAGGAAAGTAGACCCCCTAAGGAACTTATCTGGATGTGTGATGAGCACTTTGAACCCCCAAGTGCTTCATAGAAGTTTATAACGTAGAGCCGTAAAAATAAAAAATCATATTTTTTTACAAAAATTATATTTTTGCCCCCAATTTTTTATTTTCCCAAGGGTATCAGGAGAAATTGGACCCCAAAAGTTGTTTTACAATTCATCCTGAGAAAGCTGATACCCCATATATGCAGTTAAACCACTGTTTGGGCGCATGACAGAGCTCGGAAGGGAAGGAGCGCCGTTTGACTTTTCAATGCAAAATTGGCTGGAATTGAGATCGGACGCCATGTCATGTTTGGAGAGCCCCTGATGTGTCTAAACAGTGGAAACCCCCAAATCTAACCCCAACACACCCCTAACCCTAATCCCAAGCCTAACCATAACCCTAACCACAAACCTAACTCTAACACACCCCTAACCCTAATCCCCACCATAACCATAATCCAAACCCTAATCCCAACTCTAGCCCCAACCCTAACCCTAACTTTAGCCCCAACCCTAACCTTAACTTTAGCCCAACTCAATTTAGCCCAACTCTAACCTTAATGGGAAAATGGAAATAAATACATTTTTTTATTTTATTATTTTTCCCTAACTAAGGGGGTGATAAAAGGGGGTTTGATTAACTATTTTTTTATTTTGATCACTGTGATAGGGTCTATCACAGTGATCAAAATAAACCAATAGGAAAAAATCTATTGTTGCGGGTGTAGGCCAGCAGGGACAACCGATGTACCGGGGGGGCGTCAGGGGATCGGGGGACCTTATTTCTCTCTCCTCTGATGTGCAATCACATCAGAGGAGAGAGAAATTAAATGGAAAATCTGACTTATTTTTCTTGGTCGCCGTTATACCATTAATAACGGTGATCGCAACACCGGGGTCGGTAAAAACTGACCCGAATCATGTTCTCTGGGGTCTCGGCTACCCCTGGCAGCTGAGACCCTGGAGATATTCCGAAGCTGGGGGGCGCTATAACCTTAAATCTCAGTGCCGTTAAAAAGCGGCGCTTATGGTTTAACCCCTTCCCGACCTTTGACACAGCGTATGCGTCATGAAAGTCGGTGCCAATCCGACCTATGACGCATACCCTGCGTCATGAAAGGATCCCGTTCCTGCGGGCAGGGAGACCGGGGTCACTCAAAGGTCACCCGACCCGCAGTTACAGGACCCTTTGTGCTTCACCACAGGGGGTTGGCTTAACCCCCCCGTGGCCACGATCGCTCTGATTGGCTGTTAAAAGTGAAACAGCCAATCAGAGCAATCTGTAATATTTCACCAATTTAATTGGTGAAATATTACAATCCAGCTATGGCCGATGCTGCAATAGCATCTGCCATGGCTGGACACCGAGACCTGACCCCCCCACACGAGTCACGGCGGCGATCGGCCACCGCCACCAAAAGATGGCGGTGATCGGTCACCGCCGTCCATAACAGCTCCCCTCCTCCTTTGCTCCGGTGCCCCCACCTTCCGATCCCCCCCCTAACCTTCCGACCACCCTACTCACCTCTCCCGATCCACCGATGTCCCTGGATCGGTCCCGGCGTCCGCCCGGGCCTCTTCATGGGCGCGCCATCTTGGAAAATGGGGGCGCATGCGCAGTGCGCCCGCCGGCCGGCGCATGCGCAGTGCGCCCCCCAATGTCCAAAAATTTTATTTTGATCACTGTGATAAACTGTCACAGTGATCAAAATAAAAAAAGTAAATGAACCCCCCTTTATCATAGGTAGGGACAAATAAAAAAATAAAGATTTTTTTTTTTTCCTATTAGGCCCTGTGCACACGTTGCGGATTTTGCTGCGGATCCGCGGCGTATTTTGCTGCGGATCCGTGGCAGATTTCGCTGCTGATCCGCGGCGGATCAGCAGCGAAATCAGCCGTGGATGCGCAGCGATATCCGCCGCAGATCAGCAGCGAAATCCGCCGCGGATCCGCAGCAAAATACGCCGCGGATCCGCAGCAAAATCCGCAACGTGTGGCGGATTTTCGCTGCGGATCCGCGGCGGATTTCGCTGCAGATCCGCGGCGGATTTCGCTGCTGATCCGCGGCTGATTTCGCTGCTGATCCGCGGCGGATTTCGCTGCTGATCTGCGGCAGATTTCGCTGCGGATCCGCAACTGATTTCGCTGCGGATCCGCGACTGATTTCGCTGCAGATCCGCGACTGATTTCGCTGAAGATCCGCGACTGATTTCGCTGCGAATCCGCAGCAGATTTTGCTGCTGATCCGCGGCGGATTTCGCTGCTGATCCGCGGCGGATCCGTGGCTGATTTCGCTGCTGAATCGCGGCGGATTTTGCTGCTGATTCGCGGCGGATTTCGCTGCTGATCCGCTGCGGATTTCGCTGCTGATCCACGCTGATTTTGCTGCGGATCCGCAGCGGATTTCGCTGCTGATCCGCGGCTGATTTTGCTGCTGATTCGCTGTGGATCCGCGGCTGATTTTGCTGCTGATTCGCTGCGGATCCGCAGCGGATTTCGCTGCTGATCCGCGGCTGATTTCGCTGCTGATCCGCGGCTGATTTCGCTACTGATCCGCGGCTGATTTCGCTGCTGATCCGCGGCTGATTTCGCTGCTGATCCGCGGCTGATTTCGCTGCTGATCCGCGGCGGATTTCGCTGCTGATCCGCGGCGGATTTCGCTGCGGATTCGCGGCGGATTTCGCTGCTGATCCGCGGCGGATTTCGCTGCTGATCCGAGGCGGATTTCGCTGCTGATCCGCGGCGGATGTCGCTGCTGATCCGCGGCGGATCCGCGGCTGATTTCGCTGCTGATCCGCAGCGGATTTCGCTGCGGATCCACGGCGAATTTCGCTGCTGATCCCCGACTGATTTTGCTGCTGATTCGCTGCGAATTCGCAGCGGATTTCGCTGCTGATCCGCGGCTGATTTCGCTGCTGATCCGCTGCTGATTTCGCTGCGGATTCGCGGCGGATTTCGCTGCTGATCCGCGGCGGATTTCGCTGCTGATCCGTGGCGGATTTCGCTGCTGATCCGCGGCGGATGTCGCTGCTGATCCGCGGCGGATCCGGCTGATTTCGCTGCTGATCCGCAGCGGATTTCGCTGCGGATCCACGGCGGATTTCGCTGCTGATCCCCGACTGATTTTGCTGCTGATTCGCTGCGAATTCGCAGCGGATTTCGCTGCTGATCCACGGCTGATTTCGCTGCTGATCCGCTGCTGATTTCGCTGCTGATCCGCGGCGGATTTCGCTGCTGATTCGCGGCGGATTTCGCTGCTGATCGCGGCTGATTTCGCTGCTGATCCGCGGCTGTTTTCGCTGCTGATCCGCGGCGGATTTCGCTGCTGATCCGCAGCGGATTTCGCTGCTGATTCGCTGCGGATCCGCGGCTGATTTTGCTGCTGATCCACGGCGGATTTCGGTGCTGATCCACGACTGATTTTGCTGCTGATTCGCTGCGGATCCGCAGCGGATTTCACTGCTGATCCGCGGCTGATTTCGCTACTGATCCGCGGCTGATTTCGCTGCTGATCCGCGGCTGATTTCGCTGCTGATCCGCAGCGGATTTCGCTGCGGATCCACGGCGGATTTCGCTGCTGATCCCGACTGATTTTGCTGCTGATTCGCTGCGAATTCGCAGCGGATTTCGCTGCTGATCCACGGCTGATTTCGCTGCTGATCCGCTGCTGATTTCGCTGCTGATCCGCGGCGGATTTCGCTGCTGATTCGCGGCGGATTCGCTGCTGATCCGCGGCTGATTCGCTGCTGATCCGCGGCTGTTTTCGCTGCTGATCCGCGGCGGATTTCGCTGCTGATCCGCAGCGGATTTCGCTGCTGATTCGCTGCGGATCGCGGCTGATTTTGCTGCTGATCCACGGGGATTTCGGTGCTGATCCACGACTGATTTTGCTGCTGATTCGCTGCGGATCCGCAGCGGATTTCACTGCTGATCCGCGGCTGATTTCGCTACTGATCCGCGGCTGATTTCGCTGCTGATCCGCGGCTGATTTCGCTGCTGATCCGCGGCTGATTTCGCTGCTGATCCGCGGCGGATTTCGCTGCTGATTCGCTGCAGATCCGCGGCGGATTTTGCTGCGGATCCGCGCTGATTATCTGCTGATTCATCTGCGCTAGCGGGTATAGCATAACGCGATCGCGTTATGCTATACCGTTACCAGCCGGTCACCGCTACGTGTTGAACGGGCTGGTAAAACGCAATATGAACCCAGCCTTAGGGTTAGAACTAGGGTTAGGGTTAGCATTAGGGTTAAGGTTAGAATTACGGTTAGGGTTGGAATTTGGGTTAGGGTTGGAATTAGGGTTAGGGTTGGAATTAGGGTTAGGGTTGGAATTAGGGTTAGGCTTGTAGTTAGGTTTATGGTTAGAGTTGGGATTAGGGTTAGGGGTGTGTTGGGGTTAGGTTATGATTAGGGTTTGTATTAGCGTTAGGTGTGTGTAGGGGTTAGGGTTGGGGTTAGGGGTGTGTTGGGGTTAGGGTTGGAGTTAGAATTGAGGGGTTTCCACTATTTAGGCACATCAGGGGGTCTCCATACGCGACATGGAGCCACCATTGATTCCTGCAAATTTTGCGTTCAAAAAGTCAAACAGTGCTCCCTTTATTCCAAGCCTCGACGTATGCCCAAACAGTGGTTTATCCCCACATATGGGGTATCAGCGTACTCGGGAAAAATTGCACAACAACTTTGGGGTTCTAATTTCTCCTGTTAACATTGGGAAAAAAATTGGGGACTAAAAATTATTTTTGTGGAAAAAAAATGATTTTATATTTTCACGGCTCTGCGTTATAAACTTCTGTGAAGGACTTGGAGATTCAAAGTGCTTATCACACATCTATAGGAGTTCCTTGGGGGATCTAGTTTCCAAAATGGGGTCACTTGTGGGGAGTTTCTACTGTTTAGGCACATCAGGGACTCTGCAAACGTAACATGACGCCCAAAGACCATTCCATCAAGTTGGCATTTCAAAACGTCGCTACTTCCCATCCGAGCCCCGACATGTGCCCATACAGTAGTTTTCTCCCACATATGGGATATCAGCATACTCAGGACAAATTGGACAACAACTTTTGGGTCTAATTTCTCATGTTACCCTTGGGAAAATAAAAAAATTGGGGACTAAAAGATCCTGATTGTGGAAAAAATATGATTTTTTTATTTTCATGCCCGGGCGTTATAAACTTCTGTGTAGCCCTTGGGGGTTCAAAGTGCTCACCACACATCTAGATAAGTTCTTTGCCGGGTCTAGTTTCCAAAATGGGGTCACTTGTGGGGAGTTTCTACTGTTTAGGCACATCAGGGGCTCTGCAAACGTAACAAGATGCCCGCAGACCATTCCATCAAGTCGGCATTTCAAAGCGTCACTACATCCCTTCCGAGCCCTGACGTGTGCCCAAACAGTGGTTCCCCCCCACATATGGGGTACTAGCGTACTCAGGAGAAACTGGACAACAACTTTTGGGGTCCAATTTCTCCTGTAACCATTGTGAAAATAAAAAACAGTGGGCTAAAAAATCATTTTTTGAGAAAAAAAAATGATTTTTTATTTTCGCGGCTCTGCGTTATAAACTTCTGTGAAGCACCTGGGGGTTCAAAGTGCTCACTATGCATCTAGATAAGTTCCTTAGGGCGTCTAGTTTCCAAAATGGGGTCACTTGTGGGGGAGCTCCAATGTTTAGGCACACAGGAACTCTCCAAATGCGACATGGCAACCGCTAAATATTCCAGCATATTTTCCATTCAAAAAGTCAAATGGCGCTCCTTCCCTTCTGAGCCCTGCAGTGCGCCCAAACAGTGGTTTATGACCACATATGAGGTATCTGTGTACTCAGGAGAAATTGCCCAACAAATTTTAGGATCCAATTTATACTGTTGCCCATGTGAAAATGAAAATAAACTGAGGCTAAAAGAAAATTTTTGTGAAAAAAAAGTACTTTCTTTTATTTACGGATCAATTTGTGAAGCACCTGGGAGTTCAAAGTGATCACTATGCATCTAGATAAGTTCCTTAGGGGGTCTAGTTTCCAAAATGGGGTCACTTGTGGGGGAGCTCCAATGTTTAGGCACACAGGGACTCTCCAAATGCGACATGGCAACCGCTAAATATTCCAGCATATTTTCTATTCAAAAAGTCAAATGGCGCTCCTTCCCTTCTGAGCCCTGCCGTGCGCCCAAACAGTGGTTTATGACCACATATGAGGTATCTGTGTACTCAGGAGAAATTGCCAACACATTTTAGGATCCAATTTATACTGTTGCCCATGTGAAAATGAAAAAACTGAGGCTAAAAGAAAATTTTTGTGAAAAAAAAGTACTTTCTTTTTTTACGGATCAATTTGTGAAGCACCTGGGGGTTCAAAGTGCTCACTATGCCTCTAGATAAGTTCCTTAGGGGGTCTAGTTTCCAAAATGGGGTCACTTGTGGGGGAGCTCCAATGTTTAGGCACACAGGGACTCTCCAAATTCGACTATGCAACCGCTAAATATTCCAGCATATTTTCCATTCAAAAAGTCAAATGGCGCTCCTTCCATTCTGAGCCCTGCCGTGCGCCCAAACAGTGGTTTATGACCACATATGAGGTATCTGTGTACTCAGGAGAAATTGCCCAACAAATTTTAGGATCCAATTTATACTGTTGCCCATGTGAAAATGAAAAAACTGAGGCTAAAAGAAAATTTTTGTGAAAAAAAAGTACTTTCTTTTTTTACGGATCAATTTGTGAAGCACCTGGGAGGTTCAAAGTGCTCACTATGCCTCTAGATAAGTTCCTTAGGGGGTCTAGTTTCCAAAATGGGGTCACTTGTGGGGGAGCTCCAATGTTTAGGCACACAGGGACTCTCCAAATGCGACATGGCAACCGCTAAATATTCCAGCATATTTTCATTCAAAAAGTCAAATGGCGCTCCTTCCTTCTGAGCCCTGCCGTGCGCCCAAGCAGTGGTTTATGACCACATATGAGGTATCTGTGTACTCAGGAGAAATTGCCCAACAACTTTTAGGATCCAATTTATACTGTTGCCCATGTGAAAATGAAAAAAACTGAGGCTAAAAGAAAATTTTTGTGAAAAAAAAGTACTTTCTTTTTTTTACGGATCAATTTGTGAAGCACCTGGGGTTCAAGTGCTCACTATCATCTAGAGAAGTTCCTTAGGGGGTCTAGTTTCCAAAATGGGGTCACTTGTGGGGGAGCTCCAATGTTTAGGCACACAGGGACTCTCCAAATGCGACATAGCAACCGCTAAATATTCCAGCATATTTTCTATTCAAAAAGTCAAATGGCGCTCCTTCCCTTCTGAGCCCTGCCGTGCGCCCAACAGTGGTTTATGACCACATATGAGGTATCTGTGTACTCAGGAGAAATTGCCCAACAAATTTTAGGATCCAATTTATACTGTTGCCCATGTGAAAATGAAAAAACCTGAGGCTAAAAGAAAATTTTTGTGAAAAAAAAGTACTTTCTTTTTTTTACGGATCAATTTGTGAAGCACCTGGGGTTCAAAGTGCTCACTATGCCTCTAGATAAGTTCCTTAGGGGGTCTAGTTTCCAAAATGGGGTCACTTGTGGGGGAGCTCCAATGTTTAGGCACACAGGGACTCTCCAAATGCGACATAGCAACCGCTAAATATTCCAGCATATTTTCCATTCAAAAAGTCAAATGGCGCTCCTTCCCTTCTGAGCCCTGCCGTGCGCCCAAACAGTGGTTTATGACCACATATGAGGTATCTGTGTACTCAGGAGAAATTGCCCAACAAATTTTAGGATCCAATTTATACTGTTGCCCATGTGAAAATGAAAAAACTGAGGCTAAAAGAAAATTTTTGTGAAAAAAAAGTACTTTCTTTTTTTTACGGATCAATTTGTGAAGCACCTGGGGTTCAAAGTGCTCACTATGCCTCTAGATAAGTTCCTTAGGGGGTCTAGTTTCCAAAATGGGGTCACTTGTGGGGGAGCTCCAATGTTTAGGCACACAGGGACTCTCCAAATGCGACATGCAACCGCTAAATATTCCAGCATATTTTCATTCAAAAAGTCAAATGGCGCTCCTTCCCTTCTGAGCCCTGCCGTGCGCCCAAACAGTGGTTTATGACCACATATGAGGTATCTGTGTACTCAGGAGAAATTGCCCAACAAATTTTAGGATCCAATTTATACTGTTGCCCATGTGAAAATGAAAAAAACTGAGGCTAAAAGAAAATTTTTGTGAAAAAAAAGTACTTTCTTTTTTTTACGGATCAATTTGTGAAGCACCTGGGGATCAAAGTGCTCACTATGCATCTAGATAAGTTCCTTAGGGGGTCTAGTTTCCAAAATGGGGTCACTTGTGGGGGAGCTCCAATGTTTAGGCACACAGGGACTCTCCAAATGCGACATAGCAACCGCTAAATATTCCAGCATATTTTCCATTCAAAAAGTCAAATGGCGCTCCTTCCCTTCTGAGCCCTGCCGTGCGCCCAAACAGTGGTTTATGACCACATATGAGGTATCTGTGTACTTGTCACGCGGTCTTATGATATGTGTACGATGTCAGTAAACTATTCTTAAAAGAACAACACTCTATACAACATATAGATTAGCAACATCAGCATGTAAATATAGAATAGATTTACCTGACACGATATCCGTTGAACTCAGGGTTAATCTTGAGGACTTGATACACTGTCACAGGAAAGAGGAGGACCGGGGGTCTAACCTGACCCTAAACTGGGGTCCTAACTAATCCCTCACCTTGGAGGTACTGATAATGGTTCAGAGGTCCAAGTCTCCAGCCTAACCCTGTCTCCTATCAGTCCCTGAACCCTGTAATCAGTCCTAAGAAGGATTCTGATTACCACCAAAGGGATATGGGCTGATCTCTACTAAATACACAGATTAGACATATAAGACAGACTGGAGAAAACACAGACTTGCATACACACTCAAACACAGAAGGAACATAAATGATCTGGGATATTAAACTCTAAGCAAGGTGAGCTTAAAACAACTAAGGAGCTCTTTAACTTAAGTCTATACAGATACAATCCTATCTGTGGTCTGCATGAAGAATTTCACTGGCAACTCCCAACACAGACAACCAGAGATTTAAAGGAAACCAATCAACAAATAATTAATTGCAGCCGGGAGAAACTGCACCCAGTCCCAGAACTGAGCACAGACAGAATTAACTCCCTAACTGCCAAACACAAAGAAACAGCAACTCAGCTGTGAGAAGTCAGAATGTGCAACCGCGACGATCTTCGTGGCGATGCACACATGACAGTACCCCCCCTTCTACGAGGGGCCTCCGGACCCTCAGGGCCAGGTTTGCCCGGGTGAGTTCTGTGGAAGGTCCGCACCAAACGATCTGCGTTAATGTCAGACGCAGGAACCCACGTCCTCTCCTCTGGACCATACCCCTTCCAATACACCAAGTACTGAAGGGACCGGCGATTCAGACGTGAGTCAATGATCTTTGACACTTGAAACTCCAAGTTACCATTGACCACCACTGGAGGAGGAGGTAGAGGTGATGGTATGACTGGTGCCACGTACCTCTTAAGTAATGACTTGTGGAACACATTATGAATTTTAAACGTAGGAGGGAGGTCCAGACGAAATGCCACAGGATTAATTATGGAACTGATCCTGTACGGCCCGATGAATCTGGGGCCCAGCTTCCAGGATGGAACTTTAAGTTTTATATTCCTGGTAGACAACCATACCAGATCGTTCACATTAAGATCTGGACCAGAAACTCTCCTCCTATCAGCCATACATTTATAACGGTTCCCCATAGCACTCAGATTATTCAATACACCTCTCCACACTGAAGCAAGTGACGACGAGAAACGCTCCTCCTCAGGAACCCCAGAAGGGCCCCCCCCCATTGAATGTACAAAACTGGGGATGAAAACCATATGCCCCAAAAAACGGGGACTTACCAGTGGACTCGCTCCGCCTGTTGTTAAGAGCGAACTCTGCCAGAGGCAAGAAAGAAGACCAGTCCTCCTGGTTCTCTGAGACAAAACACCGAAGATAAGTCTCTAGGCTTTGATTCAGACGCTCTGTCTGACCATTGGTCTGCGGATGAAAAGCCGAGGAAAATGACAATTGCATCCCCCGACGTAAACAAAATGCCCTCCAAAACTTGGACACAAACTGAGACCCCCTATCTGACACCACATCAGAAGGCAACCCATGAAGTCTCACAATCTCCCCAATGAACACCTGCGCCAGAGTTTTAGCATTAGGGAGGGCAGGAAGAGCAATGAAATGTGCCATCTTACTGAACCTGTCAACAACCACCAGTATGACAGTCTTCCCTGACGACTGAGGAAGGTCCGTGATGAAGTCCATAGACAAATGAGTCCATGGACGCTCCGGAAGTTTCAAGGGTAAGAGGGTCCCAGACGGACGGGTATGAGGGGTCTTAGAGCGAGCACAAACCCCACAGGACGCGACAAAAGTTAAAACATCTTTATTAACGTTAGGCCACCAAAACCGGCGAGAAAGGAGATCTAAAGTAGCCTTACTCCCTGGATGTCCTGCTAAAGCAGAATTATGATGTGCCTCAATAACCTTTTGTCTCAACTGATTTGGGACAAACAGTCTCCCTGGAGGTCCTGCAGGGGCGTCCCCCTGAGCCTCTAACACCTCCTCCTCAAGCTCAGAACATACAGCCGACACTACCACCCCCTCCTGAAGGATAGGAATCGGGTCATCCATTTTCCCGGCCCCTGGGAAACTGCGAGACAAGGCATCCGCCTTAACATTCTTAGATCCAGGGCGATAAGTGACAACAAAATTAAACCTGGTAAAAAACAACGACCATCGAGCTTGTCTGGAATTCAGACGCTTAGCAGATTCCAAATACAGCAGGTTCTTGTGATCAGTAATGATGGTGACCGGGTGGACTGCCCCCTCCAAAAAGTGACGCCATTCTTCAAAAGCCAACTTAATGGCCAAAAGTTCCCTATTGCCGATATCATAATTCCTTTCGGCGGACGACAATTTTTTAGAAAAGAAAGCGCACGGATGCCATTTACCAGGGGACGGACCCTGGGACAATATTGCACCCACCCCTACGTCAGACGCGTCCACCTCCACAACGAACGGCTGTGATGCATCTGGTTGGATGAGAACGGGTGCCGAAGCAAAACATTTTTTCAAAGAGGAAAAAGCTTGGCAAGCTTTGTCCGACCATTTAGAAAAATCCGTCCCTTTTCTTGTCATGTCAGTGAGAGGTTTGACAACAGATGAGAAATTACAAATAAATTTCCGGTAGTAGTTAGCAAACCCCAGAAAACGCTGCAGAGCCTTAAGATCCTCTGGCTGATCCCATTCAAGCACTGCTCTCACCTTTTCAGGGTCCATACGGAAACCGGAGGCTGACACCAAGAAACCCAAAAACTGAAGTTCCTGTACGGCGAATACACACTTTTCCAGTTTGGCGTATAGTTTATTGTCTCGCAAGATCTGCAACACCTGTCTCACATGCTCCTGGTGAGACACAAGATCTGGTGAGTAAATTAAAATGTCATCCAAATATACGACCACAAACAGCCCCACCAGATGACGAAAAATGTCATTAACAAAATGTTGGAATACTGCTGGTGCAGTAGTCAGACCAAAAGGCATGACAAGGTTCTCATAATGTCCCTCCGGCGTGTTAAACGCCGTTTTCCACTCATCCCCCTCTTTTATCCTAATCAGATTATACGCCCCCCTGAGATCCAATTTAGAGAACCATTTGGCGCCAACAATTTGATTGAAGAGATCAGGAATCAGAGGGAGTGGATACGGATCTCGAACAGTAATCCGATTAAGTTCGCGGAAATCCAAGCAAGGGCGTAGGCCTCCATCTTTTTTCTTCACAAAGAAGAACCCCGCGGCCACTGGGGAAGATGAAGGTCTAATATGCCCTTTGGCCAGACTTTCCGAAATATAATCTTTCATAGCCTGCCTCTCAGGACCAGAAAGGTTATATAACCTAGCTTTAGGTAACTTAGCATCAGGAAGTAAATTAATAGAGCAGTCATACACGCGATGAGGAGGCAACTCCTGACACCCCTCCTCAGAGAACACATCCCCAAAGTCCTCCAAAAAAGGAGGCAAAGTACTAGGCACGACCGCACTGATGACTGTGTTCATGCAGTTACTTTTGCAAAACTCCCCCCATTGGCTTATATCTCTGGACTGCCAATTAATCACAGGGTTATGTTTAACCAACCAAGGAAGTCCCAACACAATAGGAGTAGGTAGACCCTCCAACACATAACAAGATAATAGTTCCCTATGTATTGCCCCTACCCGAAGGTCAATGTTATGAACCTCATGAACAAAGCTACCTTGGCCGAGAGGCCTGGCGTCAATGGAGAATATAGGGATCGGTTTGACCAATACACTCAGATGCATACCTTGAGCCTGAGCAAACTGAGCGTCAACCAGATTAGCCCCGGACCCACTATCAAGAAGAACAGAAAATCTCTCCACTCTCGTACCAACCACCACCTCCACTGGTACAAGGAACTGAGAAGAACTAGCGGACGAAATACATACTCCCAGGTTGTCGTCCACCACACAACCTGGGATTAACAGTTTTCCGGCGACTTTTTGCTCAACAAGGCACGGGATGGACATCCCCCAACAAAATGTCCCTCTTTCCCGCAGAAGAAACACCTTCTAGTCCTGCGGCGTACCGCCAATCCCCTCCTACGAAATGATGTCCCTCCCAACTGCATAGGCTCCTCCGAACAGACAAGGGAACCTCAACATAAGGGACTTTAGTAGTAGGTGGAGTAACAACAGGGGGCGGAGTTACCTCGCACCTCTCCCGGAGCCGTCTATCAGTACGGATAGCTAGGGCCATAGCAGCCTCCAGTGATGGAGGAGAATCATACTGAGCCAAAACGTCCTTTAATTTGTCAGAAAGCCCATGACAAAACTGGCTCCTAAGAGCTGGGTCATTCCACTGAGTATCTGTGGCCCATCTACGGAACTCAGAAGCAAATTCCTCCGCCGGACGATCTCCCTGCTGTATCTTACGTAATTTTTTCTCAGCAAGAGAGACCCGATCTGGGTCATCATATACCAAACCCAGGGCAGTAAAAAATCGATCTACAGACTGTAGAGCCGGGGATCCCGGAGGAAGGGAGAAGGCCCAGGATTGAGGGTCCCCTTGTAGGAGCGAGATAACAATTCCCACTCTCTGCTCTTCACTCCCTGATGATCGAGGCCGAAGCCGAAAATACAATTTACATGCTTCCCTGAAGGTAAAAAATTTGTCTCGCCCACCAGTGAACCTGTCCGGGAGAGCTACTTTAGGTTCAAATCTGGTTTGCTCCGAGGGAGACAAAACTTTGGACTTAATGTCCGTCAGCTCCATGGATAATCCCTGCAACTGCAGAGCCAGCTGGGCTACTGGATCCATGGCAACTGGGAATAATTTTATGGGCCAGTGAAAATGTCACGCGGTCTTATGATATGTGTACGATGTCAGTAAACTATTCTTAAAAGAACAACACTCTATACAACATATAGATTAGCAACATCAGCATGTAAATATAGAATAGATTTACCTGACACGATATCCGTTGAACTCAGGGTTAATCTTGAGGACTTGATACACTGTCACAGGAAAGAGGAGGACCGGGTCTAACCTGACCCTAAACTGGGGTCCTAACTAATCCCTCACCTTGGAGGTACTGATAATGGTTCAGAGGTCCAAGTCTCCAGCCTAACCCTGTCTCCTATCAGTCCTGAACCCTGTAATCAGTCCTAAGAAGGATTCTGATTACCACCAAAGGATATGGGCTGATCTCTACTAAATACACAGATTAGACATATAAGACAGACTGGAGAAAACACAGACTTGCATACACACTCAAACACAGAAGGAACATAAATGATCTGGGATATTAAACTCTAAGCAAGGTGAGCTTAAAACAACTAAGGAGCTCTTTAACTTAAGTCTATACAGATACAATCCTATCTGTGGTCTGCATGAAGAATTTCACTGGCAACTCTCAACACAGACAACCAGAGATTTAAGGAAACCAATCAACAAATAATTAATTGCAGCCGGAGAACTGCACCCAGTCCCAGAACTGAGCACAGACAGAATTAACTCCCTAACTGCCAAACACAAAGAAACAGCAACTCAGCTGTGAGAAGTCAGAATGTGCAACCGCGACGATCTTCGTGGCGATGCACACATGACAGTACTCAGGAGAAATTGCCCAACAAATTTTAGGATCCAATTTATACTGTTGCCCATGTGAAAATGAAAATAACTGAGGCTAAAAGAAAATTTTTGTGAAAAAAAGTACTTTCTTTTATTTACGGATCAATTTGTGAAGCACCTGGGAGTTCAAAGTGCTCACTATGCATCTAGATAAGTTCCTTAGGGGTCTAGTTTCCAAAATGGGGTCACTTGTGGGGAGCTCCAATGTTTAGGCACACAGGGACTCTCCAAATGCGACAGGGCAACCGCTAAATATCCAGCATATTTTCTATTCAAAAGTCAAATGGCGCTCCTTCCCTTCTGAGCCCTGCCGTGCGCCCAAACAGTGGTTTATGACCACATATGAGGTATCTGTGTACTCAGGAGAAATTGCCCAACAAATTTTAGGATCCAATTTATACTGTTGCCCATGTGAAAATGAAAAAACCTGAGGCTAAAAGAAAATTTTTGTGAAAAAAAAGTACTTTCTTTTTTTACGGATCAATTTGTGAAGCACCTGGGGTTCAAAGTGCTCACTATGCCTCTAGATAAGTTCCTTAGGGGGTCTAGTTTCCAAAATGGGGTCACTTGTGGGGGAGCTCCAATGTTTAGGCACACAGGGACTCTCCAAATGCGACATAGCAACCGCTAAATATTCCAGCATATTTTCCATTCAAAAAGTCAAATGGCGCTCCTTCCCTTCTGAGCCCTGCCGTGCGCCCAAACAGTGGTTTATGACCACATATGAGGTATCTGTGTACTCAGGAGAAATTGCCCAACAAATTTTAGGATCCAATTTATACTGTTGCCCATGTGAAAATTAAAAAAACTGAGGCTAAAAGAAAATTTTTGTGAAAAAAAAGTACTTTCTTTTTTTTACGGATCAATTTGTGAAGCACCTGGGGGTTCAAAGTGCTCACTATGCATCTAGATAAGTTCCTTAGGGGGTCTAGTTTCCAAAATGGGGTCACTTGTGGGGGAGCTCCAATGTTTAGGCACACAGGTACTCTCCAAATGCGACATGGCAACCGCTAAATATTCCAGCATATTTTCCATTCAAAAAGTCAAATGGCGCTCCTTCCCTTCTGAGCCCTGCCGTGCGCCCATACAGTGGTTTATGACCACATATGAGGTATCTGTGTACTCAGGAGAAATTGCCCAACAAATTTTAGGATCCATTTTATCCTGATGCCCATGTAAAAATGAAAAAATTGATGCTAAAAGAAAATTTTTGTTGGAAAAATTAAAATGTCCATTTTTTCCTTCCACGTTGCTTTAGTTCCTGTGTCGCACCTGAAGGGTTAATAATCTTCTTGAATGTAGTTTTGAGTAGCTTGAGGGGTGCAGTTTTTATAAAGGTGTCACTTTTGGGTATTTTCTGCCATATAGACCCTCAAAGTGACTTCAAATGTGAGGTGGTCCCTAAAAAAAAATGGTTTTGTAAATTTTGCTGTAAAAATGAGAAATCGCTGGTCAACTTTTAACCCTTATAACTTCCTAACAAAAAAAAATGTTGTTCCCAAAATTGTGCTGATGTAAAGTAGACATGTGGGAAATGTTATTTATTAACTATATTGTGCCACATAACTCTCTGGTTTAACAGAATAAAAATTAAAAATTTGAAAATTACAAAATTTTCAGAATTTTCGCCAAATTTCCATTTTTTTCACAAATAAACGCAAAAATTATCGACCTAAATTTACCACTAACATGAAGCCCAATATGTCACGAAAAAACAATCTCAGAATCGCTAGGATCCGTTGAAGCGTTCCTGAGTTATTACCTCATAAAGGGACACTGGTCAGAATTGCAAAAAATGGCAAGGTCTTTGAGGTCAAAATAGGCTGGGTCTTGAAGGGTTAAGTACCCTTAACTGCCGCCATGAAAAGGCATATCGGTGTTTGTTAAGGGGTTAAATGTAACTCTCATCATTCTCCCCTGCTTGTGCCAATCACTGGCAGAGCAGTGGAGAATGATGAGAGCCGTGTTCAGCACCCGGTGCAGGAAAACAGCGCTTACTGTAACGCTTCTTCTCTGGCGCCCGTCCGTGTTGTACTGATGTGGCACACACATGTTACACGTGTAACACAAGTATTACACACACGGACACTGACATCTCTGGTACCGGAAATATCAGGATGTGTGAAAGAGGTGTTATAGCTGGTTTTTATGTTTGGCAGCTGTCACACCCAGACGCTTTTTTTTGCAAAAAATTGTTTTTGCATCACCACATTTTGAAAGCTATAATTCCATATTTTGGCCCATAGAGTCATGTGAGGTCTTGTTTTTTGCAGAACAAGTTAACATTTTTATTAATACCATTTTCAGGCACATGACATTTTTTAATCACTTTCTATTCAGATTTTTGGGAGACAGAATGAGCAAAAAACAGCAATTCATGAATTTCTTTTGGGGGCATTTACATCATTCCGCATGTGGTAAAATTGATGAGGCAGTTTTATTCTTCGGGCTGTACGATAACAGCGATACCTCAATTATATCATTTTTTATGTTTTGGCGCTTGTATATAATAAAAACTATTTTATAAAAAAAATAATTGTTTTTGCATCACTTTATTCTGACAGCTATAACTTTTTTATTTTTTCGCTGATGATGCTGTATGGCAGCTCATTTTTTGCGGGACAAAATGATGTTTTCAGCGATACCATGTTTATTTATAACCGTCTTTTTAATCACGTGTCATTCCACTTTTTGTTCGGCAGTATGATGATAAAGCATTGTTTTTTGCATTGTTTTTTTTTTTTTTATGGTGTTCACTAAAGGGGTTAACTAGTGGGACAGTTTTATAGGTTGTCGTTATGGACGTGGCGATATAAAATATGTGTACTTTTATTGTTTAGATTCTGTTTTTCATTCAAATATTTATTTAGTGATAGAATAAATATTGAATTTTTATTATTATTTTTTAGTTTTTTAAATGTTTTTACAATTATTTTAATTTTTTTTTAGTTTATTCTAACTTTTACACTTTGTCCCACCATGGGACAATCATTTTGTGCAGTCTGATCGCTTCTATAGCATGCAGATGAAGCAGCATCTGCATACTACACAAACTGTCAGCGCTGCAGTTTCTGCACACTGACCTGAGAGATTTCCTGACAAGCACTGCGCATGACAGGAAGTTTCTTCCCTCTGGAGACCCGTATGTTCTCATGATGACATTGGGTCTCCATGGCAGTGATTGGGGTCTCCGATCCAAAAGGCAGAGGGGCTGTTAGTCCTCTGCCTGCTTTGGGAACGATGCGATCTTGTTTGTTCGCAGTGTTCTGGGGATAAATTGCCGGGAGCGGTCTGTGCCGCTCCTGGCCCTTAATACCGGGTGTCAACTGTGAGAATCAGATGAAACCCAGCCGCGATCGGTCACGCTCCCCCCGTGAGTGCGGCCGATCGACGATGACGTACTATTCCGTCCATGGGAATTAAGTCCCAGGTCACATGGATGGAATAGTATGTCTGATGTCAGAGAGGGGTTAAAGACATACCTTCACCCCCTTGTAACAATCTCACCCAACCTGGGCCCCTTACAGTAATAATGTCCCCATCCTGGCCCCTCACAGTAATAATGCCCCCCATCCTGTGCCTAACGCTGTAACATTTTACCCCATCCTGGGCCCCTTCCTAGAATAATGTCCCCATTCTAGGATAATTTCCCCATTCTAGTCTAATGTCCTTCATCCTGGTATAATGTCCTCCATCTTAGTATAATTTCCCCATCCTGGTATAGTGCCTCCATCCTGCTATAATGTCCCCATTCTGGTATAATACCCCCACCCTGGTATATTTTCCCCACTCTGCTATAATGCCCTGTGATATATATGTATATATATATATATATATATATATATATATATATATATATATATATATAATTTTAGACTATGGAGTTCTCATATGAAGTATGGATTGAATGGAGCAAAATCTATCTCCATGACCTCCAGATGACCCTAAACTGCAGCTACCTCTACCTCCTGCAAGCAAGCAATTAAAGTTGGTCATCTAATAGATCAGAGACACAAATTCCACCCTCCAGCTTGCCTAAGGGCCCTGTCTCACATAGCGACACACCAGCGATCCCGACAACGATCAGGATCGCTGGTGTGTCGCTACATGATCGCTGCTGAGCTGCCAAACAGGCAGCTCAGGTAGCGATCAGGACAGAGACACTGCGCGGTTCCTGGAAACCCGATGTGTACCTTGGTTGCCAGCTCCCATTCAGCAGCGCGCTGGTATCCAACGTACACATCGGGTTTCCAGGCACAGCCCCGCTCCTGGAAACCCGAAGTGTACCTTGGTTACCAGCTGATCGCTGGTCTCCTGCCTGTCACACGCAGCGATGCATGTTGGCTAGCGGGAGACCAGCGATCAAAAAAAAGTCCAGGCATTTCTGACACGACCAGCGATTCACAGCAGGGGCCTGATCGCTGGTACGTGTCAGATATGGCGAGATCGCTGCTGAGATCGCTGTTTAGCAGCGATCTCGCTAGTAGGGATGAGCTTTCCGATATTGCAATATCGGAAATCGGCCCGATATTTGCTATATCGGAATTCCGATTTCCGATTCCGATATTTTTTTCACATTGGAAATCGGAAATCCCATAATCCTTCAGCCTCTGAGTGCTCCGTGGAGCCAATCAGGAGCTGAAGAATTGCTGACAACATTGTGTAGCTCACCTAAGCTTGGTAGGAGGCGTCCAAACTTGCTAGCTAGGGGCTGCGCTGCGATTGGCTGGCTGGATGGTGTGATCAGGCAGTATAAAAGGCTGCGCCTGTCATTTTAGCCTCACTGTACTGTGAAAGCAGATAGGGATAGGTTGCTGTTGAAGATAGGGAGAGATCTCGAATCTAATAGTGAAATTGCCGTTCTGAATCCATCAGTAGATATGAAGGCAGGAAATAAGGGACGTCCCGTTGCGGCCGTGGAAGAGGTGCATCAGCAGCTAGATATGGTGCACATCCAGAGCAAGCAGCAGGCCCAAGTCACTCAGCACCTACTTTCATCCGGCAGCAGTCATTTATGCGCAGCTTTTTAGGAGCACAGGGCCATAGGCTGATAAAAGAGGATCAAGTAGAAACATTTGTTGGTTGGATGGCAGCTGAGGCATCCACCTCAATGAGCGCAGCATCCTCCCAGGACCTCTCCACCACATCGGGTCAGGTGTTGTGAATGTGTTAGAAATGAATTCTGAGCAGAAGCTCCCTTTGGTGGTTACAAACAGAACTGAACCATTCAATGGAGATTGGCAATCAGGAGTTACAGACTGGTCTTATATATGGGAGGTTCCCTCCCATCATGGTTGCCGGTGATCAATTGTTCTTGTCTCAACTGTGGCTCCTGGTTCACTTGGAAGCTTGCTGGGTCTTGCCTCTTCTCCTGCTCTCAGATAAGATATTTTCTGTTTTTTGTTTTTGTGCTTACCATTTGCATTTTTCTCTGCATTTCTATGAGGTTAGCCAGGTTTCCCCCCCCCCAGGGGGCTTGGGCTCCTCTCAGTTCTTCTGGAGCCACTGTTAATTGTTCATTTTCCTTTTCCAGTTTTTTCAGTGGCTGCGGCTTAGTTTTGTTACACCAGAGAACTAATTTAGGTGGTAGAGGTCGTGTGATCTCAGGTGTTTTTCGCAATTAGTAGAGTTGGTATTTTTTTAGGGTTTTTTGGATTGCAGTAAGTGTCCTTCCTATCCTTTTCTGTCTAGGAAGATTGGGCACCAACGTTTGCTCATACTATTTTCTGTCTGTGTCTGTATTTCCTCTTGTCTAACCGCCATTACATGTTTGGGGGCTTCCTATGTTCTTTGGGGATCTGCTCCGGGGCAAATAGTTTTCCTCTTTCTATCTTTAGGTGTAGTTAACCTCTCAGGCTGTGACGAGGCGTCTAGGACCAACTTAAGAACGCTCCACGGCTGCCTTTAGTTGTGGTGGTTAGTCAGGGTACTGCAATTCAGTAGATTCCAACCTCTCTGGTGTATTGCCGTTTTTGCCTGCTCTCCTCAGCTACCAAATCATAACAGTATCACCGGCCTAACTGAAAATTATATGGTACTCAACAGAAAGGAAAAATAGTAAAAGGAAAAAGGAAGTTGTCAGAAATTTTTTTTTTCTCTGTTTGTTGCATTTTTTCCCTCTTTTTCTCTGGGTGCTGAGGAGGATTTTTTTTTCTCTGTCAATGGAGTTTGCACAGTTGTCTGGCCGTGTGGATCAGCTTGCCACTGAAGTTCGGAGTATTGCTACCTATCTTGCAGGGTTACCGGTTGTGGAACCTAGGATCCCCATGCCAGATTTATTTTTGGGGGATCAAGCTAAATTTCTGAATTTCAAAAATAACTGTAAGTTGTTTTTTGCCTTAAAACCTAAGTCCTCAGGGAACGCAGCACAGCAGGTTCAAATTGTCATCTCTCTCCTGCGCAGCGATCCTCAGGATTGGGCTTTTTCCCTGACACCTGGGGACCCTGTTTTGAGTAATGTTGATGCATTTTTTCTGGCTCTGGGGTTATTGTACGATGAACCTAATGTCACTGATCAAGCTGAAAAAACCTTGTTGGCATTAAATCAGGGGCTTGAGGACGCTGAGTTGTACTGTCAGAAATTCTGAAAGTGGGCAGTCCTGACCAAATGGAATGATGATGCTTTGGCAGCCCTTTTTCAGAAGGGTCTGTCAGAGAATGTAAAAGATGTTATGGTGGGTTTCCCTGCTCCCTCTGGTCTCAATGATTCTATGTCATTAGCGATTCAAATTGACAGACGTTTGCGTGAGCGTAGAGGTATGCGTGGAATAGTGTTGCCTTGTGAACTAGCTTCCGAACCCATGCAGTGTGATAGAGTGGCTTCTGGGGCACAGCGTCATAAGTTTTGAAAACGCAATGGGTTATGTTTCTACTGTGGTGACACCTCTCATGCTATTTCAGTCTGCCCTAAGCGGGGAAGACGTTTTGCACGCTCAGTTGTCTTGGGTAGTGATCAGACTAAATTTCTGTTTACTGTTACCCTGATTTGCTCCCTGTCCACTTTTTTTGCTCAGGCTTTTGTTGATTCGGGAGCAGCTATTAACCTGATGGATTTTGATTTTGCTAAACGTTGTGGGTTTCCCTTGATACCCCTACGGAAGTCTATTCCCCTACTGGGGATTGATTCTACCCCTTTGGCTGAGAATAAACGCCAGTTCTTTACTCAGGTGATAATGAGGGTTGAACCTGATCATCAGGAGAGTTGCAAATTTTTGGTGCTGTATAATCTGCATGACATTATTGTACTAGGTTTCCCTTGGTTACAGTCTCATAATCCTGTTTTGGATTGGAAATCTGTGTCTGTAACCAGTTGGGGCTGCCAATGTGTTAATGCCAACACTCCTGTTTTGTCTGCATCTCCCCAGGCTCAGGATGTTCCTGACTTTTTGACTGATTTTTCTGATGTGTTTAGCGAAAGTAAATCTGCATCCTTGCCCCCCCATAGGAGCTATGACTGCGCTATTGAATTAGTGCCTGGTAGTAAATTCCCTAAAGGTCGCCTTTTTAACTTGTCTGTACCTGAACATGACGCTATGCGGTCTTATATCAAGGAGTCATTGGAGAAGGGTCATATCAGACCATCCTCTTCACCCTTGGGTGCCGGTTTTTTCTTTGTGGCCAAAAAGGATGGTTCATTAAGGCCGTGTATTGATTATCGTCTCTTGAACAATATCACTGTGAAATATCAATATCCGTTACCCTTGATTTCTGACCTGTTTTCCAGGGTGAAAAGTGCTACTTGGTTTACCAAGCTTGACCTCAGGGGGGCGTATAACCTTATTCGCATTAAGCACGGGGATGAATGGAAGACGGCATTTAATACCCCAGAGGGGCATTTTGAGTACCTAGTGATGCCCTTTGGGCTCACTAATGCTCCTTCCGTATTCCAGTCCTTCATGAATGACATTTTCAGGGATTTTGTGGATAAATTTCTGATTGTTTATTTGGATGATATCTTAATTTTTTCCAATGACTGGGACTCTCATGTGAAACATGTTCGGACTGTGTTCCAGATTTTGAGAGAGAATGCTCTGTATGTGAAGGGATCAAAGTGTCTTTTTGGCATACAGAGGATCTCATTTCTGGGATTCATTTTGTCCCCATCTGTTATTGAAATGGACCCGGTCAAGGTTCAGGCCATCTGTGATTGGGTCCAACCTACTTCATTAAAGGCTCTTCAGAGATTCTTGGGTTTTGCCAATTTTTATCGTAAATTTATTGGTAATTTCTCTTTTATTGTTAAACCATTGACTGATTTGACCAAAAAGGGTTCTGATGTGGTGAATTGGCCTCCTGAGGCAGTCCTCGTTTCAGGAACTTAAGCAGAGATTCACTTCTGCTCCTGTTCTACGGCAGCCTGATGTTTCTCTGCCATTTCAGGTGGAGGTTGATGCCTCTGAAATTGGGGCAGGTGCTGTTTTGTCCCAAAGAGATCCAGAGACCTCTAAAAGTAACCCTTGTGCTTTTTTCTCTCGAAAATTTTCTCCAACTGAACGTAATTATGACGTGGGTATTCGGGAGTTATTGGCCATGAAGTGGGCTTTTGAAGAGTGGAGACATTGGCTGGAGGGAGCCAAACATCAGGTGGTGATCCTCACGGACCATAAGAATCTGGCTTATCTCGAATCAGCCAAGCGACTTAATCCTAGACAGGCCAGGTGGGCCTTGTTTTTCACACGTTTTAATTTTATGATTTCCTTTCTTCCTGGCACTAAGAATGTTAAGGCGGATGCCCTCTTGAGGAGTTTTCTTGCGGACTCTCCTGAGTTATCTGATCCTGCTGTTATTTTGAAAGAGGGTGTAGTTCTTTCCGCCATCTCGCCCAATTTGAGACTGGCTCTGGAAAGGTGTCAGGAGGATAAACCCGAGCGCTGCCCTATTGGGAAATTGTTTGTCCCAGACCGGTGGAAAAAGAGTGTGATGTCTGAGATTCATTGTTCCGCGTTGGCGGGTCATCCCGGAATTTTTGGTACCAGAGACTTGGTTAGTCTGTCCTTTTGGTGGCCTACTTTGTCTCGTGACGTTAGGGAATTTGTGCAGTCCTGCGGGACTTGCTCTCGCTCCAAGTCTTGCTCTCGCTCTAGTGGTTTGTTGATGCCATTGCCTTTGCCCAAGAGACCATGGACCCATATCTCTATGGATTTCATTTCCGACCTCCCTGTTTCTCAGAGAATGCCCGTTATCTGGGTGATTTGTGATAGGTTTTCCAAAATGATACATCTTGTGCCATTACCTAAGTTGCCTTCCTCCTCCGAATTGGTGCCTTTGTTCCTTCAGCACGTGGTTCGGTTTACACGGCATTCCTGAGAACATTGTGTCTGACAGAGGAGTCCAGTTTGTTTCCAGATTTTGGAGGACTTTTTCTTCTAAACTTGGTGTTCAATTATCTTTCTCCTCCGCTTTTCATCCTCAGACCAATGGACAAACTGAGAGAACAAACCAGACATTGGAGACTTATCTGAGATGCTTTGTGTCTGCTGATAAAGATGACTGGGTATCTTTTTTGCCTTTGGCTGAGTTTGCTCTTAATAATAGGGCTAGCTCTGCCACCTTGATGTCTCCATTTTTCTGCAATTTTGGGTTTCACCCTTGATTTTCTTCGGGACAGACGGAGGCTTCTGTCTGTCCAGGTGTTGACTCTGTTGTGGAGCGTATGCAGCAGATTTGGGACCAGGTAGTGGAGAGGTTGTCCCTCTCTCAGGAGAGGGCCCAGCGGTTTGCCAACCGGCATAGGACTGATGGTCATCGGTTTGAAGTGGGGGACTTGGTCTGATTGTCCTCAAGAAATATCCCTATGAGAGTTGCATCTCCTAAGTTTAAGCCTAGGTTCATTGGACCTTATAAGATCATGGAGATTCTTAATCCTGTTTCCTTTCGTTTACTTCTTCCAGGGACATTTAAGATCCATAACATGTTCCACAAGTCCTTATTGAAGAGGTTTGTCGAGCCAGTGGTTCCTATCCCTGCGCCTACTGACCCTGTTTTGGTTGAGGGCAATCTGGAGTATGTGGTTGAGGAAATATTGGATTCTCGTTTTTCTAGACGGAAACTCCAGTATTTGGTTAAGTGGAGAGGTTATGGTAGGAGGACAATTCTTGGGTGTCTGCTTCGGACATCCATGCTAGGAGACTGATCCGTGCGTATCACAGAGCTCATCCTGACCGACCTGGTTGCCAAAATGAGGGTTCGGTGACCCCTCCTCAAGGGGGGGGGTACTGTTGTGAATGTGTTAGAAATGAATTCTGAGCAGAAGCTCCCTCTGGTGGTTACAAACAGTACTGAACCATTCAATGAGGATTGGCAATCAGGAGTTACAGACTGGTCTTATATAAGGGAGGTTCCCTCCATCATGGTTGCCGGTGATCAATTGTTCTTGTCTCAACTGTGGTTCCTGGTTCACTTGGAAGCTTGCTGGGTCTTGCCTCTTTTCCTGCTCTCAGATAAGATATTTTCTGTTTTTTGTTTTTGTGCTTACCATTTGCATTATTTTCTGCATTTCTGTGAGGTTAGCCAGGTTTCCCCCCCCCCCCGGGGGGCTTGGGCTCCTCTCAGTTCTTCTGGAGCCACTGTTATTTGTTCATTTTCCTTTTCCAGTTTTCTCAGTGGCTACGGCTTAGTTTTGTTGCACCAGAGAACTAATTTAGGTAGTAGAGGTCGTGTGATCTCAGGTGTTTTTTGCAATTAGTAGAGTTGGTATTTTTTTAGGGTTTTTTGGATTGCAGTAAGTGTCCTTCCTATCCTTTTCTGTCTAGGAAGATTGGGCCCCAACGTTTGCTCATACTATTTTCTGTCTGTGTCTGTATTTCCTCTTGTCTAACCGCCATTACATGTTTGGGGGCTTACTATGTTCTTTGGGGATCTGCTCCGGGGCAGATAGTTTTCCTCTTTCTATCTTTAGGTGTAGTTAACCTCTCAGGCTGTGACAAGGCGTCTAGGACCAACTTAGGAACTCTCCACGGCTGCCTTTAGTTGTGGTGGTTAGTCAGGGTACTGCAATCCAGTAGATTCCAACCTCTCTGGTGTATTGTCGTTTTTGCCTGCTCTCCTCAGCTACCAAATCATAACAGTCAGGCCACTGAAGAGCAGCACCCATCTGCTTCTTCATCGCCCACTAAATTGCAAAGACATTCAGAAGGCCAGGAGCCAACCTTAATCGTCTTCTCAGAATCTGTTGGCTTGGAATCTTTGTACCAGCCAGACAGCATTCCTGCAGCTGAAGAAGAGGTAGTGTGCACAGATGCGCAACCACTGTGTGCATCTGAGGAAGAAGTGGAGGGTAGGCCAGTGCCCACAGTGACCAGACCCCAGTCAGCAGATGATGATGAAACTCAGCTGCCAGTTTCTGCTGATGAAAGTGTATTGGATGAAGAGGTCCTTGACCCATCATGGCATGCTGAGGGGCAGCAAGCAAGTAGGGATAGCTCAGAGGGAGAGCTTGCAGGTGTGGCGCAGCGTGGCCGTCCACGTGGGAGAGGAAGAGGGAAAAATTTGTTGTCTGCTCCCTCAACTTCAGCACCCGTTAGAAGCAGGGCTCTTTTAAAGAGCACAATGGGTGCGCACAAGAGTTGTGGTGCATGGGCCTTTTTTGACCAAGTTGCAGATGACGTTACAGTAGTCAGAAGCAAGCTTTGTCGACAAACTGTGCGGAGAGGGAAGAACGTCAGCAACCTTAATACCACCAATATGTTGACGCATGTCAGGAAGAGGCACCCTGTGGACTGGCAGCATCACACCCAAGATGATTCGCCACCTGCAGCTGGTCCCCCACCTTCCATCTCTTCAGCCACCTCTTCCTCCAGCTTGCAAACAGCTGCTCCCGCTTCCTCGCCAGAATGCCAGGGTGCATCTGCAGGCAGTGTTGTACGGCGGCACACTGT
>JARQOD010000001.1:209780714-209825911 GCA_033576555.1 Oophaga sylvatica
GTATTATGGGTGTATGTGTGCATGTATCTATGGGGTATGTATGTGTGCATGTATCTATGGGTAATGTGTGCATGTATCTATGGGTGTATGTATGTGTGCATGTATCTATGGGTGTATGTATGTGTGCATGTATCTATGGTGTATGTATGTGTGCATGTATCTATGGTGTATGTATGTGTGCATGTATCTATGGGTGTATGTATGTGTGCATGTATCTATGGTGTATGTATGTGTCATCATGTATCTATGGGTTGTATGTATCTATGGGTTATGTATGTGTGCATGTATAGGGTGATGTATGTGTGCATATGGTATTATGTGTGCATGTATTAGTGTATGTGTGCATGTATCTATGGGTGTATATGTGTGCATGTATCTATGTGTATGTATGTGTGCATCAGTATCTATGGGTGTATGTATGTGTGCATGTATCTATGGTGTATGTATGTGATGATCTAGTGTGTATGTGTGCATGTATCTATGGGTGTATGTATGTGTGCATGTATCTATGGTGTATGATGTGCATGTATCTATGGGTGTATGTATGTGTGCATGTATCTATGGGTGTATGTATGTGTGCATGTATCTATGGTGTATGTATGTGTGCATGTATCTATGGTGTATGTATGTGTGCATGTATCTATGGGTGTATGTATGTGTGCATGTATCTATGGTGTATGTATGTGTGCTATGTATCTATGGGTGTATGTTGTATGTATCTATGGGTGTATGTATGTGTGCATGTATCTATGGGTGTATGTATGTGTGCATGTATCATGTGTGTATGTATGGTTGCATCATGTATCTATGGTTGTATTTATGTGTGCATGTATCTATGGGCTGTATGTAATGTGTACATGCACTATGGGTGTATGTATGTGTGCACATGTATCTATGGGTGTATGTATGTGTGCATGTATCTATGGGTGTATGTATGTGTGCATGTATCTATCGGGTGTATGTATGTGTGCATGTATCTATGGGTGTATGTATGTGTGCATGTATCTATGGGTGTATGTATGTGTGCATGTATCTATGGGTGTAGTATGTGTGTCATGTATCTATGGTGTAGTATGTGTGCATGTATCTATGGTGTATGTATGTGTGCATGTATCTATGGTGTATGTATGTGTGCATTGTATCTATGGGTGTGTTATGTGTGCATGTATCTATGGGTGTATGTATGTGTCATGTATCTATGGTGTATGTATGTGTGCATCATGTATCTATGGGTGTATGTATGTGTGCATGTATCTATGGGTATGTATGTATGTATGTGTTATGTGTGCATGTATCTATGGTGTGATGTATGTGTGCATGTATCTATGGTATGTGTGCATGTATCTATGGGTGTATGTATGTGTGCATGTATCTATGGGTGTATGTATGTGTGCATGTATCTATGGGTGTATGTATGTGTGCATGTATCTATGGGTGATGTATGTGTGCATGTATCTATGGGTGTATGTATGTGTGCATGTATCTATGGTGTATGTATGTGTGCATCATGTATCTATGGGTGTATGTATGTATGTATCTATGGTGTATGTATGTGTGCATGTATCTATGGGTGTATGTATGTGTGCATGTATCTGTGTGTATTATGTGTGCATCATGTATCTATGGGTGTATTTATGTGTGCATGTATCTATGGGCGTATGTATGTGTACATGCATCTATGTGTGTATGTATGTGTGCATCATGTATCTATGGGTGTATGTATGTGTGCATGTATCTATGGGTGTATGTATGTGTGCATGTATCTATCGTGTATGTATGTGTGCATGTATCTATGGGTGTATGTATGTGTGCATGTATCTATGGGTGTATGTATGTGTGCATGTATCTATGGTGTACGTATGTGTGCATGTATCTATGGGTGTACGTATGTGTGCATGTATCTATGGTGTATGTATGTGTGCATGTATCTATGGGTGTATGTATGTGTGCATGTATCTATGGGTGTGTGTATGTGTGCATGTATCTATGGGTGTATGTATGTGTGCATGTATCTATGGGTGTATGTATGTGTGCATGTATCTATGGGTGTATGTATGTGTGCATGTATCTATGGGTGTATGTATGTGTGCATCATGTATCTATGGGTGTATGTATGTGTGCATGTATCTATGGTGTATGTATGTGTGCATGTATCTATGGGTATGTGTGCGTCATGTATCTATGGGTATGTGTGCATCATGTATCTATGGGTGTATGTATGTGTGCATGTATCTATGGTGTGTGTATGTATGTGTGCATCATGTATCTATGGGTGTACGTATGTGTGCATGTATCTATGGGTGTACGTATGTGTGCATGTATCTATGGGTGTATGTATGTGTGCATGTATCTATGGGTGTACGTATGTGTGCATGTATCTATGGGTGTATGTATGTGTGCATGTATCTATGGGTGTATGTATGTGTGCATGTATCTATGGGTGTATGTATGTGTGCATGTATCTATGGGTGTATGTATGTGTGCATCATGTATCTATGGTGTGTGTATGTGTGCATGTATCTATGGGTGTATGTATGTGTGCATGTATCTATGTGTGTATGTATGTGTGCATGTATCTATGGGTATGTGTGCATGTATCTATGGGTGTACGTATGTGTGCATGTATCTATGGGTGTATGTATGTGTGCATGTATCTATGGGTATGTGTGCATGTATCTATGGGTGTACGTATGTGTGCATGTATCTATGGGTGTATGTATGTGTGCATGTATCTATGGGTGTACGTATGTGTGCATGTATCTATGGTGTATGTATGTGTGCATGTATCTATGGGTGTATGTATGTGTGCATGTATCTATGGGTGTACGTATGTGTGCATGTATCTATGGGTGTATGTATGTGTGCATGTATCTATGGGTGTATGTATGTGTGCATGTATCTATGGGTGTATGTATGTGTGCATGTATCTATGGGTGTATGTATGTGTGCATCATGTATCTATGGGTGTATGTATGTGTGCATGTATCTATGGGTGTGTGTATGTGTGCATGTATCTATGGGTATGTGTGCATCATGTATCTATGGGTATGTGTGCATCATGTATCTATGGGTGTATGTATGTGTGCATGTATCTATGGGTGTGTGTATGTATGTGTGCATCATGTATCTATGGGTGTACGTATGTGTGCATGTATCTATGGGTGTACGTATGTGTGCATGTATCTATGGGTGTACGTATGTGTGCATGTATCTATGGGTGTACGTATGTGTGCATGTATCTATGGGTGTATGTATGTGTGCATGTATCTATGGTGTTATGTATGTGTGCATGTATCTATGGGTGTATGTATGTGTGCATGTATCTATGGGTATGTGTGCATGTATCTATGGGTGTATGTATGTGTGCATCATGTATGTATGGGTGTGTGTATGTGTGCATGTGTCTATGGTGTATGTATGTGTGCATGTATCTATGGGTGTATGTATGTGTGCATGTATCTATGGGTATGTGTGCATGTATCTATGGGTGTACGTATGTGTGCATGTATCTATGGTGTATGTATGTGTGTATGTATCTGTGGGTATGTGTGCATGTATCTATGGGTGTACGTATGTGTGCATGTATCTATGGGTGCATGTATGTGTGCATGTATCTATGGGTATGTGTGCATGTATCTATGGGTGTACGTATGTGTGCATGTATCTATGGGTGTAGGTATGTGTGCATGTATCTATGGGTGTATGTACAGTCATGGCCAAAAGTTTTGAGAATGACACAAATTTTAATTTTTACAAAGTCTACTGCTTCACTTTTTCTAATGGCAATTTGCATATACTCCAGAATGTTATAAAGAGTGATCAGCTTAACAGCAATTACTTGCAAAGTCAATATTTGGCTAGAAAATGAACTTTATCCCCCAAAACACATTTCAACATCATTGCAGCCCTGCCTTAAAAGGACCAGCTAACCTCTTTTCAGTGATTGCTCCATTAACACAGGTGTGGGTGTTGATGAGGACATGGCTGGAGATCAATCTGTCATGATTAAGTAAGAATTACACCACTGGACACTTTAAAAGGAGGCTGGTGCTTGGCATCATTGTTTCTCTTCTGTTAACCATGGTTATCTCTAAAGAAACACGTGCAGTCATCATTGCAATGCACAAAAATGGCCTAACAGGGAAGAGTATCGCAGCTAGAAAGATTGCACCTCAGTCAACAATCTATTGCATCATCAAGAACTTCAAGGAGAGAGGTTCCATTGTTGCCAAAAAGGCTCCAGGGCGCCCAAGAAAGACCAGCAAGCGCCAGAACCGTCTCTTAAAAGTGTTTCAGCTGCGGGATCGGGCTACCAGCAGTGCAGAGCTTGCTCAGGAATGGCAGCAGGCAGGTGTGAGTGCATCTGCACGCACTGTGAAGCGGAGACTCTTGGAGCAAGGCCTGGTCTCAAGGAGGGCAGCAAAGAAGCCACTTCTCTCCAGAAAAAACATCATGGACAGACTGATATTCTGCAAAAGGTACAGGCAGTGGACTGCTGAGGACTGGGGTAAAGTTTTTTTCTCTGATGAATCCCCTTTTCGATTGTTTGGGACATCAGGAAAACGCCTTATTCGGAGAAGACAAGGTGAGCGCTACCACCAGTCTTGTCTCATGCCAACTGTTAAGCATCCTGAAACCATTCATGTGTGGGGTTGCTTCTCAGCCAAGGGAATCGGCTCTTTCACAGTCTTGCCTAAAAACACAGCCATGAATAAAGAATGGTACCAGAATGTCCTCCAAGAGCAACTTCTCCCAACCCTCCAAGAGCAGTTTGGCGATCAACAATGTCTTTTCCAGCATGATGGAGCACCTTGCCATAAAGCAAAGGTGATAACTAAATGGCTCAGGGAACAAAACATAGAGATTTTGGGTCCATGGCCTGGAAACTCCTCAGATCTTAATCCCATTGAGAACTTGTGGTCAATCATCAAGAGACGGGTGGACAAACAAAAACCTAAAAATTCTGACAAAATGAAAGCATTGATTGTGCAAGAATGGACTGCTATCAGTCAGGATTTGGTCCAGAATTTGATTGAGAGCATGCCAGGGAGAATTGCAGAGGTCCTGAAGAAGAAGGGTCAACACTGCAAATATTGACTTGCTGCATTAACTCATTCTAACTGTCAATATAAGCTTTTGTTACTCATATGTTTGCAATTATTATATTTCTGTCTGTGATAAAAACATCTGTCAAACACACATAAAAACCAGAGGGCAGCAGATCATGTGAAAATATAATATTTGTGTCATTCTCAAAACTTTTGGCCATGACTGTATGTGTGCATGTATCTATGGGTGTATGTATGTGTGCATGTATCTATGGGTGTATGTATGTAGTATAGGAAGAACGGAGGAGGACATAATAGTCAGGCGCCTCCTGTCACTGCATTCATTGTTCAGACCTGTGTACGGCTCCTGTATACTGCAACCCCTGTATATTGCTCCTCCTGTATACTGCAATTCCTGTATACTGCCCCTCCTGTATACTGCAACTCCTGTATACTGCCCCACCTGTATACTGCAACCCCTGTATACTGCCCCTCCTGTATACTGCAACTCCTCCTGTATACAACTCCTCCTGTATACTGCAACCCCTGTATACTGCCCCTCCTGTATACTGCAACCCCTGTATACTGCCCCTCCTGTATACAACTCCTCCTGTATACTGCCCCTCCAGTATACAACTCCTGTATACTGCAACCACTTTATACTGCCCCTCCTGTATACTGCTCCTCCTGTATACTGCAACCCCTGTATACTGCCCCTCCTGTATACAACTCCTCCTGTATACAACTCCTCCTGTATACTGCAACCCCTGTATACTGCCCCTCCTGTATACTGCAAACCCTGTATACTGCCCCTCCTGTATACAACTCCTCCTGTGTACTGCCCCTCCTGTATACAACTCCTGTATACTGCAACCCCTGTATACGGCCCCTCCTGTATACTGCTCCTCCTGTATACTGCAACCCCTGTATACTGCTCCTCCTGTATACTGCTCCTCCTGTATACTGCAACCCCTCTATACTTCAACTCCTGTATACTGCTCCTCCTGTATACTGCAACTCCTGTATACTGCTCCTCCTGTATACTGCTCCTGTATACTGCCCCTCCTGTATACTGCAACTCCTGTATACTGCTCCTCCTGTATACAACTCCTGTATACTGCAACCACTGTATACTGCCCCTCCTGTATACTGCTCCTCCTGTATACTGCAACCCCTGTATACTGCAACTCCTGTA
This sequence comes from Oophaga sylvatica, assembly GCA_033576555.1. Lineage (NCBI taxonomy): Eukaryota > Metazoa > Chordata > Amphibia > Anura > Dendrobatidae > Oophaga > Oophaga sylvatica. The sequence continues at coordinate 209,786,958 of JARQOD010000001.1, forward strand.
TACTGCTCCTCCTGTATACTGCTCCTGTATACTGCTCCTCCTGTATACTGCAACTCCTGTATACTGCTCCTCCTGTATACAACTCCTCCTGTATACTGCTCCTCCTGTATACTGCTCCTCCTGTATACAACTCCTCCTGTATGCTGCAACCCCTGTATACTGCCCCTCCTGTATACTGCAACCCCTGTATACTGCCCCTCCTGTATACAACTCCTACTGTATACTGCCCCTCCTGTATACAACTCCTCCTGTATACTGCTACAGCAATGGGCTAAAGGACATGTTAAGGGTCAAAGCATGGGGCAAAAAAGGAGATACCCGACGCGTGTCGCCACTTACGGTGGCTTTGTCAGAGGTTAGTGAGTGACGTCAGCAGCGTGATTACATGTCCTGATCACGCTGCTGCCGTTGCTCTGACCCCGGTGGTCAGAGTTTCAATTGTACTGGTGTTTGTACAGACGCCAGTACAATTGATCCCTGGGAGCCAGCGCGCGGCAGCTTTTCTGTGCAGGCTGTCAGCTTGACAGCCTGCACAGGGAACAGCCGACTCCCAGTCCAGGGGGCGGCAGAATGCAGCCACTGGGGGAGACACCGCGGACCGCCATATTAGGCGGCATGACTGTGCCCCCCTGCCGGCTGCCCCCGGGGCTCATGCTTCGGCTGCCCCCCCTAGATACGCCTCTGGGTGTATGGATGACCCTTCTTGTAAGTTTTGGCAGGCTTTCCACTTAGTGCATAGCCTTTCTGAGTTTAGGAGTACCACTACATGGTAATTTGAACAGATTGTGTATGAGGCCCTCCTTTATCTCCAAAACAGGGTGTATCTGGTTCCCTCTTTCATCATATGTTTGGCAGTTCTTGCTTCCTTCATAAATTAAACTGAAATTTCCAATGTTTTACTAAAACTTTTGATTTTGATTTACCATGCTTACTCTTGTATAAGCCGAGTTTTTCAGCACATTTTTTTGTGCTGAATACGCCCCCCTCGGCTTATACATGAGTCATTGTCCCAGAAGACGGTGGGGGAGGAGGAGCAGCGGGCCACAGAGACAGGAGTCGGCGGCTGCGACTAACTCCTGTGCCTGTTGCTAAAGAGAAATGAATATTCACTGCACTGGCAATGAATATTCATTTCTCTTAGAGCGCCCACAGTTACAGCCGGAGCCGCAGGCTTCCAGCAGCTGCCGGGCTATCACAGATACGTGCTACTTAAGAGTTATGAATATTCACCTCTCTCCACTCCCATAAGTGTGGAGAGAGGTGAATATTTATTCCCTTAATGAGCGGCGACACGTGATCATGTATAGTTGAAATCAATGATGGAAGAAGTACCGTCTGCGCCTTCCTCCATCATTCTCAATCTGCCTCTCATGTCTCATTGAGTACATTGTGGGGGCTGTTATACTGTTTGGAGGGCCAAGGGGCTGAGGATACATTATGCTATGTGAAAGACAATGTTAAGTCCATTATACTATGTGGAAACCAATGTGAGGTGCATTGCATTATATGGAGAGCTATCTGGGGCCCATTACATTATATGAAAAGCAATGTGGGGCCCATTATATTATATGGAAGGCAATGTGGGGCACATTATACCACATGGAAAGCAATATGGGGCCATTATGCTATTTTGAAAGCAATGTGGGGCCATTATATTATATGGAGGGCTATGTGGGATTCATTGTCGTGATTCCACAACTCAGTGTCTTAAGTGCACTGTGAGTGAAAGCTCAGCTGCCCTATACGATCAAGGGCATACTGAGATTTCAGGATTGTGAGTGGGAACTCAGCCACCCAATCTGAGGCAGGGGCATACTGAGCTGTCAGTATTGTGAATCTAGCAGAGTCTGTGTGGTTGCCTCCAGGTTTCACCCGTTCTTCGCTAGCTGTCAATCATTAAAACTTTGCCAATTGTAGCTTTGCTCAAGTGGTGTGTGTTTGCTCTGTATTTTAAGATCCTATATTCTGATCTTTGTTGCCTGACTTTGGATTTGCCTTTGACCATCCGTTTGTCTTGTCCCTTTGTCTTGAGCCGCTACCTTCTTGGAATTCTGACTCCAGACCATGACCTGACTACACATTTGTCTCTCTCCTCTCTTTATGACGTGCTCTCCTGGCTTTTGACCTCAGACTGCTTGACTTCCCCAACTCACGGCTTGTCCATGAGAAGTGACTCAGGGTCACATTACAACTGGCCTATACATTTATCCTTTTCACCAGTACAGATCCTGTTCACATGCTCAGTGATCCAGTGTCGAATCTGATGCAAATGATTCAGAATCTGGCTAAGGAATAGCAGAGTCTTAAATCATTACGGTATCAGTTGCAAGGTCAGATATGTACTTTGATGAAAACTTCCTACAGCTCTCCATTGCCATCATTGGCTGTGATGTCTCTAGCTTCTAACGTAGAGTTGGTCTCTCACGAACCTGTAGTGGCTCTCCTTGATCATTTTTAGGGAGAGAAAAACTGTTTAGGATATTTAGGGAGAGCTGTAGGCTATTTTTCACCCTTCGACCTCGGTCTTCAGGGGTTGAGTTCCAGCGGGTGGGGATAATCATATCACTACCACGAAAAAACCCTCAGACCTGGGCATTTTCTTTGTCCCCACAAGAACCACAACAGTTTTCTGTTGATGTCTTTTTTGATGCTTTCGGTTTAATCTATGATAAACCTGACAGGATCCAGGTCGCTGAGGCAAAGATCGTGAACCTGGCACAAGGGGGCCACACCGCACTGAAGTTCTGTAAAATGATGCAGCTCTCAGGTGTAAGTTCAGCAAAGGTCTTTCCGAGATTTTGAAGGACGCTCTAGTCCTTCATGATTTTCCTTGCTCTTTGGCGGAGGCCATGACCCAGTCATTCAGATGGACTGCAGAATCCGTGAGACACGCGGTGACCAGCAGGGTGCCCGTTATACTACCCCAGAGCATGAACATAGCTTTACAAAAGTGGTTTGTGTTTTCTCTGTATTTTGAGTTCTTATCTTCTGATCTTTGTTGCCTGACTTTGGATTTGCCTTTGACCAGCTGTGTAGCTAGCCCCTTTGTGAAACTGCAAAAACACCGTGAGGGCCGTATTTGTCGTTCATGCCTCTCTACGCAATTTAAGTGATCATATCCCCTACTAGTAAATCAAACTAAAAGAGCCAATACCGTTTTGATGGTACGTAATACCCCATACCAGCCAATATTGATGGGCTTGGCCAACAGTCCATTGTGTTTAGATAGCCTTACAGATGATTGTTGAGGAAGATAAGGATCTAGCATATCAGATATCTGACTGCAGATCCTTTTGTTTTCTAAAGGGTATGCCACACTAAACAGCATCGCTAACGAGATCGCTAAAATACGTCACTATTTAGCGATCTCGTTCGTGACGCTAACGTGTGTGGCATGTAGCAACGACGTGGCCCCTGCTGTGATCTCGCTGATCGTTCACTAGAGTTCTGGACCGTATTTAGATCGTTGGCGTCCCGCTGGTGAGCCTATATCGCTGTGTCTGGCACCTTTTGTGAGCGATGTGCGCTGTTTTTTACATCGCAATGACAGTTAAAGTCGTTAATGAGATCGCTAACCGCTTTTGAGTCGTTAACGAGATCACTAAGTGTGGCAGCTACTAGAGACATTAAAACGATCACAAAAACGATCTCATTAGCTTGCGTCGTTATTGAGATCGCTAACGAGATCACTAAGTGTGGCAGTACCTTAAGGTACTGCCACACTAAACAATCCCGCTAGCGATCACGATAACGACGCATACTAATGCGATCGCTAGCGGGATTGTTTCTATATCGCTAAATGCGGCCACATTTAGCGATATAGTTAACGACGCTATCGCCGTTAGCGATCTTCTTAACGACTTTAGCGGTACAAAAGTACCGCTAAATCGCTAAGAAAAGGTGCCACACAGCGATTAGATACTTACCCAGCGGGAGCGCCGACGAGAAAATAGGGTCTGGAACGATTCCAGCGACGAGCGAGATCACAGCAGGAAGCTCGTCGCTGGAAGCTGCCGCACTGAACAATATCGCTAACAGGATCGCTAAATAGTGACGTTTTTAGCGATCCCGTTAGCGATATTGTTTAGTGTGGCATACCCTTAAGAGACAAGTCAATGCTAGAAATGTCTGGCAAAAGCTCTCTTAAAGACAACAAACAAGCACACAGTAGAGTGACCACTGCAGTGTGTGGGAAAGTTGGGCAAGAAAATTGCTGTGTGAATGATAGTTCTGCTAACAACTACCTAAAATACATGGAGGCATTGGTCAAACACTTGTTTGGTTTACTTACAGTACAGACCAAAAGTTTGGACACACCTCATTTAAAGATTTTTCTGTATTTTCATGACTATGAAATTTGTATATTCACACTGAAGGCATCAAAACTATGAATTAACTATGTTGTCCAGGTGGAAAACACACTGGCCCTATAATTATTTATTGTCAAGTCTTACAAGATAAGGATTACTACATCTACTATACTACAGGATCAGCACCACCAACTTTACAGTGCCTTGCGAAAGTATTCGGCCCCCTGAAACTTTTCTACCTTTTTACACACATTATGCTTCAAACATATAGATACCAAATGTAAATTTTTGGTGAAGAATCAACAACAAGTGGGACACAATTGTGAAGTTGAACGAAATTTATTGGTTATTTTACATTTTTGTGGAAATACAAAAACTGAAAAGTGGGGCGTGCAATATTATTTGGCCCCTTCAACTTAATACTTTGTTGAGCCACCTTTTGCTGCGATTACAGCTGCAAGTCGCTTGGGGTATGAAATTCTTGCCCATTCTTCCTTGGCAAACAGCTCGAGCTCAGTGAGGTTGGATGAAGATCGTTTGTGAACAGCAGTTTTCAGCTCTTTCCACAGATTCTTGATTGGATTCAGGTCTGGACTTTGACTTGGCCATTCTAACACCTGGATACGTTTATTTGTGAACCATTCCATTGTAGATTTTGCTTTGTGTTTGGGATCATTGTCTTGTTGGAAGACAAATCTCCGTCCCAGTCTCAGGTCTTTTGCAGACTCCGACAGGTTTTCTTCAAGAATGGTCCTGTATTTGGCTCCATCCATCTTCCCATCAATTTTAACCATCTTCCCTGTCCCTGCTGAAGAAACGCTGGCCCAAACCATGATGCTGCCACCCCATGTTTGACAGTGTGGATGGTGTGTTAAGGGTGATGAGTTGTGTTGCCTTTATGCCAAACATATCATTTGGCATTGTTGCCAAAAAGTTCGGTTTTGGTTTCACCTTCTTCCACATGTTTGGTGTGTCTCCCAGGTGGCTTGTTGCAAACTTTAAACAACACTTTTTATGGATATCTTTGAGAAATGGCTTTCTTCTTGCCACGCTTCCATAAAGGCCAGATTTGTGCAGTGCTTTAAACTTCTCCACAACAGTATCACGGACCTGCCTGTTTGTGTTCCTTGGTCTTCATGATGCTCTCTGTGCTTCAAACAGAACCCTGAGACTATCACAGAGCAGGTGCATTTACACGGAGACTTGATTACACACAGGTGGATTATATTTATCATCATTAGTCATTTAGGACAAAATTGGATCATTCAAAGTTCCACAATGAACTTCTGGCGTGAGTTTGCTGCACTGAAAGTAAAGGGGCCGAATAATATTGCACGCCCCACTTTTCAGTTTTTGTACTTCCACAAAATTTTAAATTAACCAATAAATTTCGTTCAACTTCACAATTGTGTCCCAAACATAAAGCAAAATCTACAATGGAATGGTTCACAAATAAACGTATCCAGGTGTTAGAATGGCCAAGTCAAAGTCCAGACCTGAATCCAATCGAGAATCTGTGGAAAGAGCTGAAAACTGCTGTTTCCAAACGATCTGCATCCAACCTCACTGAGCTCGAGCTGTTTGCCAAGGAAGAAGGGGCAATAATTTCAGTCTCTCGATGTACAAAACTGATAGAGACATACCCCAAGCGACTTGCAGCTGTAATCGCAGCAAAAGGTGGCGCAACAAAGTATTAAGTTAAAGGGGCCGAATAATATTGCACGCCCCACTTTTCAGTTTTTGTATTTCCACAAAAATTTAAAATAACCAATAAATTTCGTTCAACGTCACAATTGTGTCCCACTTGTTGTTGATTCTTCACCAAAAATTTGCATTTGGTATCTTTATGTTTAAAGCATGATATCTGGGAAAAGGTTGAGAAGTTCCAGGGGGCCGAATACTTTCGCAAGGCACTGTACATTCGTTGATAGGTCTAGTTTCCAAACTGGGGTCACTTGTGAGGGGTTTCCACTGTTTAGGTAAATCAGGGGCTCTTCAAATGCTACATGATGTCCGCCAATGATGCCTGCCAATTTTGCGAACAAAAAGTCAGATATCGCTGCTTGCATTTCAAACCCTGCCGTGTGTCCAATCAGCAGTTTTTCCCCACATATGGGGTATCGATGTGCTCAAAAGAAATCGAACAACACATTTTGGGATCCATTTTCTCCTGTTACATTTGTAAAAATAAAAAAATTTGGAATTTAAAGTAAAATTTTTGAGAAAAAAAGTTAAATGTTAATTTTTTCTTCCATATACCATTTATTCCCGTGAAGCACCTGAAGGGTTAATAAACTTTTTGAATGTAGTTTGGAGCTCCTAGAAGGGTGCAGTTTTTAGAATGGTGTCATATTTTCTGTCATATAGGCCCCTCTAAGTAACTTCAAATGGGATGTGGTCCCTAAAATCATGGTTTTGTAAATTTTGCTGGAAAAATGAGAAATCGCTGGACAACTTTTAACACTTCCAACTTCCTAACAAAAAAAAAAAAGTATGCTTCAAAAATTGTGCTGATGTAAAGTAGACATGTGGGAAATGTTATTTATTAATTTTTTTGTGTTGCACAACTCTGGTTTAAAGGTATAAAAATTAAAAGTTTGAGAACTGCAAAATTTTCACCAAATTTCTGATTTTTTTAACAAATAATCACAAGTCATATTGAACAAATTTTAACACTATCATGAAGTACAATATGTCATGAAAAAAGCATTCTCAGAATCAGTGTGATCCGTTGAAGCGTTCCAGAGTTATTACCACATAAATTGACACTTAGAATTGTAAAATTTGATTTGTTCATGAAGGTTTGGGGGGTGAGGCCACATGGAGAGATGAATTTTTGATCTGATTAAATGGATTCTATCCAGGTAGTCCGAAATTTGAACAACTTCTGCAAATGGTATAAAAACACAAATATTACAAATTTGTTAAAGAGCTTGTCATCTTTTAGAAAATAATACCAAAAGAAAAACAGGCTGCACCGCAAGGAAACCACAGCGCCAACAATTCACAGTGCATAGAAATGTATCAGACCATGACCAGCACAAATGAGCCAATACTTTGGGTGCACACCGAGAAAAAAAGAAGAATGTCCACATTGAAAGCAAAGGAAAACAAAGTGCGGTGGCACTCACCAGTAAAAGTCCATACTTTATTATACACACGGGTTACAGCATCTTCAAAGGGAGAAAGGGATCAGGAGTGTGCGGCTGATGACGGCCGTTTCGCTCTATTGAGCTTCTATGGGTCAATCAGTGGGATTCGTTAAAGCGTTCCAGTGTTATTACCACATAAATTGACACTTAGAATTGTAAAATTTGACTTGGTCATGAAGGTTTGGGGGGTGAGGCCACATGGAGAGATGAATTTTTGATCTGATTAAATGGATTCTCTCCAGTTTTTAGAAAACTCTGACCCAGATTCATCAATACTAGAGATGTTTACTTTGATTTTGATGAGGGGCATGTTGAAGTCAGATGCTCCTAATTCATTAAGTTGTCTTGATGAATCAGGAGCTTCAGAAAAGAGTTGTGCACCTCTCCAGTCCAGGGACTGGAGTGAGATTTCTGGTCTAACAAATGCCACAAATTAGACGAGCTGTAGCATCATGCTACCGTCGTGCCCCCATCCCACCCCAGCTTTGACAATTTTTGCAGAACTTGGGTAAATTGGTGTAAAAACACCAAACGTCACCCAATTTTGTGCAACTCTTAATTACTCAAATATTTTGAGATTTTTCAAAGTGATTTATAACAAAATTATGGCATAATGGCTTTGATGAATTGGGGCATTTATGCCATCTGCTGCATTCGTTTAAAATAAATCAAACTGAGTACTACTTACCCTGCCTTGGTGCCAGCTCTCTGCCTCTTCCCTTGTCTCTGTTGTTTGGCTGCATCGGTGTCATCATGTCAACATATCTGCAGCCAATCACTGAGCTCAGTGGCTCTGCACGTGTAGATGGCACAAGCCGATGAGCTCAGGTATTGGCTCATCGATAATGAGGAGAAAAAAAGCACTGAATCCAGCTAGGGTAAGTAGTCCTCAGCTTGCATTTTTAGAATTAATGCAGCATATGACATAAAAGTATTTTGGTTTTTTTTGTAAATGAGATAAGCCTTTTAATGTCTTATGCTCAGGTGGTCACCTATTGTTCTTTTTTATCTTATAGAGGTAACATGCTGTACATGTGCCTGACTTTTGCAGCCAGTCCCTAACTACAGCCATCATGGGCCGTACATGCCAGCATCATTGGTGAGTTGGTGCATGTCATCGCTCCAGGATGGTACACAAGATTGTGTGGATCACTAGAGTATCAGCTCAGCACTGATTAATTTTTAACAGTATTTTTGTTAATGTACTAAAAAGAAACTGAAATGTAACTGAATTAACTGAAAGCGATTCCACTATGCAAAATGAAAGGTAAGCACAGAAATGTAAGAATTATATAGAGTAGAGTAGGGAGCGCCATCTAGTAGCAGCAAGTGAGTACCGCAGTGTGGTCAACATCGTACTTGTACTGTAGAAACAGAGTACCTCAAATTGGAGCCATTTATTTGACATATGATAATAGGTTTAGAAATTACATTATACAGATTAAAGGTTCCCTTTTAAATCAACAAATTAAAAAAATGTATTTTTTTTTTATTCAGAATTCATTGAACCCAGAAGATGCAGAAATATGAAACTTTGAGATAATTTCATGGATGCATTGTAAAAATATTTGCCATAATAGTCATGCTACAATATTTCTAGTCTCTACGAAGCCTACAAGACTCTGAGCCCGAGTGCTCTTCAAACTGGTTATTCTTGATTTTTTCTGTTTCCAGTAGAGCCAGATTTCAGAATAGGAGGGCAACCAACTATAGTTCTGACATGTATAGTAATTCATAATAACATACTGTATTATACAAATGGTAACTAGCTAATATCAGTGACTCCCATTTCTAGAGGACATAAAGAGTTAATATTACTTAGTGCCAGTGGGACACACTATCTGTGTCTTGCACTGACACCAGAATCTCCAGCAGTCTTATCACTTTGACTATTAGAAGTGGACAGCCCTAAAAAAGCATATAAATAAGGATTGGTATAACCAAAGAAACATTATTGCACGGCTTGAGTTACATTGTTTTGGTTCTATTCTACTGTATCAGGTTCTTTTAAAGGATTATCCTCAAGTTGTCTCTGGAGCAGCACACAGCTTTCTCGTCTCTTTTACTGACGCTCCTCCTTGAGTGATAATTCTTGTGAGAAGCAGAACTGTAGTATTAGTAGAACTATAAAGCTCAGCACAAGTTCTGCTGTCACACATGTGTCTATCAGTGGTTTGTTCTAGAGTCTACACTGCTATCACTATATTTACACATACAGGTAACAAGCACATAGCTTAGTACAGTGAGAGCAATGATTAGGAGACCTGATCTGAAAGCAGATGATTTTTGGGCTTGTGATTTTGCAATATTTATAACAGTTGTTTCTCAAGAGCTAAGAGGGAGGGAAGAAGATCAGTAGCTAATTACTGGAGAAAGGTAGTTGGGATATTAGGAATTATCTCCTCCTCAGTAATGTAACTACTGCGCAGTCTTGGTCAGGGTCTGTGCAGTCACTAGTGGCTGAGCTCCATGGACTAAGAAAGATAAAAGCTCTCAAATCAGAATAATATCAGATAGAAAAAGCATGTCAGTTGCAAACTTGCTGATTTTCATGCTGTCTAATTAGAGCAATTTAACTTGAAACTCATGTTGTCAATTTGCTTTTTTATGCTATAATTTGAATGTGTATTGAAGGTTATATAAAGGGTTTACCAGATGGTCAACATTAATTTGATGCTCACAAATATGATGTAAGCACTTTAGATTTGGGTTTTAATCTGGACTAAGCATTATCGTTTTACTTTTGCCATTGCTGATTCGTTCCAAAACAAAACATACAGTTGTGCTCAAAAGTTTACATACCCAGGCAGAATTTTTGCTTTCCTGGCTTTTTTTCAGAGAATATGAATGATAACACCACTCATGGTGAGTTGTTGGGTGAAGCCATTTATTGTCAAACTACTGTGTTTTCTCTTTTTGGAAGTGCATTTGAGCAGCAGGGTGATTTGCTGTTGAAGGAGAAAAAAAAATCTCTTTAAATCTTCTGCTTCAGCGAGTGTGAGCGAGCTGAGTGTGACGGGTGCGCAAGTGTGAACGGTGGTAAGTGTGACTTGAGATTCAGTGACTTTGGATTCAGGGAGTTTCCAAGGGAGGATTTACTGAATTGTTGTTATATTTTATTAATACTTTTTATTTATTTTTACTTATCTTTGCTGTCTGGTGAAATCCCCATTAGATATGTGCTCCACTATTGCCAATGCCATCCAGTGTACATCTTGCCACATGTATGCAGTCCTTGAACAGCCGGTCGAGGGTGCATACTGCTGTGTGAGATGTGAGCACGTTGTGCATTTGGAAGCCCAAATTCTGGATCTAAATGTGCAGCTGGCAACACTGAGATCCATAGACAATATGGAAAGTAGTCTTCTGCTCACTGAGCAGACGCTCAATGGGATAGATGAGGGGGGGATGCTAGGATGGAGCTGCAGGACACTGAAGTAGGAAGCTGGGTGACAGTTAGAAAGCGGGGTAGAGGGAAGAGCGCCAGGGAGGCTAGTCCTGATCTGGCACACCCCAATAAGTTTGCAAAGTTGGCAGATGAGGGGGTTGTCAGTACAGGGGTAGCACTGCTGCAGCCAGGCAGGTCCTCTGAAAGCCGGGGAGTGTCTGCTCCAGTAAGGGGGTAATTAGGAGAGCAGGGCAGGCCAGACAGGTGCTGGTAGTGGGGGACTCAATTATTAGGGGAACAGATAGGGCAATCTGTCACAAAGACAGAGATCGTCGAACAATGTGCTGCCTACCTGGCGCTCGAGTCCGACACATCGCTGATCGGGTTGACAGATTACTGGGAGGGGCTGGTGAGGACCCAGCGGTCATGGTGCACATTGGCACAAATGACAAAGTTAGAGGTAGGTGGAAGGTCCTTAAAGACGATTTCAGGGAATTAGGCAGCAAGCTTAAAGCAAGGACCTCCAACGTGGTATTTTCTGAAATACTGCCTGTACCACGTGCCACACCAGAGAGGCAATGGGAGATTAGGGAGGTTAATAAGTGGCTCAAGAATTGGTGTAGGAAGGAGGGGTTTGGGTTCCTGGAGAACTGGGCCGACTTCTCAGTTGGCTACAGGTTTTATGCTAGGGACGGGTTGCACCTCAATAGGGAGGGTGCAGCTGTGCTGGGGGAGAAAATGGCTAGAAGGTTGGAGGAGTCTTTAAACTAGGGACTAGGGGGAGGGTATTCATTTTATAGGAGGGGAAGGCAGTGCAGATAGAGACCTGGGCACAAATAATGAAATTGGGGTTGGGGGTGGCATCGGGGGTGGGGTTAGAACAGTTAATAATTTAAGAAAGAAAAGAGGTTCAGAGAGATACATAAAATGCATGTATACTAATGCCAGAAGCCTCACCAACAAAATGGCGGAATTAGAATTAATTTTGTTGGAACATAATTATGACATGGTGGGAATATCTGAGACTTGGCTGGATGAGAGCCACGACTGAGCGGTTAATTTACAGGGCTATAGTCTGTTTAGAAATGACCGTAAAAATAAGCGAGGTTGGGGTGTGTGTTTATATGTAAAATCATCCTTAAAACCCATCCTGCGTGATATCTGTGAATCTAATGAAGATGTACAGTCATGGCCAAAAGTTTTGAGAATGACACAAATATTATATTTTCACATGATCTGCTGCCCTCTGGTTTTTATGTGTGTTTGACAGATGTTTTTATCACAGACAGAAATATAATTGCAAACATATGAGTAACAAAAGCTTATATTGACAGTTAGAATGAGTTAATGCAGCAAGTCAATATTTGCAGTGTTGACCCTTCTTCTTCAGGACCTCTGCAATTCTCCCTGGCATGCTCTCAATCAACTTCTGGACCAAATCCTGACTGATAGCAGTCCATTCTTGCACAATCAATGCTTTCATTTTGTCAGAATTTTTAGGTTTTTGTTTGTCCACCCGTCTCTTGATGATTGACCACAAGTTCTCAATGGGATTAAGATCTGGGGAGTTTCCAAGCCATGGACCCAAAATCTCTATGTTTTGTTCCTGAGCCATTTAGTTATCACCTTTGCTTTATGGCAAGGTGCTCCATCATGCTGGAAAAGGCATTGTTGATCGCCAAACTGCTCTTGGAGGGTTGGGAGAAGTTGCTCTTGGAGGACATTCTGGTACCATTCTTTATTCATGGCTGTGTTTTTAGGCAAGACTGTGAGAGAGCCGACCCCACATATGAATGGTTTCAGGATGCTTAACAGTTGCCATGAGACAAGATTGGTGGTAGCGCTCACCTTGTCTTCTCCGAATGAGGCGCTTTCCTGATGTCCCAAACAATTGAAAAGGGGATTCATCAGAGAAAATAACTTTACCCCAGTCCTCAGCAGTCCACTGCCTGTACCTTTTGCAGAATATCAGTCTGTCCATGATGTTTTTTCTGGAGAGAAGTGGCTTCTTTGCTGCCCTCCTTGAGACCAGGCCTTGCTCCAAGAGTCTCCGCCTCACAGTGCGTGCTGATGCACTCACACCTGCCTGCTGTCATTCCTGAGCAAGCTCTGCACTGCTGGTAGCTGAAACACTTTTAAGAGACGGTCCTAGCGCTTGCTGGTCTTTCTTGGGCACCCTGGAGACTTTTTTGCAACAATGGAACCTCTCTCCTTGAAGTTCTTGATGATGCGATAGATTGTTGACTGAGGTGCAATCTTTCTAGCTGCGATACTCTTCCCTGTTAGGCCATCTTTGTGCATTGCAATGATGACTGCACGTGTTTCTTTAGAGATAACCGTGGTTAACAGAAGAGAAACGATGCCAAGCACCAGCCTCCTTTTAAAGTGTCCAGTGGTGTCATTCTTACTTAATCATGACAGATTGATCTCCAGCCATGTCCTCATCAACACCCACACCTGTGTTAATGGAGCAATCACTGAAAAGAGGTTAGCTGGTCCTTTTAAGGCAGGGCTGCAATGATGTTGAAATGTGTTTTGGGGGATAAAGTTCATTTTCTAGCCAAATATTGACTTTGCAAGTAATTGCTGTTAAGCTGATCACTCTTTATAACATTCTGGAGTATATGCAAATTGCCATTAGAAAAAGTGAAGCAGTAGACTTTGTAAAAATTAATATTTCTGTCATTCTCAAAACTTTTGGCTATGACTGTAGAGTGTCTGTGGGTGGAGATTAGGGGAGGGGCGAAAAATAATAAATTACTGATAGGGGTTTGTTATAAGTCTCCTAAAATAATGGAAGCAACAGAGAATATCCTCGTTAAGCAAATAGATGAAGCAGCAACTCAAGGAGAAGTCATTATTATGGGGGACTTCAACTACCCTGAAATACATTGGGGAACAGAAACCTGTAGTTCCAGCAAAGGTAATAGGTTTTTGGCAACTATGAGAGACAATTACCGTTCACAACTAGTTCAGGACCCAACAAGAGGGGGGGCACTGCTAGACCTAATATTAACCAACAGGCCAGATCGCATATCAAATAAAAGGGTTGGGGGTCACTTGGATAATAGTGATCACAAAATAATAAGCTTTCATGTATCCTTTAATAAGATGTGTAGTCGAGGTGTTACAAGGACACTAAACTTCAGGAAGGCAAATTTCCAACGGATGAGAGATGATCTTAGTGCAATAAACTGGGACGATATCCTGAGACATAAAAATACACAAAGAAAATGGGAGACGTTTATTAGCATCCTGAATAGGACCTGTGCACAGTATATACCCTATGGGAATAAACATGCTAGAAATAGGAGGAAACCACTATAGTTAAATAGAGCTGTAAGGGGCGCAATAAGTGACAAAAAGAAAGCGTTTAGGGAATTAAAGCAAGTAGGTAGTGATGAGGCATTAAATAAATACAGAAGACTGAATAAATTCTGTAAAAAGCAAATCAAGACAGCAAAGATTGAGGCAGAGAGACTCATTGCCAGAGAAAGTAAAAATAATCCCAAAATATTCTTTAACTACATAAATAGCAAGAAACTAAAACATGATAGTGTTGGTCCCCTTAAAAATAGTCTGGGTGAAATGGTGGATGAGGATGAGGAAAAAGCCAATATGCTAAATGACTTTTTTTCAACTGTGTTTACACAAGAAAATCCCATGACAGAAAACATGATCAGTGATAAAAAAATTTCTCCATTAAATGTCACCTGCTTAACCCAGCAGGAAGTACGGCGGCGTCTAAAAATCACTAAAGTTGATAAATCTCCAGGCCCGGATGGGATACACCCCCGAGTACTGCAGGAATTAAGTACAGTCATAGATAGACCATTATTTTTAATCTTTAAAGATTCCATAATAACGGGGTCTGTACCACAGGACTGGCGTATAGCAAATGTGGTGCCAATATTCAAAAAGGGGGCAAAAACTGAACCTGGAAATTATAGGCCAGTGAGCTTAACATCTACTGTGGGTAAAATCCTGGAGGGTTTTTTAAGGGATACTATATTGGAGTATCTGAGGCTGAATAACTTCATGACACAGTATCAGCATGGGTTTACGAGGGACCGTTCTTGTCAGACTAATCTGATAAGCTTTTATGAAGGGGTAAGTTCAGGACTGGACCAAGGGAATGCAATGGAAGTGGTGTTCATGGACTTCTCAAAAGCTTTTGATACAGTGCCACACAAAAGGTTGATACATAAAATGAGAACAATGGGGATAGGGGAATATATGTGTAAGTGGGTTAAGAACTGGCTCATGGATAGAAAACAAAGGGTGGTTATTAATGGAGCACACTCGGACTGGGTCACGGTTAGCAGTGGCGTACCACAGGGGTCAGTATTGGGCCGCTTCTCTTTAACATATTTATTAATGACCTTGTAGGGGGCATACAGAGTAGTATTTCAATATTTGCAGATGACACTAAACTCTGCAGGGTAATAAATACAGAGCAGGACAATTTTATATTACAGGAGGATTTATGTAAACTAGAAGCTTGGGCTGATAAATGGCAAATGAGCTTTAATGGGGATAAATGTAAGGTCATGCACTTGTGTAGAACAAACAAGATGTATAATTATGTGCTTAATTGTAAAACACTGGGCAAAACTGTCACTGAAAAAGACCTGGGTATATGGATGGACGACAAACTCACATTTAGTGGCCAATGTCAGGCAGCTGCTGCCATGGCAAATAAAATAATGGGATGCATTAAAAGAGGCATAGATGCTCATGAGGAGAACATAATTTTACCTCTATATAAGTCACTGGTGCGACCACACTTAGAATACTGTGTGCAGTTCTGGTCTCCGGTGTATAAGAAAGACATAGCTGAACTGGAGCGGGTGCAGAGAAGAGCGACTAAGGTTATTAGAGAACTGGAGGGTCTGCAATACCAAGACAGGTTATTACACTTGGGGTTATTTAATTTGGAAAAACGAAGGCTTAGGGGTGATCTTATTACAATGTATAAATATATGAGGGGACAGTACAAAGACCTTTCTAATGATCTTTTTACTATTAGACCTGTGACGGGGACAAGGGGGCATCCTCTACGTCTGGAGGAAAGAAGGTTTAGCCATAATCACAGACACAGATTATTTACTGTAAGAGCAGTGAGACTATGGAACTCTCTGCCGTCTAATGTTGTAATGAGTGATTCCTTACTAAAATTTAAGAAGGGACTGGATGCCTTTCTTGAAAAGTATAATATTACAGGCTATATTCACTAGTTTCCTAGATACTGCGTTGATCCAGGGAGCTAGTCTGATTGCCTATGTGAAGTCGGGAAGGAATTTTTTTCCCCAATGTGAAGCTTACTGTTATATTTTGCCTTCCTCTGGATCAACATGTTAGGATAGGATATGGGTTGAACTAGATGGACTTAAAGTCTTCCTTCAACCTTAATAACTATGTTACTATGTTACTATGTTTTTAAATCATAATGACAACACAAAACATCCAAATGACCCTGATCAAAAGTTCACATACCTTGGTGATTTTGGCCTGATAACATGCACAGAAGTTGACACAAATGAGTTTGAATGGCTACTAAAGGTAACATCCTCACCTGTGACCTGTTTGCTTGTAATCAGTGTGTGTGCATAAAAGCTGAGTGAGTTTCTGGGATCCAGATAGACTCTTGAATCTTTCATCCAGCCACTGACGTTTCTGGATTGTAAGTCATGGGGAAAGCAAAAGAATTGTCAATGGATCTAAGGGAAAAGGTAGTTGAACTGTATAAAACAGGAAAGGGATACAAAAAGATATCCCAGGAATTGATGCCAGTCAGCAGCGATCAAACTGTAATTAACAAATGGAAAATCAGGGGCTCTGTAAAACAAAACCACGGTCAGGCAGACCAACAAAAATTTTGTCCACAACTGCCAGGAAAATTGTTCGGGATGCAACAAAAAACCCACAGATAACATCAGCTGAAATACTGGACTCTATGAAAACTAGCGGTGTGGCTGTTTCAAGATGCACAATAAGGAGGCACTTGAAGAAAAATGGGCTGCATGGTCTGGTCGGCAGAAGAATGCCATTACTGTGCAAATGCCACAAAGTATCTCTCCTACAATACGTAGAACAGCGCAGAGACAAGCCTCAAAACTTCTGAAACAAGGTAATTTTGAGTGATGAGACCAAAACTGAACTTTTTGGCCACAACCATAAATGTTACATTTGGAGAGAGGTCAACAAGGCCTATGATGAAAGGAACACCATTCCTACTGTAAACACGGAGGTGGATCACTGATGTTTTAGGGATGTGCGCGCTACAAAGGCACAGGAAACTTGGTCAAAGTTGAAGGGAAGATGAATACAGCATGTTAACAGCAAATACTGGAGGCAAATTTGCAATCATCAGCCCGGAAGCTGCGCATGGGATGTACATGGACGTTCCAACATGACAATGATACAAAACACAAGGCCAAGTCAAGTCCTGTCATTGGGTACAGCAGAACAAAGTGAGGGTTGTGGAGTGGCCATCTCAGTCTCCTGACTTCAATACCATTGAGACACTGGGGAGATCTCAAGTACGCAGTTCATGCTAGACAGCCCAGGAATTTACATTTGCCAATAAGAGTGGGCAGCTTTACCATCTGAGAAAATAACTACCACAAAAGACTTCAAGCTGTCATTGATGTTAGAGGGGGCAATACACAGTATTAAGAAATGGGGCATGTAAACTTTTGATCAGGGTAATTTGGATGTTTTGGGTTGTCATTAAGATTTAACCCCTCTCTGCCATCAGACGTACTATTCCGTCCATGTGACCCTGGACCTAATTCCCATGGACGGAATAGTACGTCATGCCCTTTAATGCGACATCGCGACTAAAGTCGCGGTGATCGCATTAAAATTCCGACGCCATCTTACCTCTAGGAAGATGACGTCGGCATCCCGGGCTGCGTCCTCCCCTCTCCGGCCCTCCGATCGCTGTGATTGGCTGTTCAATTCTGAACAGCCAATCGCAGCCTTTCTCACTGTTTCAGCCAATCAGATGGGCTGAAACAGTGAGATCCCAGGCTAGGATCGAGTACCGATGTACTCGATCCTAGGCCTGGGTCTATCACTATGCAGACCCCCTGGATTGGCGCGATCGCCGATCATATCGATCGTGCCAATCGCAGGGCACAGAAGCGGTAAAAGCACCGATCCTAGGCCGGAACATAGGACAGGCCTAGCAGGGCCTGCAGGAGCTGATTGGCGCGATCGATGTTATTGTCGATCGCGCCAATCGCAAGGCACAGCCGCGGCGCAGGAGCGCTGTGCCTTGCTGCTGACCTGCCGGATCGGTGCTGTAATAGCACCGATCCTGGCTGGATCGGTGCTGTAAAAGCACCGATCCGGCTGTGGAGGCTCAGGACAGGCCCTGTAGGGCCTGCAGGAGCTGATTGGCGCGATCGATGACATCGTCGATCGCGCCAATCACAGGGCACAGCAGCGGTCTGATCGCTGTGTGACCGCGCTGTGCCCTGCAGGTGACCTGGCTGCTGCCCTGGCTGTGACCTGCCTAGGATCGGAGCTGTGAGCTCCGATCCTGGGCAGGTTGCCAGGGTAACCAGGAGAGCTCTGATTGGTGGGATCTTGTTATGATGGATCCCACCAATCACAGGTCACAGAAGCGAATTGACCGCTCTGTGACCTGTCTCACCTGGCTCTGACCTGTGAGTGACCGTTCTGCAGGGGTCCTCACACTTGCTGAGGATTCCTGCAGAGCGGTCATACAACAGATCTCTCCTGTGCTGGGCCTTGTAGTGCTGAAGACAGAAGAAAAGAAGACAGAAGAAAAGAAGACAGAAGAAAAGAAGACAGAAGAAAGAAGAAAGAAAAAGAAGATAGAAAAAAGAAGAGAGACTACAACCGTAAGTGTTGATCCCTCTCTTCCTCCCTCCCCATCCCCCTTCCCCCTCTTTTTACCCCCTCCACCCCCCCTTTGCACCGCCTCCGTGCGCACACCCAGCCGCCGAGCGTTGATTGGTGACGCATTTCACCGATCAACACTCGTGCTCTCAGCCCCCTTTGCGCCACCTCCGTGCGCACACCCTGCAGCCGGCGAACTTTGATAAGTGACGCAGTTCACTTATCAGAGCTCGCGTCCGGCGGGTTTCCTTTTTTTCACCCCCCCTTTGCGCCGCCTCCGTGCGCACACCCAGCCGCTGAGCGTTGATTGGTGACGCATTTCACCGATCAACACTCGTGCTCTCAGCCCCCTTTGCGCCACCTCCGTGCGCACACCCTGCAGCCGGCGAACTTTGATAAGTGACGCAGTTCACTTATCAGAGCTCGCGCCGGCTGTTTTCCTTTTTTTTTTTTTCCACCCGCCTTTGCGCCGCCTCCGTTTCCACATCTAGCAGCCGCCGAATTTTGATAAGTGACTCAGTTCACTTATCAGATCTCGTGCCGGCTGTTTTCCTGTTTTTTTTTTTCACCCCCTCCCTGCGCCACTCCCTTTGCGCCACATCTAGCAGCCGCCGAACTTTGACAAGTGACACAGTTCACTTATCAGAGCTCGCATCGGCTGTTTTCCTTTTCTTTTTTTTTCCTTTTTCTTTTTTCACCCGCCTTTGCGCCGCCTCCATTTCCACATTTAGCAGCCGCCGAACTTTGACAAGTGACACAGTTCACTTATCAGAGCTCGCGCCGGCTGTTTTCCTTTTCTTTTTTTTTTCACCCCCTCCCTGCGCCACTCCCTTTGCGCCACATCTAGCAGCCGCCGAACTTTGACAAGTGACACAGTTCACTTATCAGAGCTAGGGCCTGCTGTTTTAGACTTTTCTTTTCACAGGCATTTTTTTCTCCCCATTTTTTTTTTCTTTTAGATTTTTCTTTTCAGCATAGTTTACACCAAGCACTATCCCCCCCCCCACACATACACAGTTATCAATAAAGTACACCCAAGCACCACATTTACAAAAAAATGTCCCACCCGTCCCGTTCGTCCCAACAGCGCTATTCATTGGAGGAGGCATACGCTTTTCTTGCCTCCGACACTGATAGCGAGGGAGAGGATCCCACATTTCTTTATTTTTCAGATTCCTCTTCCACCTCCTCTTCCTCTTCCCCTCCTCATCTTCCTCCTCGGGTCCTGCGGAATCACCACGCAGACGCCCCAGGACAGAAGATGAGGCATCTGCCCCCATTCCAGAAGACGAAGATGAAGCCGAAGCCGAACCAGCGCAACCCACTGCGGATCCCGTGTGGACCTCGCCCCCCGAAAATTACGAGCCACTGATTCCTGATTTTGTGGCAGAATCAGGAATCAGGTTTGACACCACTGGCCTCACAGAAATAGACTTTTTCAAAGTCTTTTTCTCTGAGGATTTTATTAACCACATGGTGGAGCAAACAAATTTGTACGCTCGTCAATTTTTGGAGCAAAACCCCCGTTCATCATATTCTAACTGGTCTCCTGTAGACGCAGTTGAATTGATGCAGTTTTGGGGCCTGGTCCTTCACACGGGGATCTTGAAGAAGCCAGAACTTCGGCAATATTGGAGTGTTGATATTTTATATAACGCTCCAGTGTTCCGAATAGTCATGGCCCGGACGCGTTTTGAGGCCATCCAGAAATTCTTGCATTATAACGATAATGCACAGTGTCCCGCACGAGATGACCCCAACTTTGACCGTCTGTTCAAAGTTCAGCCGGTCATCGAACACTTCAACAAAAAGTTTGCTGAAGTGTACGTGCCCAAAAGGGACATTTACGTGGATGAGTCCTTGGTTCATTTTAAGGGACGGCTCGGATTCCGTCAGTACCTGCCCAACAAGAGGGCAAGGTACGGAATCAAACTCTACAAACTGTGTGAGAGTACCTCAGGGTACACTCACCGTTTTAGAGTTTACGAAGGAAAGGACACCAGGATTGAACCCCCTGAGTGTCCTCCTGTCCTGGGAGTGAGTGGGAAAATTGTGTGGGATTTGGTTCACCCACTGCTGGATAAAGGTTATCACCTCTACACCGATAACTTTTATACCAGCATCCCACTCCACAAATCCCTCTTTGCGCGTGGTACCGCAGCCTGCGGTACCGTCCGCAAAAATCAGAAGGGCCTCCCGAAGACGCTGCTTGGGCAGATGCTCAGAAAGAGTGAGAGCAGAGCCCAATGTAGCGACCACCTTCTGGTGGTCAAGTACAAGGACAAGAGGGATGTCCTTCTCTTGACCACCATACACGGTGATGGCAGCGCCCTCAGCACTGTACGGGGTACCTCTACACAGGTCCGCAAACCGGACTGTGTACTTGGGTACAACAAATACATGGGGGGTGTTGATCTCTCTGATCAACTCCTCCAACCATACAGTGCTTTGAGAAAGGCCAAGGTGTGGTACAAGAAGCTGTCCGTGCACATCGTCCAAATGGCAATGCTCAACGCTTTCCTGCTGTCACGATGTGCACGCCATACCAATACGTCGTACCTTCAGTTCCAGGAGGTAGTGATCAAGGCCCTGATGTTTGGCGCTCAGGAAGGAGAGGGCCCCAGTACTTCCGGAACTGAAGGTGCTCGTATTGTACCAGGCCAGCATTTCCCGGGGGAGGTCCCGCAAACTGCAAAAAAAGGTAAGTCGCAAAAAAGGTGCCGAGTGTGTTACAAAAGGGGAATACGCAAGGACACCATTTATCAGTGCGACACCTGCCCCGAAAAACCTGGCCTGTGTATGAAGGATTGCTTCAAATTGTACCACACCTCCATGCACTACTAATTTACTTTACAGGAAAGATTAGTTCCAGAAGGGGGGCACATCTAGAGAAGCTTCTTGGGGGTCTAATTTCTAAAATTATGTCACTTGTGGGTTTTTTTTTCCTGTTTAGGCACATCAGGGGCTCTGCAAATGGAACATGACGCCCGCAGACCATTCCATCAAAGTCTGCATTCCAAAACGTCATTACTTCCCTTCCCAGTCCCGACGTGTGCCTAAACAGTTTTTTCCCACATGTGGGGGTACCAGCGTTCTCAGGACAAATTGGACAACAACTTTTGGGATCCAATTTCTCCTGTTACCCTTGGGAAAATAAAAAATTGGGGACTAAAAAAAATCACTTTTGTGGGAAAAAAAAAATATTTTTTTTTCACGCCAGGGCATTATAAACTTTAGTGAAACACATGGGGGTTCAAAGTGCTCACCACACACCTAGATAACTTCCTTAGGGGGTCTAGTTTCCAAAATGGGGTCACTTGTGGGGGGTTTCCACTGTTTAGGCACATCAGGGGCTCTGCTAACGGAACATGATGCCCGCAGACCATTCCATCAAAGTCTGCATTCCAAAAACGTCACTACTTCCCTTCTGAGCCCTGCCGTGCGCCCAAACAGTGGTTCCCCCAACATATGGGGTATCGGCGTACTCAGGACAAATTGGACAACAACTTTTGGGGTCCAATTTCTCCTGTTACCCTTGGGAAAATAAAAAATTGGGGACTAAAAAAATCACTTTTGTGGAAAAAAAAATATATATTTTTTTTTCACACAGGGCATTATAAACTTTAGTGAAACACTTGGGGGTTCAAAGTACTCACCACACACCTAGATAAGTTCCTTAGGGGGTCTAGTTTCCAAATGGGGTCACTTGTGGGGGGTTTCCACTGTTTAGGCACATCAGGGGCTCTGCTAACGGAACATGACGCCCGCAGACCATTCCATCAAAGTCTGCATTCCAAAACGTCACTACTTCCCTTCCGAGCCCTGCCGTGCACCCAAACAGTGGTTCCCCCCAACATATGGGGTATCAGCGTACTCAGGACAAATTGGACAACAACTTTTGGGGTCCAATTTCTCCTGTTACCCTTGGGAAAATAAAAAATTGGGGACTAAAAAAATCACTTTTGTGGGAAAAAAAAATAATTTTTTTTTTCACGCCAGGGCATTATAAACTTTAGTGAAACACTTGGGGTTCAAAGTGCTCACCACACACCTAGATAAGTTCCTTAGGGGGTCTAGTTTCCAAATGGGGTCACATGTGGGGGGTTTTCACTGTTTAGGCACATCAGGGGCCCTCCAAACGCGACATGGCGTTCGTTCCCAATTCCAGCCAATTTTGGTTTGGAAAAGTCAAACGGCGCTCCTTCCCTTTCGAGCCCTGCCGTGCCCAAACAGTGGTTCCCCCCCACATATGGGGTATCAGCGTACTCAGGACAAGTTGGACAACAACTTTTGTGGTCCAATTTCTCCTCTTACCCTTGGGAAAATAAAAAATTGGGGACTAAAACATCATCTTGTGGAAAAAATATGATTTTTTTTCTTCACGCTCTACATTACAAACTTGCGTGAAGCACTTGGGGGTTCAAAGTGCTCACCACACACCTAGATAAGTTCCTTAGGGGGTCTAGTTTCCAAAATGGGGTCAATGTGGGGGGTTTCCACTGTTTAGGCACATCAGGGGCCCTCCAAACGCGACATGGCGTTCGTTCCCAATTCCAGCCAATTTTGGTTTGGAAAAGTCAAACGGCGCTCCTTCCCTTTCGAGCCCTGCCGTGCGCCCAAACAGTGGTTCCCCCCCACATATGGGGTATCAGCGTACTCAGGACAAGTTGGACAACAACTTTTGTGGTCCAATTTCTCCTCTTACCCTTGGGAAAATAAAAAATTGGGGACTAAAACATCATGCTTGTGGAAAAAATATGATTTTTTTTCTTCACGGCTCTACATTACAAACTTGCGTGAAGCACTTGGGGGTTCAAAGTGCTCACCACACACCTAGATAAGTTCCTTAGGGGGTCTAGTTTCCAAAATGGGGTCACATGTGGGGGGTTTCCACTGTTTAGGCACATCAGGGGCCCTCCAAACGCGACATGGCGTTCGTTCCCAATTCCAGCCAATTTTGGTTTGGAAAAGTCAAACGGCGCTCCTTCCCTTTCGAGCCCTGCCGTGCGCCCAAACAGTGGTTCCCCCCCACATATGGGGTATCAGCGTACTCAGGACAAGTTGGACAACAACTTTTGTGGTCCAATTTCTCCTCTTACCCTTGGGAAAATAAAAAATTGGGGACTAAAACGTCATGCTTGTGGAAAAAATATGATTTTTTTTCTTCACGGCTCTACATTACAAACTTGCGTGAAGCACTTGGGGGTTCAAAGTGCTCACCAAACACCTAGGTAAGTTCCTTAGGGGGTCTAGTTTCCAAAATGGGGTCACATGTGGGGGGTTTCCACTGTTTAGGCACATCAGGGGCCCTCCAAACGCGACATGGCGTTCGTTCCCAATTCCAGCCAATTTTGGTTTGGAAAAGTCAAACGGCGCTCCTTCCCTTTCGAGCCCTGCCGTGCGCCCAAACAGTGGTTCCCCCCCACATATGGGGTATCAGCGTACTCAGGACAAGTTGGACAACAACTTTTGTGGTCCAATTCTCCTCTTACCCTTGGGAAAATAAAAAATTGGGGACTAAAACGTCATGCTTGTGGAAAAAATATGATTTTTTTTCTTCACGGCTCTACATTACAAACTTGCGTGAAGCACTTGGGGGTTCAAAGTGCTCACCAAACATCTAGGTAAGTTCCTTAGGGGTCTAGTTTCCAAAATGGGGTCACATGTGGGGGTTTCCACTGTTTAGGCACATCAGGGGCCCTCCAAACGCGACATGGCGTTCGTTCCAATTCCAGCCAATTTTGGTTTGGAAAAGTCAAACGGCGCTCCTTCCCTTTCGAGCCCTGCCGTGCGCCCAAACAGTGGTTCCCCCCCACATATGGGGTATCAGCGTACTCAGGACAAGTTGGACAACAACTTTTGTGGTCCAATTTCTCCTCTTACCCTTGGGAAAATAAAAATTGGGGACTAAAACATCATGCTTGTGGAAAAAATATGATTTTTTTTCTTCACGGCTCTACATTACAAACTTGCGTGAAGCACTTGGGGGTTCAAAGTGCTCACCACACATCTAGTAAGTTCCTTAGGGGTCTGTTTCCAAAATGGGGTCACATGTGGGGGGTTTCCACTGTTTAGGCACATCAGGGGCCCTCCAAACGCGACATGGCGTTCGTTCACAATTCCAGCCAATTTTGGTTTGGAAAAGTCAAACGGCGCTCCTTCCCTTTCGAGCCCTTCCGTGCGCCCAAACAGTGGTTCCCCCCACATATGGGGTATCAGCGTACTCAGGACAAGTTGGACAACAACTTTTGTGGTCCAATTTCTCCTCTTACCCTTGGGAAAATAAAAAATTGGGGACTAAAACATCATGCTTGTTGAAAAAATATGATTTTTTTTTTCACGACTCTACATTATAAACTTGCGTGAAGCATTGGGGGTTCAAAGTGCTCACCACACATCTAGATAAGTTCCTTAGGGGGTCTAGTTTCCAAAATTGGGTCACATGTGGGGGGTTTCCACTGTTTAGGCATATCAGGGCCTCTCCAAACGCGACATGGCGTCCGTTCTCAATTCCAGCCAATTTTGGTTTGGAAAAGTCAAACTGCGCTCCTTCCATTCCGAGCCCTGCCGTGCGCCCAAACAGTGGTTTTCCCTCACATATGGGGTATCGGCGTACTCAGGAGAAATTGCACAACAACTTTATTGGTCCATTTTCTCCTTTTTCCCTTGTGAATATAAAAAAAATGTTTGTAAAAGATCATTTTTGTGACTAAAAAGTAAAATGTTCATTTTTTCCATCCACGTTGCTTCAGCTCCTGTGAAGCACCTGAAGGGTTAATAAACTTTTTGAATGTGGTTTTGAGTACCTTGAGGGGTGTAGTTTTTACAATGGTGTACTTTTGGGTATTTTCTGCTATATACACCCCTCAAAGTGACTTCAAATATGAGTGGTCCCTAAAAAAAATGGCTTTGTACATTTTGATGTAAAAATGAGAAATCGCTGGTCAACTTTTAACCCTTATAACTTCGTAACAAAAAAAAATTTTGGTTCCAAAATTGTGCTGATGTAAAGTAGACATGTGGGAAATGTTATTTCTTAACTATTTTCTGTGACATATTTCTCTGTTTTAAGGGAATAAAATTTCAAAGTTTGAAAATTGCTAAATTTTCCAAATTTTCACCATATTTGCGTTTTTTTCATAAAAAACGCAAGTTATATGGAAGAAATTTTACCACTAACATAAATACAATATGTCACGAGAAAACATTCTCAGAATCGCGAAGATCCGTTGAAGCGTTCCAGAGTTATAACCTCATAAAGAGACAGTGGTCAGAATTGTAAAAATTGGCCCGGTCATTAACGTGCAAACCACCCTTGGGGGTGAAGGGGTTAAAAGAGAAAACAATAAATTGGCTTCACCCAATCACTGTAGTTTGACAATAAATGGCTTCATCCAACCAATAACCATGAGTGGAGAAAAAGTTTTGGTGTTATCATTCATACTCTCTGAAAAATGGCCATGAAAGCAAAAAATCTGCCTGGGTATGTAAACTTTTGAGCACAACTGTATAGTTAGGTCTAGAAATATTTGAACAATGACTCAAGTTTTGGCATTTTAGCCATTTAACAAAACATATTCAAGGTACAGTTATCTATTTACAGTATATAATTGCCTTGTAATGTTTTCATTTCCTGTTCTGTCCAGATGTCACCATATCCCAGAATTCCAAGCGGAGGAAGTTCACCGACCGCCATATTGGGACACGCAAGTGATGGTGTCTCAATATGGCAACTGCTGCTGGTACCAACTGTTGCGCAGTACCACCAGCGGAACACCGTCGCACCACACACACACACAAACACACACTCTATACGCCATACGCACCACACACACACTCATTCACACTCACACTGACAGTCACTCACACTGACTCACACTTACACTCTCACACACTCACGCCGCCTCTTGCGCAGTGTCACCAGTGGAACACCATCGTGAACACGCTGCAGCCGGGATCAGCCGAATGATTCACTGACTGCCGCCATCTTTGTAAAGGAGGAGCGCATGCGCAGTTTTAATGTGACCGCCGCTTTCTGTCTGCACAAAGATGGCGGCGGTCTGATTTACTACTCCTGCGAAAATTATGCGCAGGTGCAGTGAATCACTTGGCTGATCCCGGCGGCAGATGCGCGACATGTCTACAGGCAGAGGAAGCCGGTCACATTAAAGGGGTTTTCCCACGAATGAAAGTTCATTTTAAAAATTGACTGTCTGACCGTGTCCTAGCAGGTGAGGAAGCAGAAGACAATACTGACATTACAGCAGGGGATCTGTTGTGAATGGACTTGAAATGAGTTCTGAGCAGAGGCTCCCTCTGGTGGTTACAAGCGGTACTGGACTGTCCAGTGAAGATTGTGAGGAGTGGGAATCAGGTGTTACTGACTGGTCTTATATAAGGGAGTCGCCTTCCCATCAGGGTTGCCGGTGATCAGTTGTTCTGGTCTCAATCCTTGAGTTCTGTTTCCTTTGTAGCCTGCTGTGTCGTGTCTGCATCTCCTGCTAACAGATAAGACATTTTCTTCTTTTTGTTTTTGTGCTTGATTTTTGCATTTTGTCCTGCACTTCTGTGGGGGCCTTCAGGGTCCCCTCCGGGGGCTTTTGCCCTCTCAGTTTAGTTCAGCCACTGATGTTTGTACTTTTGCTTTTTCCAGTTTTTTCAGTGGCTGCTGTTTTGATTTTGTTACACCAGAGAACTAATTTAGGTGGTAGAGGTCGTGTGATCTCAGGTGATTTTGAAATTAGTAGAGTTGGTGCTTTTCAGGGTTTTTTGGGATTGCAGTAAGTGCCCTTCCTATCCTTTTCTATTTAGGTAGTTTGGGCCCCAACGTTTGCTCATACTATTTTCTGTCTGTGTCAGTATTTCATCTTGTCTAACCGCCATTACATGTTTGGGGGTTTCCTATGTTCTTTGGGGATCTGCTCCGGGGCAGATAGCTTTCCTCTGTCTATCTTTAGGTGTAGTTAGTTTCTCAGGCTGTGACGAGGCGTCTAGGACCAATGTAGGAACGCTCCACGGCTGCCTCTAGTTGTGGTGGTTAGTCAGGGTACTGCAATCTCATAGATTCCAACTTCTCTGGTGTATTGCCTTTTTTACCTGCACTCCTCAGCTACCGTAACATAACAGTATCACCGGCCACCCTGATGGGAAGGCGACTCCCTTATATAAGACCAGTCAGTAACACCTGATTCCCACTCCTCACAATCTTCACTGGACATTCCAGTACCGCTTGTAACCACCAGAGGGAGCCTCTGCTCAGAACTCATTTCAAGTCCATTCACAACAGTAGTCTCTGCATTTCAGGAACTTAAGCAGAGATTCACTTCTGCTCCTGTTCTACGGCAGCCTGATGTTTCTCTGCCATTTCAGGTGGAGGTTGATGCCTCTGAAATTGGGGCAGGTGCCGTTTTGTCCCAAAAAGGTCCAGAGACCTCTAAAAGTAACCCTTGTGCCTTTTTCTCTCGAAAATTTTCTCCTACTGAACGTAATTATGACGTGGGTAATCGGGAGTTACTGGCCATGAAGTGGGCTTTTGAAGAGTGGAGACATTGGCTGGAGGGAGCCAAACATCAGGTGGTGGTCCTTACGGACCATAAGAATCTGGTTTATCTGGAATCCGGCAAGCGACTCAATCCTAGACAGGCCAGGTGGGCCTTGTTTTTCACACGTTTTAATTTTGTGGTTTCCTTTCTTCCTGGCACTAAGAATGTTAAGGCGGATGCCCTCTCGAGGAGTTTCCTTGCGGACTCTCCTGAGTTATCTGATCCTGCTGTTATTTTGAAAGAGGGTGTAGTCTTTCCGCCATCTCACCCAATTTGAGACTTGCTCTGGAGGGGTGTCAGGAGGATACGCCCGAGCGCTGCCCTGTTGGAAAATTGTTTGTCCCGGACCAGTTAAAAAAGAGTGTGATGTCTGAGATTCATTGTTCCGCGTTGGCTGGGCATCCCGGAATTTTTGGTACCAGAGACTTGGTTAGTCGGTCCTTTTGGTTGCCTACCTTGTCTCGTGATGTCAGGGAATTTGTGCAGTCCTGCGGGACTTGCTCTCGCTCCAAGCCTTGCTCTCGCTCTAGTGGTTTGTTGATGCCATTGCCTGTGCCCAAGAGACCATGGACCCATATCTCTATGGATTTCATTTCCGACCTCCCTGTTTCTCAGAGAATGACCGTCATCTGGGTGATTTGTGATAGGTTTTCCAAGATGATACATCTTGTGCCATTACCTAAGTTGCCTTCCTCCTCTGAATTGGTGCCTTTGTTCCTTCAGCACGTGGTTGTTTACACGGCATTCCTGAGAACATTGTGTCTGACAGAGGAGTCCAGTTTGTTTCCAGATTTTGGAGGACCTTTTGTTCTAAACTTGGTGTTCAATTGTCTTTCTCCTCGGCGTTTCATCCTCAGACCAATGGTCAAACTGAGAGAACAAACCAGACATTGGAGACTTATCTAAGATGCTTTGTATCTGCTGATAGGATGACTGGGTCTCTTTTTTGCCTTTGGCTGAGTTTGCTCTTAATAATAGGGCTAGCTCTGCCACTTTGATGTCTCCATTTTTCTGTAATTCTGGGTTTCACCCTCGATTTTCTTCAGCACAGACGGAGGCTTCTGTCTGTCCAGGTGTTGACTCTGTTGTGGAGCGTATGCAACAGATTTGGGACCAGGTAGTGGAGAGGTTGTCCCTCTCTCAGGAGAGGGCCCAGCGGTTTGCTAACCGGCATAGGACTGATGGTCCTCGGTTTAAAGTGGGGGACTTGGTCTGGTTGTCCTCAAGAAATATTCCTATGAGAGTGGCATCTCCTAAATTTAAGCCTAGGTTCATTGGACCTTACAAGATCATGGAGATTCTTAATCCTGTTTCTTTTCGTTTGCTTCTTCCAGGGACATTTAAGATCCATAACGTGTTCCACAAGTCCTTGTTGAAGAGGTTTGTTGAGCCAGTGGTTCCTACTGCTTTGCCTCCTGACCCTGTTCTGGTTGAGGGCAATATGGAGTTTGTGGTTGAGAAAATATAGAATTCTCGTTTTTCTAGACGGAAACTCCAGTATTTGGTTAAGTGGAGAGGTTATGGTCAGGAAGACAATTCTTGGGTGTTTGCTTCGGACATCCATGCTAGGAGACTCATCCGTGCGTATCATAGAACTCATCCTGACCGACCTGGTTGCTCAAGTGAGGGTTCGGTGACCCCTCCTCAAGGGGGGGGGTACTGTTGTGAATGGACTTGAAATGAGTTCTGAGCAGAGGCTCCCTCTGGTGGTTACAAGCGGTACTGGAATGTCCAGTGAAGATTGTGAGGAGTGGGAATCAGGTGTTACTGACTGGTCTTATATAAGGGAGTCGCCTTCCCATCAGGGTTGCCGGTGATCAATTGTTCTGGTCTCAATCCTTGAGTTCTGTTTCCTTTGTAGCCTGCTGTGTCGTGTCTGCATCTCCTGCTAACAGATAAGACATTTTCTTCTTTTTGTTTTTGTGCTTGATTTTTGCATTTTGTCCTGCACTTCTGTGGGGGCCTTCAGGGTCCCCTCCGGGGGCTTTTGCCCTCTCAGTTTAGTTCAGCCACTGATGTTTGTACTTTTGCTTTTTCCAGTTTTTTCAGTGGCTGCTGTTTTGATTTTGTTACACCAGAGAACTAATTTAGGTGGTAGAGGTCGTGTGATCTCAGGTGATTTTGAAATTAGTAGAGTTGGTGCTTTTCAGGGTTTTTTGGGATTGCAGTAAGTGCCCTTCCTATCCTTTTCTATTTAGGTAGTTTGGGCCCCAACGTTTGCTCATACTATTTTCTGTCTGTGTCAGTATTTCATCTTGTCTAACCGCCATTACATGTTTGGGGGCTTCCTGTGTTCTTTGGGGATCTGCTCCGGGGCAGATAGCTTTCCTCTGTCTATCTTTAGGTGTAGTTAGTTTCTCAGGCTGTGACGAGACGTCTAGGACCAACGTAGGAACGCTCACGGCTGCCTCTAGTTGTGGTGGTTAGTCAGGGTACTGCAATCTCATAGATTCCAACTTCTCTGGTGTATTGCCTTTTTTACCTGCACTCCTCAGCTACCGTAACATAACAGGGATCACAGTGGATACATTTTATGAGGTAAAATATTTCACTGACTGTTTTTAAAAAATATTTTACCTCACAAAATGTATCCTCTGCGATTTGCTGTAATATCAGTATTGTCTTTTGCTCCGCCCCTGCCCAGGAGCTGTGGTATGTTCTTTACATGGTCAGACACAGGGGTGAGTGTGTCTGACCATGTACGGAGCATACCACATCTCCTTGGCAGGGGAGGAAGCAAAAGACAATACTGACATTACAGCAGGGGATCACAGCGGATTAATTTTGTGAGGTAAACTATTTCACTGAGTGTTTTTAAAAAATATTTTACCTCACAAAATGTATCTTCTGCAATCTCCTGCTGTAATGTCAGTATTGTCTTTTGCTTCCTCCCTTGCCCAGGAGCTATGGAATAACACATGGTGGTACACAGGTCAAAGAAGAGATCACATGAGAGGAGAAGACAGCAGATGGGGGAGAGAGAAAGCGCACATGGGTGAGAGAGACAGAGCACTGTGGGGAGACAGCTCAAATGGGACAGCACATGAGGGGAGAACACAGCACAGGAAGGAGAGAGACAACAGACAAGGAGGATAGCACATGGGGTAGACAGGTCAAAGAAGAGAGCACAGACGGGAGAAGTCAGCACATGGGGAAAGAGAGAGTGGATAGGTGGGTGAGCACATGCTGGGGAGATTCTCAACACTGCAAAGCCTGCCTCCATCGTGACATTACCGACCCCCGATGCGATAGTATAATCAATATGGTCTTAAAGTGCAGCTTTAATTTGAAGGTATGCACATCCTAATTGGAGTAAGGGTTTATGAATTACAGCACTTTAATATGTAGCTTCCTCTTTTTAAAGGGACCAAAAGTAATTTGAGAATTATCTCAAATGCTCTTTAATAGTGTGCATGAGCTAGTCCCTTGTTGATCCATCATCAATTAAGCAGATAAAAGGTCTGCAGCTTATTCCAGGTGTGGTAATTGCATTTGAAAGCTGTTGCTGTGAACCCATAGTTAGGGCCCCAGTCTTAGGGATGGTCCAGGGCCCCTTTCTCTAATCCCGTACAGTCACATGACATTTTTACTGGCTCCAAATTTTCTGGATCTTGACATGAAACTCCTCGCTAACCTTGCAGGGTAGCTGCAGGGTCTCTCTTTCAAGCTGTCTGTCCTATAGTCTAAGGTCTCGTCACAACAGACAGATGAATCGTAACCTTAAATGGTGCTCCCGGATAGGTTTTTTTGAGGTCGGGATAAATTTGTTGCATTTGTTGCAAGCTCTATTTCAGGCTTCATCCATGGTCATCTGGGAGTCAGGTACATTGTTGCTCCAGTCGGTGGATGGATTTTTCATAGCTCTTCCCATCGTTTACGATGACCAGGACTTTGTCTACCTTGCGGAATCTAAACTTCATGGGATCCTGCAGGGAGACCGAATGGCAGAGGAATTTTGTCCTGAATTCTGCAGATGGGCCACTGACACCCAGTGGAATGATCCTGCCCTTAGGAGTCAGTTTTGTCAGGGTCTGTCTGAACGGTTAAAGGATGCATTGGCACAGTACGAAACTCCAGCTTTGCTGGAGGCCGCCATGGCTCTTGCTATATGTATGGATAGATGCCTCAGGGATAGACATGAAGTGACCCCACCCCTTGTGGTACTTCCTAAAGCTGAAATTCTGTTTGTGTGCTCTGAAGAACCTATGCAGTTAGGGGGTCTTCAGCTCGTTATGGGTCTCTTGCGGTTCGCCGTAAAATGGGGGTGTGCAAAAAGGGTCATTTCATTGGGGTTTGTCCTTCTATACCTAAACACCAAAAACCTAGGAAAACTTTTGACCCCAGGTTGTGTGAAAGATTACCACCTAGGCGTGCATGTTTATCTCAGTTTTTCCTACCTGCAGAAGTGATTGTAGGACCAGAAACTGAGACAATATCTGTCCTACTGGAAAGTGGGGCAGGAGCCAATATGGTGGATGCTCGGTTCACTCAGACCCATAGTCTCTCCTGTAGTAAGCTGGTGAAGTCCTTTCCATATTTGCTATAGACTCTGCACAGGGAAGCTTTGCGCAAATAGTTCAGAAGGTGAACCTTCATGTAAGGGCTCTTCGCAGGGAGCTTTTTTCTTGTTACCTTCTGGAAAGTCTCCCTACTTCTATTGTATTGAGTCTTCCCTGGTTGATTAAACATAATCTGGTCATAGACTGGCAGGCCAGAGAGATAATTAAGTGGAGTCATTTTTGCAAAAATAATTGTATAGGTGCTATTATCTCAAGTGTCTCCACCAAAAACATTCCATCTTTTCTGTCTGATTTTAAGGAGGTGTTCTCTGAAAATGGATATGTTAAGAACTACCTCCCCAGCTTCTGAGTACAAAGTTGTCCAAGAACAGATTATACAATCTGTCAGGTTCTAAGAGACAGGCCATGAAAGACTATATCTCTGAGAGTCTTACCAAATGTGATATTAGACCCTCATCTTCACCTGTATCAGTGTCCCTGTTTAGACTTTCATGAGTTATATTTGATTTCTATATGGGACCATATCCCCTCCCACTCATACCTGTTCAATCAGATTATTGGGGCAAAATGGTTCTCCAAGTTGGATCTCAGAGAGCCTATAATCTGAGTAGGATTAAGGAGGGGTATGAGTAAAAGACAGCTTTTAACAGCCCAGAAGTGCATTATGAAAACCTTGTTATACCCTTTGGTTTTACTAATTCTCCTGCTGTGTTCCAACATTTTATTAATTACATCTTCTGTCACCTCATGGATAGATTTGTAGTAGTGTATTTTAATGATATTTTGATCTGCTTGCTCGATCTCAAGTCTCATCAGGTACATGTCAGGCAGGTGTTATAGGTTCTACAGGATAATAAACTATGCCAAGTTCGATAAGTGTGTAATTTCCGTACAAGAGGTTTAGTTCTTAGGTTTCTTAGTGTCAGCCACAGGTTTTTGCATGGATCCTGATAAGGTCCGAGCAGTTCTGGAATGGAACCTCCAAGAATCTGAAAGCATTATAATACTTTTTGAAGTTTGCAGTCTATTATCGGAAATTTTTCCAAAACTTCTCAGCTATTGTCAAACCCCTCAGTGAACTGACTAGGAAAGCTACGGATGTCTCGAGGTGGTCCGACTGCCTCGGCAGGAATTTTCTTCTTTGAAAATATATTTTTCCACTGCACCAGTACTTATCCAACCTGATGCTTTTCAACCATTTTTTGTCTAGGTTGATGCTTCTGAAGTGAGGTGAGGGCTGTATTGTCTCAAGGGTTTTCGCCTGGTAAATGGCATCAATGTGTCTACTCTAAAAAGTTGTCGTCGGCTGAAAGAACTTTTGGCCATTAAGTTGGCATTTGAGGAATGGCATCATTTTTTGGAGGGGGCTGTTCACCCAGTCACAATCGTCACTTATCACAAAAACTTGATGCACCTTGAATCTGCTAAATGTCTTAATCCCAGGCAAGCTAAATGATCTTTGTTATTCACCAAGTTTAATTTTGTGGTCACTTACCGACCTGGGATTAAGAACGTCAAAGCGGATGCTTTGTCTTGAAGTTTCTCTGGTGGTGGGAGTACTGATGGAGCTTGGACGTCCTTTCTCTTTGTGTTTGGTGGCCAAAGTTGCTTATGGATGTAGTTGACTTCGTGTCCTCATGTAGTGTTTGTGCATATTCCAAGACCCTGAATATTCATCCGTCTGTGGCTTTTTTTTACCATTAACCATTTTAGACCATCCATGTGCTCATTTATCCATGGATTTCATTACAGATCTTCAGTCATCCTTTGATATAAAATTTATCTTAGTTGTAGTGGATAGGTTTAGTAAAATGGTGCACTTTATTGCTTTACCTGCTCTCCCTAATGCCAAGACACTGGTTCAGTTGTTTGTCACTGAGATCGTGAAGCTTCACGGGGTTTCCTCTGATGTGGTGTCCGATCAGGGGACCTCTATTTCTATCTAAATTTTGGAGGGCATTTTGGTCTCTTTTTAGGGATGCATCTATAATTGTCCTCGACGTTCCATCCTCAAACTAAGGCCGGGGTCACACTTGTGAGAAACTTGCATGAGTCTCGCACCTCAATACCCGGCACTTCCACCGGCACTCGGTACGGAGCGTTCAGCTGTATAGAAATACATGCAGCTGCACACTAAGGTCCCGAGTGCCGGCGCCAGTGGGTATTGCGGTGCGAGACTTGTGCGAGTTTATCAAAAGTGTGATCCCTGCCTTATGGTCAGACTGAAAGCCTAAACCAAAGTTTGGAGACATACTTCAGATGTTTTGTGTCAGATAACCAGGAGTATTGGTCTTCTTTATTACCACTGACTGAGTTTTCGTTAAACATTCGTCGTAGTGAATCCACTGGTAAGTCACAATTTTTTGGCGCATATGGCTTACATCCACAATTCTGTACCATCAGTAAAGATGAGTCTTCGCGGTTCCTGTGGAGGAATAATTTTCTTCTTCACTCTCATCTATGTGGGAAGGGGTTCAGAATAATTTAAAATGTATGGCTGATAAGAAACGATTGTCAGGTCCATCAAAACTATTAAACTGCAAGTTCCTTCTTGGAAATTGGGTCCTAGTTTTATTGGTCCTTACAAGGTGGTCGTCATAATCAGCCCTGTAGCTTTTCTTCTCAAGTTTCCTCTGACTCTCAATAACCATAATGTTTTCCACAGGTCTTTGCTCAAAAAATTTGTTGCGCCTGTGTAACCGTCACCTTTACAACCGACACCAGTTATTATTGATGGCAATTTAACATACATAGTAACATAGTTTCTAAGGTTGAAGGAAGACTTTAAGTCCATCTAGTTCAACCCATAGCCTAACATGTTGATCCAGAGAAAGACAAAAAAAACCCATGTGGCAAACACTAAGCTCCACATTGGGGAAAAAAATTCCTTTCTGACTCCACATACAGCAGCCTGACTAGTTCCCTGGAGTAACGCCCTATCAAGGAATCAAGTATATATCACCTGTAATATTATACTTTTCAAGAAAGGCATCCAGGCCCTTCTTAAATTTTAGTAGTGACTCACTCATTACAACATCATACGGCATTCCATAGTCTCACTGCTTTTACAGTAAACAATCCGCGTCTGTGATTATGTTTAAACCTTCTTTCTTCCAGACGTAGAGGATGTTTTTGTCCCCATCTCAGGTCTAAGAGAAAAAAGATCATTAGAAAGGTCTTTGTGCTGTCCCCTCATACACATTAACATAAGAACACCTCTAAGCCTTTGTTTTTCCAAACTAAATAACCCCAAGTGTAATAACCTGTCTTGGTATTGCAGACCCCCCAGTACTCTAATAACCTTGGTCGCTCTTCTCTGCACCCGCTCTAGTTCAGATATGTCATTCTTATACACCGGAGACCAGAACTGTACACAGTATTCGAAGTGTGGCCGCACTAGTGACTTGTATAGAAGTAAAATTATGTTCTCCACATGAGCATCTATGCCTCTTTTAATGCATCCCATTATTTTATTCGCCTTTGCAGCAGCTGCCTGACACTGGCCACTAAATGTGAGTTTGTCATCCACCCATACACCCAGGTCTTTTTCAGTGACAGTTTTGCCCAGTGTTTTACAGTAAAGCACATAATTATACATCTTATTTCCTCTGGTATAAAAAATCATTGATTCTCGTATGGAATGCCGCTCTGTACCTTGTACATTGGAAGGAATATGGTCCGGAGGAGATGTGGGTGCCGGCATCTGAGGTTAATGCTGATAGGTTAATATGGTCCTTTCATTTGGCCCATCCATATAAACCTTGCCCTAAGGATACTGAGGTCACTAGTAGAAGGGGGTACAGTCACAAGCGGGTCACATCCTCTGAGATCTGGGGTTAGAAAATCACATTTTCCCTTTCCCTAATCATGTACAGTCACAGTGTGACAGCTGAAAAAGAAGAAGAAATCCATCAGATAGATATCAGAAATGTTAAAAGTGGCCAATTCAACAGTTTGTTGTATTCTACAAAAAAGGAACGCACTGGTGAGCTTGGGAACTCAAAAAGGCCTGGACGTCCGCAGAAGACAACGTAGATGATTCAGAATCCTTACCGTGGTGAAGAAAAACCCCTTCACAACATCCACCCAAATGGAGGACACTCTCCAGGAAGTTGATGTTTCTGTGTGAAAGTCTACCATAAATAGAAGACTTCAAGAGAGCAAATAGAGGATTCACTATACGATGGATACCATTAATCAACCTTAGAAACAATAAGTCCAGATTAGACTTTGCCAAAAAAAATCTAAAGCAGTCAGCCCAGTTCTGGAAAAGCATTCTTTAGATCAGACTGTACCTGAATGATGGGAAAAAAGTATGGAGAAGTCTTGAAATGGCTCATGATCCAAACCATACCACATCCTCTGTAAAACATGGTGAGGTAGTGCGATGGCATGGGCATTCATGGCTTCCAATGGCACTAGTCACTAGTGTTTTTGATGATGTGACTAAAGACAGAAGCAGCCGATGAATTTTGAAGTGTACAGGGCTATATTTTCTGCTCAGATTAAACCAAATGCAGCAAGATTGATTGGATGGAACAGATGGACAATGACCTAAAACATACTGCGAAAGCAACACAGCAGTTTTTTGAGGCAAAAAAGTGGAATATTTTGCGATGGCCAAGTCAATCACCATATCTCAACCCCATAGACCATGGATTTCACATGGTTAAGAATAAACTTAGTCCCGAAGGACCCACAAATAAGCATCAACTGAAGTCAGCCACCGTAACGACCTGGGAAAGCATCACAAAGGAGGAAATCCTGTGTCATTGTCTGCAAAGTATTCTCTACAAAGTATTAAAAATTAACTTTTTATTTTTGGTACAGTTGATTTGTCCAATTAATTTTGAGCCCCTGAAATGAGTAGACTTTGTAGAAAAGTGTTTGTAATTCCTAAACGTTTCACAGTATATTTTCGTTCAACCCATTTACTTAAGCCTGAAAGTCTTCACTTCAATTGCATCTCAGTTCTTGCATTTTAAATAAAATATAGTGACATGGAGAGCCCTAATCATGAAGATTTGGTCACTGTCCAAATATTTCTGGACCTAACTATATAGTGATAATAACTGATTACTTTTTTAGTGATTTTGCCAGCACAATGGCTTTTATCAAATGTATAAGCTGTGTTGAACTAACATGATGAAGTATTGATTTTAGCTTTAATGGAAAAAGTGACAAATGGAGTGTAATGCAATTGTGTAATAATGCATGTCCTTATAAAGATGTTTTCCAACTGCTCTGTTTACCTCCACATCCCTCACTCTCCATGCACTCAGATGCACTTTATCTCTGCATTCACAGACATTGGATGGTGACAGACTCATGTTGCTGGACCATTGTACATAATTAGCATTTTTTTCCTTTTCTGTCTCTCCTGTTTCCTTACATATTGTAAGCTCTTGTGAGGAGGGTTTTAATTCTTGATTATTTCGTTAAACTGTAACGTCTGATTTAGCTTGTACATGTATCCTTTGATTTCTAAAGTGGTAGAGAATATGTTGATGTTGCTTAAAGAAGACCTGTCACCAAATCAAAAGTGCAAGTTTGTTCTCTTGTTCTATTACTGCTGCTTTCCTGAGTATACCAATGTTTGTTTTTTTAATCTGCTAATTTGGTTCCAGATATATGGTCATTTTTATTTGGTTGTCACGGCTCTTTTGTTGGGTGTCCTGGGACCAGGGGCTCCTTCCCTGTCCCTAACGCTAGGGGCGCCCTACCTCACCCGGTTCCCCGGATTGCTTCTAATGGTGAAGATGCCGGGGCCACATACCTTGCCTTAGCTCCTGAATCCGCCCTCAGTCTTTACCCTTCCCACACCCAGGGAAGAGTGGAGTAGTAATGTACCGCAATACACCAACCAGACTAACAAGGTAAATACAAACAGGGATAAAGAAAAATACCAATCATACAAATATACTTACACAAACAACAGAGGAATGCATCATTGGAGTGGAGGATGGGGTAAAACTAAAATAGGAGAAAGAGGGGAAATTAGCAAGCTTCCAAAACTTAGCAACAGTCACAGATAAAGCCACCAAACGCCTTCTCAAATAACAGCCAGCAACCTCCCACCATGCAGCATAAGCTATCTCTGGCAATGAGTGCTTGCCAGGGCCCAAATTATATACGAGATGGGAGTAGCTAACAGTGAACAGCTGGGAGCC
>JARQOD010000001.1:209826011-209866261 GCA_033576555.1 Oophaga sylvatica
AACATGAATAATGAAATGTGAATAAAAGCAGGCCCCTTTTTTTCCATTCAATTACCACTTTTCAGTAGGGGAAATAAACAAACATGAATTAAAACATATTCAAAGCTCGGGTCAAAGTTTTAAGAACCAACAAGATGAAATTCATTCCCAGATCTAAAAGGGGGACCAAACTTTTCTGTAGAAGCAAGTGTTTCCCTAAAACCCCCAAAAACCCTACACTTTTCAGGCCTTTGATGTTTTTTTATTTTTAAAGGGGAAGGTATTTTTTGGGGTTTTAATAATTTATGGAACCTTAGTGTGTGTTTTCATAAATCTTTGCTATTTACAAGTAACTACAAACATATTTAGAGATCTCATAACAAACATCAAAATTTATATATTTTGAAGCCAAACACAAAAAGTTAAAAAACAAAAAAATTTTGCAAAATTCTGTTTAAAGAGTAAATGGACTTAAATTTCAAAAATTTTCCCCGGGTCGAAGTGTTCTTGGTGTAGGTTTGTGCTAGGCTTCCCTGATCGCCCCCCCAATTGGGGAATCGTCGCTTCTCGTTGGATTCAAGTGATGCTCATTTTCCAAAAAAGCCCAAGGGGTTTCCGTAAAGTTTCTGCTGTGCCTGAGGAAACAGCACTTCTGATGTATGCAAATTCCCTCTTAAAAAAATGGATTGTACTCTATAGCCCACCTTTGGAAAAGCATCCAAAAGTACAATAAACCCCTTTAACGGTCTTGTAAAATGACTTAGGAAATTTTAGGTACTTGAGGATCTAAAATCCAAAGGGGGCCCTAAAGGTAAAAGTCCTTTTTTTTTTTAAAGCCCATTTTGCAAAAAAATTTTCCCCGGGGACTTGGCCGGCGAATAAGCCCCTTACCTCGACCCGCCAGAGTGGTAGTCCCCCCCCCACAAGGAGAAACCTTACCCCTTAGAACCCACTTCTGAATGTTGATTTTTAATGATTAGCAAGACTTGGACGCCCATAAGATATAAACGATTAGCATATTTCCCAGCAATGAAAGTTAATACATGACTGCTGAAGAAATGTATAGGACTGCTGTAGACCCTCATCCTTGAATAAATTTCAATGTTGGAAATAACCCTTTAATTCTATATATGTACAGCAATTAGACTTAAACAAATAAAGATATAGTAAATCTAGGGCTACATGGCAAGCTTGGCCACAACACGGGTTGCATAGCCCGAGATGGCTATATGTCAGGCAGTATGCCAAAACAAGTAGCAAAAAAATCAACTGGTTCTAATTTTATTGTGACAACACCATGTGGATCAGAACGCTCCGTCATGCATTTACATTATGGTGTAATGTAACAATTGCCATAGAGCAATTATTGGCTTCAAGGACCTGTGTCTCTGCCAAATTACCTGTCTAACTCCACGCCTAACACATCCGTGTGAATTTTAACATCCATGGGAAATGTGTTATCTGTATTGTAATGTGTCATCCATATTGCTTCTGTGTGACATTCGTGTTGGATCCATTTTTCTTTTCTGATTTGCATCCATGTTTCACTGATCCTCATAGATTTAAATGACCAATCCTGATCTGCAAAAAGGGATCAGCCTGGGATGTTCTCAGAGTCTTATGGATCTCACACATGGATGTGTTTTTTCACTGATGTTTGTATAGATCTGTGAAATTCTATTGGTCTGTGATCTGTCCAAGAATAAAACAGACAGATGTTATACTTATTATCTCTTTATACATTCTTTTGTTGTACTTGCGATGTGATACCTAATGTACTGTATGTAATCTTTTATGATTCTTTAATTAATAGATTGACATTTAAATCAGAGGACACATGGGCAAATAATGGTCACGATACCAAATAAGAGATTAATGAGGATAACTAGCAATATATAAGATAAAACAATGTATCCATTGCTATTGTTGGTCGGTTATTTTCATTTTCTAACCTTTAATTAAATGTACACTTTTATGTTTCTTTTTCATTGAAAACAATGCAGCATGAACTCTCCAGTGCCCACACTGCTCATATACTGAAAAATGTAGCCCATTTACCCTGTTCATGTTCTTCATTTAATAACCGAGAATTAAGACCTGTCTACAGTAGCCACACTGGTTGTTGATAGTTTTTGTCTTTCATTGTCTGCCACTAACTTTCAATACCCCTAACTTTCTTGGGCCATGCAACCTGTGTTGTGGCCACAGTTCTATCTCCTTTTTTGTCATTATACTATGATTTGGTAATATTTTAATGCCCAATGGAGCACACTTTTCTATGTAAAGTGTTAATAATGCTCTTTCTGTAGGATTATTTTTTGAGATTTTATTTGCTAAGTGGTTACTGTTATTCCATGTATCTTTAAACCTGATTGGGTACTATTTAGCCAAAATTAAAATGAGAATGGATACATTTATGTTCAATCGTATGTTCTCCCATTATACAGATGTGCTCAAAAGTTTACATACCACGGCAGAATTTTTGCTCTCTTGGCCTTTTTTCAGAGAATATGAATAATTTCACCAAAACTTTTTCTCCACTCATGGTTAGTGGTTGGGTGAAGCCATTTGCTTGTAATCATTGTGCATAAAAGCTAAGTGAGTTTCTGGGATCCAGACAGACTCTTGCATCTTTCATCCAGCCACTGACATTTCTGGATTGTGAGTCATGGGAAAGCAAAAGAATTGTCAAC
Organism: Oophaga sylvatica; assembly: GCA_033576555.1. Classification (NCBI taxonomy): domain Eukaryota; kingdom Metazoa; phylum Chordata; class Amphibia; order Anura; family Dendrobatidae; genus Oophaga; species Oophaga sylvatica. The sequence continues at coordinate 209,828,684 of JARQOD010000001.1, forward strand.
GTATCTACGGGAAAAGGTAGTTGAACTGTATAAAACAGGAAAGGGATACAAAAAGATATCCAAGGAATTGATAATGCCAGTCAGCAATGTTCAAACTGTGATTAACAAATGGAAAATCAGGGACTTTGTAAAAAAGTTTCAAGATGCACAATAAGGAGGCACTTGAAGAAAAATGGGCTGCATGGTCGAGTCACCAGAAGGAAGCCATTACTGCGCAAATTCCACATTGTATCTCGCCTACAATACACAAAACAGTACAGAGACAAGCCTCAAAACTTCTGGAACAGGGTAATTTGGAGTGATAAGACCAAAATTGAACTTTTTGACCACAACCATAAATATTACATTTGGAGAGAGGTCAACAAGGCCTATAATGAAAGGAACACAGTTCCTACTGTAAAGCATGGAGGTGGATCGCTGATCTTTTGGGGTTGTGAGCTACAAAGGCACAGGAAACTTGGTCAAAGTTGAAGGAAAGATGAATGCAGCTCATTATCAGCAAATACTGGAGGGAAATTTGAAATCATCAGCCCGGAAGCTGCGCATGGGACGTTCTTGGAAGTTCCAACATGACAACGATCTAAAAAACAAGGCCAAATCGACATGTCATTGGCTACAGCAGAACAAGTGAAGGTCTGGAGAGGCCATCTCAGTCTCCTGACCTCAATATCATTGAGCCACTCTGGGGAGATCTCAAGCATGCAGTTCATGCTAGACTGCCCATGAATTTACAGGAACTGGTGGCTTTTTGCAATGAAGAGTGGGCAGCTTTATCATCTGAGAAAATAAAGAACCTCATCCACAACTACCACAAAAGATTTCAAGCCATCATTGATGTTAGAGGGGACAATGCACAATATTAAGATATGGGGTATGTAAACTTTTGATCAGGGTCATTTGGATGTTTTGGGTTGTCATTATGATTTAAAGAGAGAAAACACAGTAGTTTGAAGATAACTGGCTTCACCCAATCACTAACCATGAGTGGAGAAAAAGTTTTGGTGTTATCATTTATATTCTCTGAAAAAAGGCCAAGAAAGCAAAAAGTCTGCCGTAGTATGTAAACTTTTGAGCACAACTGTACAAAGAGTTGGCAGCTCGTATCAGTAATAGCTTCCAGTGGTTTTGATAAATAATTAATCTTATTTTGGCTTTTTAAGTGCTGCGAACTGGCAGTAGAAAACAAGCATCAAGATTTGCAATGAATGAAAACAAAACTATACTTAAAGAGGTTGTCCACTACTTTATCATTGATGACCTTGTTGATTTGAATAGGAGGCTGATGTGCAGTACACAGCCGCGACCACTTTTAGAAGATGGAGCAGCTCCGCAATTGAGGATTTCCCCACCTAGAGTGGCTGATCACTGGGGGTGCCGGGTGTTAGAGCCCTACTGATCAGACATTGATGATCTATCTTAACCCCTTAATGTCCAATGACGGACAGAGTCCGTCATTAGACGCCTTCCCCTGTTTGGTACAGGCTCCGGCGATGAGCCCACACCTTTTTCGGCACATGATAGCTGATCTGTAGAGCTGATATGTGCCCGGAACAGCCGCAGGTGGAATCGCGATTCACCTGTGGCTGTTAACATGTTAAATGCCGCTGTCAAACTGACAGCGGCATTTAACATGCATGCGCAGGAAGGGCATCATTACCTCCCATCGGCGCCAGTGTTACATGACTGCGGGTCGCCGATGGGTTGGCATGACAACCCAGGGTTAGCAGAAGCCCCCTTTGGTTGTCATTGCTGGATCGCTATGATCGCCGCCTGGTGGCCGGCGCTCATAGCAAGTGAGCATATTTGCTACATAAAGCAGGGCGATCGGACAACTGCAGCTTAAAGTCTCCCATGGAGACTATTGATGCAAGTAAAAAGCAAATAAAAAATGTTTTAAAATATTTAAAAAAAAAATGAAAGGGAACCTGTCACCCTCCAGGGCCTATTAAAGTAAGAGAGCCACCTTCAGCTGCACTAAGGCTGCATTCTGTGAAGGTGGCTCTTATGTTTCTTATCACTAGGATCGCTGAAATAATGACTGTTAAAAATTGACCACCATACCTCTATTGAGTCAAGGAGGTACGTTTTCTCCCCCTGACTTAACCGCCTGTCAGCCGTCCAGCATTCCACTCTGGGCTCCTGTCACCGCCTCCTCTCTTTCTTGTTTCATCACCGGCACCTGCGCTGTGCAATCAGTTCTCGGGCATGTGCAGTGCGCGCTGCCCGGTAACTTACATCTGGTGATGTAATGATATAGCGCCTGAGTGTAGCAGAGGCACCAGATCCCGCACCCGCAGTGTGTTATGTATTCACACTGCGGGGCTGGGAATCTGGTGCCTGCGCAGTGAGGATCTCTGCCCCTGTCCCCATCTCCCTCCACCTCTTTCCTCCACTGGAATACGTCGGCAGCGTTACTGTGAAGCTGAAGCTCACTATGATGCTACCGACGTATTCTGGTGGAGGAAAGAGGCGGAGGGAGTGATCCTCACTGCGCAGTCACAAGATTCCCAGCCCTGCAGTGTGAATACATCATAACACACTGCGGGGCAGAATCTGGAGCCTCCAGTACATGCAGGCGTGATATGATTACATCACCAGATGTGAGTTCCCGGGCAGCGCACACTGCACATGCCCGAGAACTGATTGCATAGTGCAGGTGCCGATGACGAAACAAGAAAGAGAGGAGGCGGCGACGGGAGCCCAGAGGGGCATGATGGACGGCTGACAGGCGGTTGAGTCAGGGGAGAAAACGTACCTCCCTAACTCAATAGAGGTATGGCGGCAAATTTTTAAAAGTCATTATTTCAATGATCCTAGTGATAAGAAACATAAGCGCCACCTTCACAGAATGCAGCCTTAGTGCTGCTGAAAGTGGCTCTTTTACTTACTAGGCCCTGGGGGGTGACAGGATCCCTTTAAAGTTCAAATCACTCACCTTTCGCCCCATTCAAAATCAAACAATTAAAAAATCAAATTTACGCATATTTGGCATCACCGCATTCAGAATTGCCCAATCTATCAATATATAAAAAGATTAATCCAATCAGTAAACGGCATAGCAAAAAAAAAATCAAAATGCCAGAATTACATTTTTTGTCACTGCAACAGTGCAATAAAATGCAATAACGGGCAATCAAAAGATCATATCTACACCAAAATGGTATCAATATAAATGTCAGATCCGCATGCAAAAAATAAGCCTTCACCCAGTCCCAGATCCCGAAAAAAGGAGACATTACGGGTCTTGGAAAATGGCAACATTTGTCTATGAACTCGTAATGACCTGGAGAACCGTAATGGAGGGTCAGTTTTAGCATTTAGTGAACCTAGTAAAAAAGCCAAACAAAAAACAAGTATGGGATTGCACTTATTTGCAATTTCACCGAACTTGGAATTTTTTTCCCGTTTTCTATTACAAGACATGGTTAAAACAATGGTGTCGTTCAAAAGTACAACTCGTCCGCCAAAAAAATAAGCCCTCACATGGCCATTTTGACTAAAAAATAAAAAAGTTATGGCTCTGCTAAAAAGGGGAGCAAAAAATTAAAATGCAAAACCAAAAATACCCCTGGTCATAAAGGGGTTAAGGAAAGGCCATCAATGATAAAGTAGTGCGCAACCTTTTTAATGGGGTTTTCCAGCACTACTTTGTTTTACTGTGGGCCTAAAAACTAAAAGGCAAGAAGTTGCTAAAATATTCAACTAACTTGCCTGTTGTACATGGCATCGGCTCAGAGCTGTCACTACCAGCTGCTCCTGCCGGCTATTCAGCTGCTCCATGAAAAAAAGTTCTTCCGCTGACCTCATATCATAGAATCATAGAATGTTAGAGTTGGAAGGGTCATTGTGTCCAACTGCCTGCTTAATGCAGGATTCACTAAACCATCACATAAAGATGTCTGTCAAGCCTCTGTTTGAAGACTTCCATTGAAGGAGAGCTCACCACCTCTCGTGGCAGCCTGTTCCACTCATTGATCATCCTCACTGTCAAAAAGTTTTTTATAATATCTAATCTGTATCTTCTCTCTTTCAGTTTCTTTCCATTGTTTCTCGTGTTTCCATGTGTAGATGAGAATAAGGATGATCCATCTACACTGTGACATCATCCCTTCAGATATTTGTAGATAGTTATTAAGTCTCCTCTTAGCCTTTTATTTTGCAAGCTAAACATTCTTAGATTCTTTAACTATTCCTCGTAGGACATACTTTGCAGTCCAATCACCATCCGGGTAGCTCTTCTCTGAGTCACCAAAGCAGTTTGTTGTACCGATATTGAGCAGTCACAAACTGTCCCTGCTGGTGTTTTTGCTGCTTCCGATAATTTCACATCGACAGAGAGGCAGCTTCTCTTCTACTCTGCTCTGTTGACTGGGCAAGATTGCCAATATCATGCTGATTGACAGCCAGCTTTCTGCAGTTAAACAGCATGGAGCGAGCTGTCAATCAGCATGACATCGGCCGTCATGACCCATCAACAGAACAGAAGAGAACCTGCTTCTCAGTCGATGTGAAGTCAGCGGAAGCCACAGAATCGCCAACAGAGGTAGTCTATGACCATTCTGTTCTGGCAGAGATCTGCGCTGGGCACAAGAAGCAGGTAGTTAGTAATTACCTGCCTGTTAGTTCTTATGCCCATAGTAAAAGAAAATAGTCTCAGATAACCCATTTAAACAATGTTTAAAGTTACATTTGAAAACCATACAAGCTGAAGCATAAAAGATATTCCATATTTTAAAAGTCACTAAAACGAACATTACACTATCTTACATATCTCAACAGACTGTTGATCCTAGGTATGCCTATTTATGTGCCATAGAATGGTGAATCAGTGTTTATGATCAGATTTTTTCATTGTGGTCATTACTTTCTTTAGTGGCATGCATGGGCCTAGTGGAGTGTGTACTCCCAAAACCATTAGAAAAGGTTAAAGTTTTCCTAGTATATTGGGTTGGGATCAGGAGGGCTGGCTTCACTCACATAGACAGTCAGGGTGCTTGTAAATTCTTGAGCTTTGCCTCTTCCTTGCCAACCTTTGCAGTAAATCCTTCCCCTGTAGAACACTTAAATAAGTCACTATATTGTCATTTGCGTCACATGCTACTAAAAACACTCCGTGATGAGGATGACAAAGATCAGTATCTTTGAGTTCTTTGAGCTGCCTGACACTGTGTACACACTTCACAATGTCTAGGTAATACATACCACCCACCAACAATTACTTTACCAGGTATCTTGTGAGGCGGGGAAGATGAAACATATTTTTTGTCATTGACAAAAATTTTAAAGGAGTTGTTCCCTATTTTAATATCATGAACAGATGCTCTGTAATTTAAAAGTGAATATACTTGCTTATTAATCCCACACCTTCTCTTTGTAACCCTGCCCTTCTCTTTTTCTCTTCCAGCAGAGATGGTGCAAGAATACTGAATCCAAAAAGTGGCCATGAGGGTGACCAGTGCATCACTGTTGTGGTCTGGGACTGGTTGCTACAGTCATGCCCCATCCATGTCAAATTTTGGAGAGGATATTGAGAGTTTCAACTCAGCTTCTGCTCCAGAAACTCCTTACCCTAATAATGGCATGAAATCACAGGCAAAACTAGCAGGGATGACAGGTGAGCTAGTTGCTCTAGACCAACTAACGTGGAGGGCCTACTGGCTACTCACCAAGCATGATTATCATCTGACCCCCTTTTCTACACACTTTATAAAAGTGTCTAATGAGGCTCAAAGCTGCGGTAATTCCAGCTCCAGTAGCTCAAAACATGTCTAAAACCCTTAGTATACATGGCATGTTTTTCAGAATTCTGGCTCAGTTTTCGGCAGTGTTCTGGAACATTTTAATTAGTAAAATTTCCCTATATGTTAGTAAGGTTCACTGAGCACCATTGGGATTCATCTTATGATGTATCAAGCCGAGACTTCTATTAGAAACATAAGCTGCGAAGAAAAAGTGAACAAAGCCCTAATGTGTAATATTTGGGGGTGAATAATTATATTTGAAGGCTAGTTGTACTAAAAGTGATTGTAATGCAAGAATGGTGTGATCACAGCTGTGAAAATAACCAGCTCTAATCACTGATTTCACCATGAAACCTTTCAATATATTTCTCACGATAGCATAAAAAGACAAAGATAATGAATTTTAGGGCTTTAAATAGTAAGAACAGTTAGTGCTCCATTAATGTGACAATGTTTAACACCTACACCAGTGTGCTGTTAAATGAGACCTGACCACCTACATTTTTAATTAGTTCCATATGGCAATAATCTCTACCCATTAGTTAACTAGGTTGCATTTTTGAATCTGACCTGGAGGTTAAAAAGAGTGCGCTCTCTGGCATGTAAACTTTGCTACTCAGGTTTGATTGTTTATGAGTTTTCCAATGCAACTTAAACTTTAGGTAACATCTGCATCCCATTTACTTGTATATAAAAATGATCATTACTCATACACAGTTTTGCTTCTATAAAGAGGCCAGGGTTTGACCTTTTCTGTGCCTGTTAGACATTTTATTTACCTGCTGATGCATACAAAACTAAAGGTAGCAAAACGCAAATATACACAGTATAATAAAATAATAATAATAGAAAATAAATTACCGTAATGGGATTTTAAGTAATAGAGACATAAAACATTATCATTGTATATTGAAAAATTACATCAATTTGTGTAACGTATCTTGTGGTTTAGTTACTAAATATTACACTATATTACCATCTCATGGTTTCTTATAAATGTAAGTATTAATTGCTTTCTCCTACGCTAAGCAAACATAGCAGAGGACTTGTTTCATAGTTCAAGTATATGGTGATCGAATGAGAGCAAAACACAGCAGCAGTACAATTTGCTCTTTATTCCTAGTCTCCAGGCTAATAGCTTTTGCCTAGACATATGCATTGAGCCAGTAGCATAAGCTGTATGAGCAATGCTTAGAATTCAGTCATTGAAAATTCACAAATACTGAAGAATTTTAGAAAAGTTCAAGTTGCTATTATTGAGTTATTTAGGACTTTCTTCTTCTATGGGGCTTAGCACGTGTATGTGCATATATACTGTATATATATATATATATATATATATATATATATATATATATATAGGAGTGGCTCAAAAAGAAGCACATTAAGGTCATGGAGTGGCCTAGCCAGTCTCCAGACCTTAATCCCATAGAAAACTTATGGAGAGAGTTGAAGCTCCGAGTTGCCAAGTGACGGCCTCAAAATCTTAATGATTTAGAGATGATCTGCAAAGAGGAGTGGACCAGAATTCCTCCTGACATGTGTGCAAAACTCATCCTCAATTACAAAAAACGTCTGACTGCTGTGCTTGCCAACAAGGGTTTTGCCACCAAGTATTAAGTCTTGTTTGCCAGAGGGATCAAATACTTATTTTTCCCTGCAAAATGCAAATAAATTTATATCATTTATACAATGTGATTTTCTGGATTTTATTTTTGATATTCTATCTCTCAATGTTAAAATTAACCTACCCATAAATTATACACTAAACTGAAAACGCCCTATTAGGCACACAACTGGAAATAAATAAATTTAGCTGACCCACCTGGACGCCCAATAGTTTCAGGGATAGGGGGGGCTATGCGAAGTAGTGTGCAATATGATAGATTTCTATCTAAAACCGTTGGTCTCTACCTTACCCTCATTCATTAAGGATACCACAGCAGCTCTGGGACATATTGATGGCCTGACTCTACAGGATAATATGATTATGGTCACAGCTGACATTGAGAGTCTATATACATCTATTAGACACGCAGATGGAATTAAAGCAGCCATGTGGTTCCTACAGTCTAGTAATTCTAACAAACCGTTAACTGACTTTATTGGAGAGTTACTTGAGTTTGTGTTGAGGCATAATTGCTTCATATTCAATAATCAGGTATATCTCCAACTACAGGGAACAGCGATGGGGGCCACATGTGCCCCTTCATATGCTAATCTATTTCTCGGGGCCTGGGAACGAAACATCTTTCAGAGCAACTTGGTACCACACATAGACAAGATACACCATTGGATTCGATACATCGATGATGTATGGTTTGTGTGGGAGGGGTCTAGGGAGGAACTGAGTTCCCTCATGGATAGCCTTAATAACAACACATTGAACATCAAACTGACATACACAGCAGGCCGTCAGGTCAATTTTCTTGATGTGGATATCAAGGCCAATGAATATGGGATGCTAGTCACTGATGTGTATAGAAAACCCACGGCTACTAATACCATCTTACATGCCCAGTCATCCCATCTTAAAAGCACAATACGTAGTATCCCGGTGGGCCAACACCTGAGAATTAAGAGAATTTGCTCTACGGAGGAAAATTTTCAGAAACAATCCAGGGATCTCTACAGCAGGTTTAGAGATAGAGGGTACAGCCATAGGACCATACGCAAGGGTTATCAAAGAGCCAATGAGGTTCCAAGAGACAGACTTCTGTATCAGTCATCCTCACATAGGGAGCAGAAAGTGGGAGATGTTAGATTCATCACGCCATATAACAAACAGTGGGACGAGCTTGTTGGTATACTCCATACACATTGGAAGGTGTTACACACTGATCCAATCTTGAGGAACTTGATTCCATCGGCACCGAAAGTCACAGCAAAAAGATCCAAAAATCTGAAGGACCTTCTAGTGCATAGCCACTACAATTCGGAATCACAACAGAATAGGGAAAGACATTCCGCTCCTCTACAGGGATTTTATCCATGCGGTCTTTGCAAAGCCTGCAGAAATTTGACTAAATGCAGAGAATTCCCTAACTCGGATGGCACACGCACTTTCAAAATCTGGCACAGACTAACGTGCTCCTCAACAGGAGTTGTTTACCTCGCCCATTGCCCTTGTATGAAAATCTACGTAGGCATGACCACTCGGGAATTTAAAATCCGGGTTAGGGAACATATACGGGACATAGACAAGTCTAAAATTCTGACCTTGGAGGAACCACTAAAGACCCTTCCTAGACACTTTAGGGATTTTCATAATTCCGATTCCAGTCTTTTGAAACTAAGGGCTATAGATCAAGTTTCCATGGGCCAGAGAGGAGGCGATTTGTTCAAAAGGTTGGCACAAATAGAGAGTAAGTGGATCTATCGTCTTCAAACAGTAACTCCTAAAGGCCTTAATGAAAACTTTGGGTTCAGTTCCTTTTTATAGACATTGGCATTTTTTAATAGTGGGTTGGTTCAGTGGGGGGTTTATCATTTTTTCTCTTTTCTTTTTTCCTTTTTTATTTTTCATATGTGTTCTAATCACATGTTTTATTCTTATTTTTACTTTATTGTTACTAATATATGTATTCTTTTTAGGCTTCGTAACCATTCTTTCTGATATTCCGTTTTGGCACTTTATCATCACGATTATGTTGATCGGTGGGTTCTCTGCGTATGAACATCACAAAGAAAATAAAGATATCACTGTGCTTTATATATGGATGGTCCACTAGTACCCATTCTACTGCATCTGTAGATGTTCATTTTCATCTGTATTGATCACTTTTTATGTCTTATTTATCATTTATTATTTTTTACCGTATGTAACACTTCGAGCACTCATGTTCATTCACACTGCTCATACCACTCCGCTATCACTATTAATGTTATAGTATGTTGGTGGACATTATGTATAACTCCTTTTTGTTAAATATCTGTGTTTATTAGAATTTATGCATATACACAGGAGTCACCATCACTTATCACTACTGTAGGACCCATGTGCACTTGTCACCACCATATAACTTTCATTTAGTGGAGCTGACGCATGTGAAAGCTGCCGCGGCGGTCGGCAGTCTTGGTAAGCGGGCACAGGAAGCAGTACGCATGCGCCGACTCAATGTACGGCCCATTCGCATTTGCATTCCACGGCCGCAATCCAAGACGCCATTCAGATAGCTGACGTCAGCGACACATGCGCACCAAAGCTCCACACAATTACACACCTGCACATAGCGGAACTTGTCAGTCTGCTGGCTGCTGCAGCCTATTTAAGACACACACCCCACCCAGCCTGCGTTCGCCTCCTGACGAAGGGACGAAACGCGCGTTGGGGCGCCTTGGGGAGACCACACCATACTGACCGCCACCAATGTAAGTTTTACCTGTGGATTTTGATCAACATACTGTCTGGACACGGTTGTGGAACACTGCATGGTACGCTTAATATAGCCCCGTTTACTTCTTTGCAGCGTGTATAGGCTCATGCACCATTCATGGCACATTTATACACACATAGTGTTTGCATTATAGATTCTGCCACACTTTATGGTGCCTAATAGCACCTATGGTATTTTTGATACTCCTATACCTTGCTGTGTTTTCTTTATTACCTTGTTATCTGCATAGGGGCAACAAACATTTTTTCTTACCACATATGTGCCACTTATTACTATTCAGTATCTGTGTTACACCACATTTAATTAAGGTCAGACTTTTTGTGGTCAATTCCCCAATTTTAAATTTGAAGGTAGTACCTGCTTGTACTATTATTAGCATTACTTATAAAATTTTTTGTTGCGTTAAATGTTTCATGTAATTTTTCTCTGAATTTTTTCTGTTTAATAAACATTTGTACTTTTATTATAGGCACTTTATACTGTTTTCTTTGGTAGATTTATTTCCTTAAATTATACAGTAGACTTAGACTGTTCATGGCTTTGTCAGTGGGCAAACTTACAAAATCAGCAAGGGATCAAATACTTATTTTCCCCACTGTATATATATATATTTTTTTTTAATGTCAAATCATGCAACGGCAAATAGTACTTAACAGCTGAGAGAATAAGACGTTTTTAAAGGGGTTGGCCACAACTCCCAGGGTGACACCGTTCCAGTGATGTCAGCGACGAGTCTCCCGGCACTTATGTCACATTTTTATTTTATGTGAGAGCTGCAGCAAATCAGTTGCTACAGTTAGGTCCATATATATTTGGACAGAGACAACATTTATTTATTTTTGGTTCTAGACATTACCACAATGAATTTTAAACAAAACAATTCAGATGCAGTTGAAGTTCAGACTTTCAGCTTTCATTTGAGGGTATCCACATTAAAATTGGATGAAGGGTTTAGGACAGTGTTTCTCAACTCCAGTCCTCAGGACCCACCAACAGGTCATGTTTTCAGGATTTCCTTAGTATTGCAAAGGTGATGGAATTAATGCTTGAGCAGGTGATAAAATTATTACCTGTGCAATACTAAGGAAATCCTGAAAACATGACCTGTTGGTGGGTCCTGAGGACTGGAGTTGAGAAACACTGGTTTAGGAGTTTCAGCTCCTTAACATGTGCCACTCTGTTTTTAAAGGGACCAAAAGTAATTGGACAATTGACTCCAAGGTAATTTCATGGACATGTGTGGGCAATCCCTTCGCTATGTTATTCTCAATTAAGCAGATAAAAGGGCTGGAGTTGATTTGAGGTGTGGTGTTTGCATTTGGAAGGTTTTGCTGTGAAGGAAACATGCGGTCAAAGGAGCTCTCCATGCAGGTGAAACAAGCCATCCTTAAGCTGCAAAAACAGAAAAAACCCATCCGAGAAATTGCTACAACATTAGGAGTGGCAAAATCTACAGTTTGGTACATCCTGAGAAAGAAAGAAAGCACTGGTGAACTCATTAATGCAAAAATGCCTGGGCGCCCACGGAAGACAACAGTGGTGGATGATCGCAGAATACTCTCCATGGTGAAGAGAAACCCCTTCACAACAGCCAATCAAGTGAACAATACTCTCCATGAGGTAGGCATATCAATATCCAAATCTTCCATAAAGAGAAGACTGCATGAAAGTAAATACAGAGGGTTCACTGCACGGTGCAAGCCACTCATAAGCATCAAGAATAAAAAGCTAGGCTGAACTTTGCTAAAAACATCTAAAAAAGCCAGCATAGTTCTGGAAGAACATTCTTTGGACAGATGAAACCAAGATCAACCTCTACCAGAATGATGGAAAGAGAAAAGTATGGCAAAGGCGTGATACAGCTCATGATCCAAAGCATACCACATCATCTGTAAAACACGGCGGAGGCAGTGTGATGGCTTGGGCATGGATGACTGCCAGTGGCACGGGGTCACTAGTGTTTATTGATGATGTGACACAGGACAGAAGCAGCTGAATGAATTCTGAGGTATTCAGAGCCATACTGTGTGCTCAGATCCAGCCGCCAAACTGATTGGTCGTTGTTTCATACTACAGATGGACAATGACCCAAAACATAAAGCCAAAGCAACCCAGGAGTTTATTAAAGCAAAGAAGTGGAATATTCTTGAATGGCCAAGTCAGTCACCTGATCTCAACCCAATTGAGCACGCATTTCACTTGTTAAAGACTAAACTTCAGACAGAAAGGCCCACAAACAAACAGCAACTGAAAACCACCGCAGTGAAGGCCTGGCAGAGCATCAAAAAGGAGGAAACACAGCGTCTGGTGATGTCCATGAGTTCAAGACTTCAGGCAGTCATTGCTAACAAAGGGTTTTCAACCAAGTACTAGAATGAACATTTTATTTACAATTATTTAATCTGTCCAATTACTTTTGGTCCCTTTAAAAACAGGGTCGCACATGTTAAGGAGCTGAAACTCCTAAACCCTTCATCCAATTTTAATGTGGATACCCTCAAATGAAAGCTGAAAGTCTGAACTTCAACTGCATCTGAATTGTTTTGTTTAAAATTCATTGTGGTAATGTCTAGAACCAAAATTAGATAAATGTTGTCTCTGTCCAAATATATATGGACCTAACTGTAATTGACTGCTGCTCAACAATATTCCATCCTAGTGGATGCTTGTTCAAATGAAATAGTGACTGCAGTCGGTCAGCAGAGGCAGATTGTCAGCCGAGCAGTCATCTGACATAACCATGTCACGTGAGCACCTCAAAACCTAAGCTGACAATGCTGAAACATTGCTGGTTCAGAAGGTGAGTATAAGGTTACCTTATTTTACTCAGGGGACTTGGGCATTTAAGAAAGGTTTGTCTGCATAGCGGACAACCACCTTAAGAATATGTAACATCATCATTTTGCATTTACAAAGCAATTCTAAAATCTTTAATAACGCCCTCAGGGTCAATTGATCTTGTACCAAGACTGTCTAGATCTCGTCTTTCCTTTGTGTCCCAGTATCAAATGTATAGGTATGTAGCAGTAAATTTCTGAAATAAAAAAAGTTATAAAATTTTACAGATGTATTCTGTCTAGCTCTGAAAGTTTGGGAATAATTAAATCTGCTTGGAATGCATGGAGCATGAAATAAATAATAGTAATCAGATAACGGGAAATTGGTCCCATTTAATAACCAAATCACAGAGCGCAACTCTTTATATGAAGATTTTCATGATATAACAATTTGCCAGTTGACAACCTTGATTAGGGGCTCAGAGCACACTGGCCATTGGCAATCCATTTCATACAGGCTGTACAGACAGTTCTATACAAACCCACAGATGCTCACGTCCCTGATATGAATTGCTAATGGGACATATAGTTCAGTTTCAAGTATTAGGTCAAATATCCTTCTTACAAAGTTGGCATTGTAGTTCTAACCCCCTCAGTGATTGGACTAATAAAGAAATCGCCTGTTAGAAATGCAATTTGCATGCTACAACCCTCACCTTGGAGTGACAGTAAACTAATACCATCTGTGAAATGCGTAATGTAATCATCACTGTGCTTTTAGCAATCTGATTACCCAACATTACAAGGCTAACCTCTCTTTATGGTTTATGAGAGGTTAGAATAACAGTGTCATGTAAAATGAAGACCTGATTGCAAATTGGGAATATGTGCTTAATTATTTCACACTGCTAATATTTAAATTAACACATGCTTTTGAATCCAGCTGTCTCCTGTCCATAATATCCAATTTTCTCTCATTTCCATAATGAGATCTGCAGTTAAAGAAGGAATCATGCCATTGAAGAGTGCCTCTCTTTCATATATACCAGGGACCACATATACAGTTAGGTCCATATATATTTGGACAGAGACAACATTTATCTAATTTTGGTTCTAGACATTACCACAATGAATTGTAAACAAAACAATTCAGATGCAGTTGAAGTTCAGACTTTCAGCTTTCATTTGAGGGTATCCACATTAAAATTGTATGAAGGGTTTAGGAGTTTCAGCTCCTTAACATGTGCCACCCTGTTTTCAAAGGGACCAAAAGTAATTGGACAGATTAAATAATTGTAAATAAAATGATCATTTCTAGTACTTGGTTGAAAACCCTTTGTTGGCAATGACTGCCTGAAGTCTTGAACTCATGGACATAACCAGACGCTGTGTTTCCTTCTTTTTGATGCTCTGCCAGGCCTTCACTGCGGTGGTTTTCAGTTGCTGTTTGTTTGTGGGCCTTTCTGTCTGAAGTTTAGTCTTTAACAAGTGAAATGCGTGCTCAATTAGGTTGAGATCAGGTGACTGACTTGGCCATTCAAGAATATTCCACTTCTTTGCTTTAATAAACTCCTGGGTTGCTTTGGCTTTATGTTATGGGTCATTGTCCATCTGTAGTATGAAACGACGACCAATCAGTTTGGCTGTATTTGGCTGGATCTGAGCACACAGTATGGCTCTGAATACCTCAGAATTCATTCAGCTGCTTCTGTCCTGTGTCACATCATCAATAAACACTAGTGACCCAGTGCCAGTGGCAGCCATGCATGCCCAAGCCATCACACTGCCTCCGCCGTGTTTTACAGATGATGTGGTATGCTTTGGATCATGAGCTGTACCACGCCTTTGCCATACTTTTCTCTTTCCATCATTCTGGTAGAGGTTGATCTTGGTTTCATCTGTCCAAAGAATGTTCTTCCAGAACTGTGCTGGCTTTTTTAGATGTTTTTTAGCAAAGTCCAGCCTAGCTTTTTTATTCTTGATAATTATAGTTGCTTGCACCGTGCAGTGAACCCTCTGTATTTACTTTCATGCAGTCTTCTCTTTATGGAAGATTTGGATATTGATATGCCTACCTCCTGGAGAGTGATGTTCACTTGGTTGGATGTTGTGAAGGGGTTTCTCTTCACCATGGAGAGTATTCTGCGATCATCCACCACTGTTGTCTTCCGTGGGCGCCCAGGTCTTTTTGCATTGATGAGTTCACCAGTGATTTCTTTCTTTCTCAGGATGTACCAAACTGTAGATTCTGCCACTCCTAATGTAGCAATTTTTCGGATGGGTTTTTTCTGTTTTTGCAGCTTAAGGATAGCTTGTTTCACCTGCATGGAGAGCTCCTTTGACCGCATGTTTCCTTCACAGCAAAACCTTCCAAATGCAAACACAACACCTCAAATCAACTCCAGCCCTTTTATCTGCTTAATTGAGAATGACATAACGAAGGGATAGCCCACACCTGTCCATGAAATAGCCTTGGAGTCAATTGTCCAATTACTTTTGGTCCCTTTAAAAACAGTGTGGCACATGTTAAGGAGCTGAAACTCCAAAACCCTTTATCCAATTTTAATGTGGATACCCTCAAATGAAAGCTGAAAGTCTGAACTTCAACTGCATCTGAATTGTTTTGTTTAAAATTCATTGTGGTAATGTCCAGAACCAAAAATAAATAAATGTTGTCTCTGTCCAAATATATATGGACCTAACTGTAGATATACAGGTGCTTCTCACAAAATTAGAATATCATCAAAAAGTTAATTTATTTCAGTTCTTCAATACAAAAAGTGAAGCTCATATAGAGTCATTACAAACAGAGTGATCTAATTCAAGTGTTTATTTCTGTTAATGTTGATGTTTATGGCTTATAGCCAGTGAAAACCCAAAAGTCATTATCTCAGTAAATTAGAATACTTAATAACACCAGCTTGAAAAATGATTTTAAAATCTGGCCTACTGAAATTTATGTTCAGCAAATTCAGTGAATACTTGGTCGGGGCTCCTTTTGCATCTATTACTGCATCAGTGTGGCATGGCATGGAGACGATAAGCCTGTGGCACTGCTGATGTGTTATGGAAGCCCAGGTTGCTTTGATAGCAGCCTTCAGCTCATCTGCATTGTTGGGTCCGGTGTCTCTCATCTTCCTCTTGACAATACCCCATAGCTTCTCTATCGGGTTAAGGTCAGGCGAGTTTGCTGGCCAATCAAGTACAGTGATACTGTTTTTTTTAAACCAGGTATTGGTACTTTTGGAAGTGTGGACAGGTGCCAAGTCCTGCTGGAGAATGAAATTTCCATCTCCATAAAGCTTGTCGGCAGAGGGAAGCATAAAGTGCTCACTGTAACGGGTCAGGGAGGCGGAACCTCTGAGCTTTATTATACAAGGAGGTTTTCCTTGTAAAGGAGCGGGTGGCGCCCGGGGAGACGGACAGGAAGTCACGGCAAGTGACAGGGACAGTCTTTGGACAGACGGGAAGGAGGTCACGGCAAGTGACCGGGGCAGTCTCTGGATATACAGACAGGTAGTCACGGCAAGTGACCGGGGCAGTCTCTGGATAGAAAGGCAGGTAGTCATGGCAAGTGACCGGGGCAGTCTCTGGATAGAAAGGCAGGTAGTCACGGCAAGTGACCGGGGCAGTCTCTGGATAGACAGGCAGGTAGTCACGACAAGTGACCGGGGCAGTCTCTAGATAGACAGGCAGGTAGTCACGGCAAGTGACCGGGGCAGTCTCTGGATGGACAGGTATATACGACCTGAGATGGTGGAGCCTCCCGGTAGGCTAGCAGGCAGATGACAGATGAACGCCCCCAAGTGAGCAGGCGAGAGTCTCTGGAATAGACGATGGTCACCGCATGTGACGTCCGAACCTCCGGGTAGGTCTGCAGGCAGATGGCAGATGAACGCCCCCAAGTGAGCAGGCGAGAGTCTCTGGAATAGACGATGGTCACCGCATGTGACGTCCGAACCTCCGGGTAGGTCTGCAGGCAGATGGCAGATGAGCGCCCCCCAAGTGAGCAGGCGAGATTCTCTGGAATAGCCGATGGTCACCACCGGTGACGGCCGCACCTCCAGGTAGGCTTGCGGACAGGTAGCAGACAGCAAACTGGCAGGAGACAGGCAGGTAACTGGTAACGGAACCTGAGGGCTGAAGCAGAGTAAACAGTGCAACAACATTGCTCGGGCACCTCCATTAAGGAGGAAGTACTTTATATAGGGTGGAGTTCTCCGGCATTGGCCGGGGACCTTTTTGAAAGATGCGCGCGGCCCCTTTAAGAGCGGGGGAGCGCGCGGGCGCGCACCCTAAGTCCAGTAGCAGGGAAGGAGCGCGCGGCCCCAGCAGGGCGGAAGGAGGACGCCGAGCGCGGGTAAGGGGGGCGACGTCCCTGCCTGGCAGAGGACGCTGGCACAGGGGAACAGCGTCCCTGCCTGACAGAGGGCAGGGACGCCGGCGCTACAGTACCCCCCCTTTAGGCCCCCCCTTTTTTAGGCCAGAAAGAAATTTAGCTAGGATGAGAGGGGCATGGATGTTCTCCCGAGGCTCCCACGTTCTCTCCTCAGGACCAAACCCCTTCCAATCCACCAGAAAATAGGTCTTTCTTCCTACCCTTTTGTGGCCAGAATGTTCTCTACCTCAAATTCGTCTTCAGCAGACACTGGAGCAGGAGGTGTACCTGTAGACTTGACAAAAGAGTTAAGTACCACCGGTTTGAGGAGAGATACATGAAAGGAGTTAGGAATCCGCAAATTGGCCGGGAGTTTCAATTTATAGGACACTGGGTTGATCTGACTGATGATCTCCAAAGGACCGATGAACCGAGGACCTAACTTGTAGGAAGGAATCTTGAGCCGGACATTCTTGGACGAGAGCCAGACCTTATCCCCAGAAAGGAATTGAGGAGGATCCAGACGTCTTTTGTCAGCATGTTTCTTCATGCGCTCGGATGACAGAATGAGTGCGGACCGGGTACTCTCCCATATGGAGGAAAATTCGTTAACCAGAGATTCCGCAGCTGGATTGTCCACAGAGGTGGAGACAGGAACAGGGATCCGAGGGTGTTGACCGAAGACTACAAGAAACGGAGATTTGGAGGAAGATTCGCTCTCGTGATTGTTGTAAGAAAATTCGGCCCAAGGCAGGAGATCCACCCAGTCAGAATGGTGGCATTAACGAAGTGCCGGAGATAACTGGTCAGAATCTGATTGATTCGCTCGACTTGTCCATTGGACTGCGGGTGGTAAGCGGAGGAGAAATCCAGGGTGACGTCTAGAAACTTACAAGTGGCTCTCCAGAAACGTGAGGTGAACTGTACCCCACGATCCGACACAATGTGACGAGGCAGACCATGAAGACGGAAGATGTGGCGGATAAAGTCTTTAGCCAACTCGGGTGCAGACGGAAGCCCTGGCAGGGGAATGAAGTGAGCCATCTTGGAAAATCGGTCAACGACCACCCAGATGACCGTACAACCAGCAGAGACGGGAAGATCTGTTATGAAGTCCATGGCTATATGCTGCCAGGGAGCAGCGGGTACAGGAAGCGGGAGGAGACGGCCGGCAGGCAGGTGTCTCGGAACTTTGTTGCGGGCACAGGAGGCACAGGCAGAAACAAAGTCTATTACGTCCTTGTGCAGGGTAGGCCACCAGTAATGCCGGGTAATGAGCTGGAGGGTCTTTTTCTGACCAGCGTGGCCAGCTAGTTTAGAGAATGACCCCAGTGTAGAATCCTCTCCCGATCGGGTACCGATACGAACGTCTTACCAGGAGGGAGACGACTTAGACTCACGGGAGCCACCTGCATCACTCTGGCGGGATCGATGATATGTTTAGGTTCCTCCTCGAGATCGACACCAGGAAGGACCGGGACAAGGCATCCGCCTTGATGTTCTTGTTGGCCAGGCGAAAATGTAAAAGAAAGTCAAAGCGGGCAAAAAACAAGGACCACCGGGCTTGGCGAGGGTTAAGTCTCTGGGCATGCTGGAGGTAAGCCAGATTCTTGTGGTCAGTGTAAATGATTACCGGATGAAGAGCCCCCTCGAGTAGGTAACGCCACTCCTCCAATGCCAGCTTGATGGCCAATAACTCTCGGTCTCCTATGGAATAATTGCGCTCAGAAGAGGAGAAGAGTTTGGAGAAGAAGCCGCAAGATACCATCCTCCCGGACGAAGATTTTTGAGTAAGTACCGCTCCGGCTCCAGAAGAGGAAGCGTCCACCTCCAGGAAGAACTGCTTGTTGCCGTCCGGGCGATGCAGCACTGGAGCGGAAGAGAAGGCCTGTTTTAAGGAAAGAAAGGCCTCCTCTGCTTCGGACGTCCACTGTTTGGGGTTAGCATCCTTGCGGGTGAGCGCGGAGATTGGAGCAGTCAGGGAAGAGAAGTGCGGTATGAAGAGGCGGTAATAATTGGCGAATCCCAGGAACCGCTGAATGGCCTTCAACCCCTCCGGTCGGGGCCATTTCTCGATGGCAGACAGTTTCTCCGGATCCATTCGTAGGCCTGTCTGAGAAATGATGTAGCCCAAAAACGGAAGCGAGGTCTGCTCAAAGAGGCACTTCTCATATTTGGCGAAGAGGTGATTCTGCCTGAGCCTGAGCAGAACCTGACGAACATCCCTCCGGTGAGACTGGAGATCCGGAGAGAAGACCAAGATGTCGTCTAGGTAAACCACAACGCAGGAGTAGAGAAGGTCCCGGAAGATGTCATTGACCAACTCTTGAAAGACTGCCGGAGCATTACAGAGACCAAAGGGCATCACCAAATACTCGTAGTGACCGTCCCGGGTGTTGAATGCCGTCTTCCATTCATCTCCCCGACGATACGGACTAGGTTATATGCCCCACGAAGATCCAGTTTGGTGAAGATTCTAGCCCCCCTCAACGATCAAACAATTCTGGAATGAGCGGAAGAGGGTATTATTCTTCACCGTGATCAAGTTTAGGCCTCTGTAGTCAATACAGGGACGGAGAGAGCCGTCTTTCTTTTTTACGAAGAAGAAACCTGCTCCCGCTGGGGAGGTAGATTTCCGGATGAATCCCTTGGCCAAATTCTCCTCGATATATTCGGACATCGACCTGGTCTCAGCAGCGGACAATGGGTAAATACGCCCACGGGGAGGCGTAGTACCGGGTAGCAGGTCGATCGGGCAATCATAAGGTCTGTGAGGGGGTAATGTCTCTGCTTCCTTTTTATTAAAGACATCAGCGAATGACCAATATGGAATCGGGAGCCCTGGTAGATTAGTTGGTGTAGGAGAAGGACGGACGGGATGAACAGGAACCAAACACGTTTTATGACAGTCCTGTCCCCAGCGAAGGATCTCTCCAGTCTGCCAGTCGAGCACGGGTGCATGCTTTTGGAGCCAAGGTAGACCTAATAAGAAAGCGTGAGAGAGTCCAGGCAGAACATGAAACGAGATGCTCTCAGAATGCAACATTCCCACCTGCAGGGTTATGGCTTCGGTGACAAGTTGGATGGGACGTGGTAGGAGGCCCCCATCCACAGCAGCAACAGATACTGGTTCAACCAGAGGTTTGGTAGGAATGCGATATTTTTCTACTAGAGCCTGTGAAACAAGATTTCCGGCTGCTCCAGAATCAAGTTGGGCTAGTTCGAAATAACGGTTCTCACCGAGGAGAATTGAGACTGACAGCAGCAGAGATGAAGAGGATTTATTCTTGTCTAGGTTGACCTCTCCGAGCGAACCTAGACACAGGCGTTTCCCGACCTCTCCGGGCAGGTACGGATCCGATGCTCCTTACTGCCACAGTAGAAGCAACTCCCCTCGGCACGGCGTAAGTCCTGACGGGCTTTGACCATCTTGGTCTGGTCGACCTGCATAGGCTCAGAAGTGTGTACCTGGGGAGAAACGGAAGGAGTTACGGGTCTCTGACAAGAAGGAGCTAGACGAGGAAACCCTCTCTCACGGGTGACCTCTTTGGCGCGCTCCTGGAACCGTAGATCAATTCGATTGGCAAGAGTTATTAGGTCATCAAGAGAGGTTGGAATGTCCCGACCGGCAAGTTCATCTTTAATACGGCCAGACAGACCCTCCCAGAAGACAGATATCAGAGCGTCATTATCCCAAGCCAGCTCCGAGGCAAGGGTACGGAACCGTATGGCATATTGACCCACGGTGAGACTTCCCTGACGGAGACGCAGCACAGATGATGCAGAGGAGGTCTTCCGTCCGGGTTCGTCGAATACCTTCCGGAAGGCCGAGAGAAAAGCAGGCAGGTCAGACACCAGAGGGTCTTCTCTCTCCCAAAGAGGATTAAGCCAAGCCAGAGCCTCTCCGGTGAGATGGGATATGATGAAGGCAATTTTGGCCCGGTCGGAGTTAAACTGGTGTGCCAGGAGTTCAAAATGCAGGGTGCACTGGTTAATGAAACCCCGAGCCAGAGCAGGGTCGCCTCCAAAACGAGGAGGAGCTGAAAGTCGAGGTCCAGGAACGGAAACCACGGAATTAGTAAGCAGCGGGACTGCCGGATTGCGAGTCATGGCGCCAGCGGTGGTTGCTGGTGAAGTAGTCAGAGTGTCCAGGCGGGAATTAACATTCCGCAGGTGACCCAGGATGGACTCCTGTTGAGACCTCTGACGAGACAGTTCATGACACAGGTCAGAGAGCGAGGGAGTTTGGGTGCCACCGGGTTCCATGGCCCGAGCAAACTGTAACGGTTCAGGGAGGCGGAACCTCTGAGCTTTATTATACAAGGAGGTTTTCCTTGTAAAGGAGCGGGTGGCGCCCGGGGAGATGGACAGGAAGTCACGGCAAGTGACAGGGACAGTCTTTGGACAGACGGGAAGGAGGTCACGGCAAGTGACCGGGGCAGTCTCTGGATATACAGACAGAAGGTCACGGCAAGTGACCGGGGCAGTCTCTGGATAGAGAGGCAGGTAGTCACGGCAAGTGACCGGGGCAGTCTCTGGATAGAAAGGCAGGTAGTCACGG
Organism: Oophaga sylvatica; assembly: GCA_033576555.1. Taxonomy (NCBI): domain Eukaryota; kingdom Metazoa; phylum Chordata; class Amphibia; order Anura; family Dendrobatidae; genus Oophaga; species Oophaga sylvatica. Next base: position 209,850,538 of record JARQOD010000001.1, read on the forward strand.
CAAGTGACCGGGGCAGTCTCTGGATAGACAGGCAGGTAGTCACGACAAGTGACCGGGGCAGTCTCTAGATAGACAGGCAGGTAGTCACGGCAAGTGACCGGGGCAGTCTCTGGATGGACAGGTATATACGACCTGAGATGGTGGAGCCTCCCGGTAGGCTAGCAGGCAGATGACAGATGAACGCCCCCAAGTGAGCAGGCGAGAGTCTCTGGAATAGACGATGGTCACCGCATGTGACGTCCGAACCTCCGGGTAGGTCTGCAGGCAGATGGCAGATGAACGCCCCCAAGTGAGCAGGCGAGAGTCTCTGGAATAGACGATGGTCACCGCATGTGACGTCCGAACCTCCGGGTAGGTCTGCAGGCAGATGGCAGATGAGCGCCCCCAAGTGAGCAGGCGAGATTCTCTGGAATAGCCGATGGTCACCACCGGTGACGGCCGCACCTCCAGGTAGGCTTACGTACAGGTAGCAGACAGCAAACTGGCAGGAGACAGGCAGGTAACTGGTAACGGAACCTGAGGGCTGAAGCAGAGTAAACAGTGCAACAACATTGCTCGGGCACCTCCATTAAGGAGGAAGTACTTTATATAGGGTGGAGTCCTCCGGCATTGGCCGGGGACCTTTTTGAAAGATGCGCGTGGCCCCTTTAAGAGCGGGGGAGCGCGCGGGCGCGCGCCCTAAGTCCAGTAGCAGGGAAGGAGCGCGCGGCCCCAGCAGGGCGGAAGGAGGACGCCGAGCGCGGGTAAGGGGGGCGACGTCCCTGCCTGGCAGAGGATGCTGGCGCAGGGGAACAGCGTCCCTGCCTGGCAGAGGGCAGGGACGCCGGCGCTACACTCTAAAATTTCCTGATAAATGGCTGTGCTGACTTTGGTCTTGATAAAACACACCAGATGACATGGCTCCCCAAACCATCACTGATTGTGGAAACTTCACACTAGACCTCAAGCCGCTTAACTTGTGTGCCTCTCCACTCTTCCTCCAGACTCAGGGACCTTGATTTCCAAATGAAATGCAAAATTTACTTTCATCTGAAAACAACACTTTGGACCACTGAGCAACAGTCCAGTTCTTTTTCTCCTTGGCCCAGGTAAGACGCTTCTGGCATTGTCTATTGGTCATGAGTGGCTTGACACAAAAAATCTGACACTTGTAGCCCATATTCTGGATACGTCTGTGTGGTGGCTCTTGAAGCAATGACTCCAGCAGCAGTCCACTCCTTGTGAATCTCCCCCAAATTTTTGAATGGCCTTTTCTTAATAATCCTTTCAAGGCTGTGGTTATCCCGGTTGCTTGTGCACCTTTTTCTACCACACTTTTTCCTTCCACTCAACTTTCCATTAATATGCTTGAATACAGTATTCTGTGAACAGCCAGCTTCTTTAGCAATGACCTTTTGTGGCTAACCCTCCTTGTGGAGTGTGTCAATGACTGCCATTTGGACATCTGTCAAGTCAGCAGTCTTCCCCATGATTGTGGAGCCTACTGAAACAGAGTAAGGGACCTTTTTAAACACTTAGGAAGTCTTTGCAGGTGTGTTTTTTGTTAATTATGCTAAATTACTGAGATGACTTTTGGGTTTTCATTGGCTGTAAGCCATAATCATCAACATTAACAGAAATAAATACTTGAAATAGATTACACTCTATGTAATGACTCTATATAAAATAGGAGTTTCACATTTTGTATTGAAGAACTAAAATAAACTAACTTTTTGATGATATTCTAATTTTGTGAGAAGCACCTGTATATGGAGAGTCTCTTGGAAGTCGGATTCACTGGTGAGCTCAAATAAATCTTAACCAAACCAATGATTTTTAAAAGAAGCTACAGATTGATTTTGATTGTTATTCATATCAATAGTGAGGAATTCACTGAAAGGACATCAAATTTCCCCAAAAGATCATAAAAAAAACATACAAATACAGAACAACTGGTAAATGCAGTCAAGTCCTAGTGATATAAGACGGAGGCAGCACAGGTGCAAAATTCAGATAACCACTCACATACCTATCATCCATGAGAATGGTGATCACTTAGTATAATAGATGCACATGGATAAAGCTTGTATAAGGCGCGAGTCCCACAGACACATGTGCACCACCATGGCTTACAACTAGAGCTGAGCAGATCGATTCACAGAGAATCGAGTCAGAGTCAAATTTTCTGAAACTTAATGCTTTCTGCGAATTCAAACTTGTTGATATTGAATTTAAGGTTCCACCCCCCAAAAATTAAAAAACTTCCCTGGCACCATTTTCCCCACTGTTGAAGCATCAGTGTTATGTTTAGGTAGCTGAGGAGAAAAAGCAAAAACGGCAATACACCAGAGAGGCTGGAACCTATTGGATTGCAGTAACCTGAACTAACCACACAACTAGAGGTAGCCGTGGAGCGTTCCTACGTTGATCCTAGACGCCTCGTCACAGCCTGAGAGATAACTACACCTAAAGGCAGAAAGATGAAAGCTATCTGCCCCGGAGCAGATCCCCAAAGAAAATAGGAAGCCCCCAAACATGTAATGGCGGTTAGACAAGAAGAAGCACGGACACAGACAGAAAATAGAATGAGCAAACGCTGGGGCCCAATCTGTCTAGACAGAAAAGTACAGGAAAGAATTCTGACTGCAATTCAGCAAAAAAAAACCCTAAAAAATCCCAACTCTTCTGATTGCAAAAACACCTGAGATCACACGATCTCACCACCTAAATCAGATCTCTGGTGTGACAAAACTAAGCCACAGCCACTGAAAAAACAGGAAAAAGCAAATGAACAAATAACAGTGGCTACAGATAAACTGAGAGGAGCACAGGCCCCAGGAGGGGACCCGGCTGACCTCCACAAAAGTGCTAAAAATTATGCAAAAATCAAGCACAAAAAGAAAAGCAGAAAATATCTTATCTGAAAGCAGCAGATGCATGCAAGACTCCAGCAGACTTCCAAATGAACCAGGAACCACAATTGAGACAAGAACAATTGATCACCGGCGACCATCATGGGAGGGAACCTCCCTTATATCAGTCCAGTCCGTGATCCCAGATTGCCATTCCTCGCTGCAAGGTTCAGTACTGTCTGCAACCACCAGAGGGAGCCTCTGCTCAGAAACCATCTCCAGCACATTCATAACACATCAGACAGCAGGCACATGTTGTTTTGTGTTCCCACATGAGCATCTCTATAACGGATATAAGATAGAGTCATGGCCGAAAGTGTTTGCACTATTGAAATTGTTCCAGAAAATTAAGTATTTCTCCCTGAAAATTATTTTAATTGTTTTGTAATACACATGTTTATTTCCTTTGTGTGTATTGGAACAACAAAAAAAAAAGCAGAGGAAAAAAGGGCAAACTGGACACAAAACCCCAAAAATGGGTCGGACAAAACTGTTGGCACCCGCACCTTAATATTTGGTTGCATACACTTTGGAATAAATAACTAATCAATCAATCACTTCCTATAACCATCAATAAGCTTCTTACACATTTCAACTGTAATTTTCGGCCACTTTTCTTTTGCAAACTTCTCCAGGTCTCTCATATTTGAAGGGTGCCTTCTCCCATCAGCAATTTTAAGATCTCTCCACAGGTATTTATTGGGATTTCGGCTGGTTTCACATTTGTGTATCGGTGCGCAGCGTTTGCGTACATATCTTTAACATGGTGTACGCAGGGACATGCGTTTGCATACGCATGCGTCGTTTCGCTGTGTGCGGCAGTGTGCGGTAAATGCAACATGTTTCATTTTTTTGAAGCTTCAAAAATCCGTCAAATATGCGCAGTCATGCGCATGTGGATGAGTGCGTAAAAAAATGCATTACTGTCTATGGGAACGCATTGGTACGCAAGGACATGCGCATGGATGCGTTCGATGCGCATGCGGACTTCAGACTGCGCATGTCCAGGAACTGATTACAGCACCTGGAAATATTGAATACATGCGCATGAACACCGCGATTACATGCAAAAATGCATGCACACACAGCATTTTTTTTTGCCATCATGTGTAAGCTGATGCGGATAAATAAAATGCTGCGTTGGCATGCATTTTGGCATGCGTTTGTGCATGCAGATGATACACTCTGCACACAAACGATAATGTGAACCTAGCCTTAGATCCGGACCATTGCTGGCCACTTCAGAACTCTCCAGCAGTTTGTTTCCATTAATTTCTGATTGCTTCTTGAAGTATGTTTGTGGTCATTGTCCTGTTAGATGCAATCCCCGCTTTCTAACACTGAGCACTACATTGCCTCATTGACACAAAATCCTTTGCTTATCTTCAGATTTCTTGATTTCTTGCCCACAATCAAGGCATTCGGTGGCAAAGACAACTAAACATCCCCAAAACATCTTTGAATCTCAACCATATTTGACTGTAGGTACTGTGTTATTCTCTTTTTAGGCCTCAGTCCGTTTTCGGTAAACATAGCATTTCATTTCATTCAAATGTTGACGAATAGTTTGCGCTGACACTTATGCACCCTGACCCTGTAGGACAGATTACATTTTTTTTTTTAGCTTTGATTGAGGCTGCTTTCCACCATCTGGACTGTTCTGCAGTGCAGTGTTTCATCAATTTTTCTCTGCTGTCCAGGGAGATTATCTATAGTGCCATCCCCTTCATGACATTGCCATTTTTTGCAATTCTGACCAGTGTCCCTTTATGAGGTAATAACTCAGGAACGCTTCAACGGATCCTAGCGATCATGAGAATGTTTTTTCGTGACATATTGGGCTTCATGTTAGTGGTAAATTTAGGTCGATAATTTTTGCGTTTATTTGTGAAAAAAATGGAAATTTGGCGAAAATTTTAAAATTTCGCAATTTTCAAATTTTTAATTTTTATTCTGTTAAACCAGAGAGTTATGTGACACAAAATAGTTAATAAATAACATTTCCCACATGTCTTCTTTACATCAGCACAATTTTGGAAGCAAAATTTTTTTGTTAGGAAGTTATAAGGGTTAAAAGTTGACCAGTGATTTCTCATTTTTACAGCAAAATTTACAAAACCATTTTTTTTAGGGACCACCTCACATTTGAAGTCACTTTGAGGGGTCTATATGGTAGAAAATACCCAAAAGTGACACCATTATAAAAACTGCACCCCTCAAGCTACTCAAAACTACATTCAAGAAGATTATTAACCCTTCAGGTGCTTCACAGGAACTAAAGCAACGTGGAAGGAAAAAATGGACATTTTAATTTTTCCAACAAAAATTTTATTTTAGCATCAATTTTTTCATTTTTGCATGGGCAACAGGATAAAATGGATCCTAAAATTTGTTGGGCAATTTCTCCTGAGTACACAGATACCTCATATGTGGTCATAAACCACTGTTTGGGCGCACAGCAGGGCCATTTGACTTTTTGAATGGAAAATATGCTGGAATATTTAGCGGTTGCCATGTCGCATTTGGAGAGTCTCTGTGTGCCTAAATATTGGAGCTCCCCCACAAGTGACACCATTTTGGAAACTAGACCCCCCAAGGAACTTATCTAGATGCATAGTGAGCACTTTGAACCCCCAGGTGCTTCACAGAAGTTTATAAACGCAGAGCAGTGAAAATAAAAAAATCATTTTTGTTTCTCAAAAATCATTTTTTAGCCCGCTATTTTTTATTTTCCCAAGGGTAACAGGATAAATTGGACACCAAAAGTTGTTGTCCAGTTTTTCCTGAGTACGCTGGTGCCCCATATATGGGGGGAATCACTGCAGGGCTCAGAAGGGAAGTAGCGCCATTTGACTTTAATGGAAAATTAGCTCCAATCGTTAGCGAACACCATGTCGTGTTTGGAGAGCCCCTGTGTGCCTAAACTTTGGAGCTCCCCCTCAAATGACCCCATTTTGGAAACAAGACCCCCTAAGGAACTTATCTAGATGCACACTGAGCACTTTGAACCCCAAGGTGCTATACAGAAGTTTATAACGCAGAGCCCTGAAAATAAAAAATCATTTTTTTTCTCAAAAAATGATTTTTTAAGCCCACTATTTTTTATTTTCACAATGGTTACAGGAGAAATTGGACCCCAAAAGTTGTTGTCCAGTTTGTCCTGAGTATGCTGGTACCCCATATGTGGGGGTAACCACTGTTTGGGCACACGTCAGTGCTCGGAAGGGATGTAGTGACGCTTTGAAATGCCGACTTGATGGAATGGTCTGCGGGCATCTTGTTACGTTTGCAGAGCCCCTGATGTGCCTAAACAGTAGAAACCCCCACAAGTGACCCCATTTTGTAAACTAGACCCCCCCATGGAACTTATCCAGATATGTGGTGAGCATCTTGAACCCCCACATGCTTCACAGAGGTTTATAATGCAGAGCCGTAAAAATAAAAAATCATTTTTTTCCTCAAAAACTGATTTTTTTTAACCCGCAATTTTTTATTTTCACAATGGTTACAGGAGAAATTGGACCCCAAAAGTTGTTGCACAGTTTGTCCTGAGTACACCGGTACCCCATATGTGGGGGGAACCACTGTTCGGACACACGTTGGGGCTCGGAAGGGAAGTAGTGACGTTTTGAAATGCTGACTTTGATGGAATGGTCTGCGGGTGTCATGTTACGTTTGCAGAGCCCATGATGTGCCTAAATAGTAGAAACCCCCCCAAGTGACCCCATTTTGGAAACTAGTTCCCCCAAGGAACTCCTCTAGATGTGTGGTGAGCAATTTGAATCTCCAAGTTCTTCACAGAAGTTTATAACGCAGAGCTGTGAAAAATAATAAAATCATTTTTTTTCCACAAAAATAATTTTTTTAGTCCCCAATTTTTTCCCAAGGGTAACAGGAGAAATTAGACCCCAAAGTTGTTGAGCAATTTTTCCTGAGTATTCTGATACCCCATATGTGGGGGTAAACCACTGTTTGGGCACACGTCGGGCTCGGAATAAAGGGAGCACTGTTTGACTTTTAACAGCCAATCAGAGCGATCGTAGCCACGTGGGGGTTAAGCCAACCCCCATGTGGTGAAGCACAAAGGGTCTTGTGCCTGCAGGTCGGGTGACCTTTCAGTGACCCCGGTCACCCGACCCGCAGGAACGCGATCCTTTCATGACACATACGCTGTGTCACATGGTCAGGAAGGGGTTAAACTTCTTGATTATGTTGCGCACTGTGGACAAAGAAAAATCAAAATCTCTGGAGATTAAGTTGATGGAGATTGTTGATATTTTTCAACAATTTTGGTTCTGAAGTTCTCAGACAATTCTCTTCTCTCTTTGAGAAAGAACGCCATTGAGCGTTTGATCATACCATCGATTGACTTTTTAATTTGTTTAAATAAATTTGGAATATTTAAGGAGCTGGAATTTTTCTACTTTTCTTCTTGGTTATCTTTATATTGCCCACACCTTTTACTTGTTGGAGGTGAGTTTGAATGAGTATCACCTGCTTGAAACAAAGTTGTTTACCCACAATTTTGAAAGATGCCCCCAATTTTGTAAGGTCCATTTTTGGTGTTTTGTGTGAAAGTATGTATAATTTGCCCTTTTCCTATTGGGACACTATAGGTAAAACGTGCTTATTATGAACACGGCCGGCCATCATTATAAAAAAAGCTTTAGTAAAATCCTAGTTTTCTGATCTTTTCCTTAACCCGCTCCCACTCCATGAGGTACTATTACACAAGGCAGGTGCCAGCTGCTGTATGTTACACATTCAGCACCTGCTTCTAACAATTGCTCCGGCCTAGCTGTTATCACTGCTGTATAGCCACTTATTTGCCCCTGTAATCTGACATTAGAATGTAAATGGCGCAATTCTGGTGCTGTAGATGTTAATGAGTCCATCTGTACCCCCATCCACAATACCATTGCGGGTGTCATTGCAGTTAGGTGTCTGCCATCTTGGTACTAAACTCAGCTCCTAAATAGCAAGCCCTCATACAGTTCCATCGAAAAATATGGGTATTGGAAAATGGCGACACAAACCAAAGTTTGTTCTACAAAGTACACATTTTTTAAGCCAGTAAAATGAAAATACATGAAATAAGTATTTGATCACCTACCTGTATCGACTCTGTTGTTGGTGTCTCAGGACCAAGGGCTCCTTCCCTGTCCCTAATGCTAGGGGCTCCCAAGCTTGTCTGATTCCTCAGATTACTTCTGATGGTGAAGACACCGGGGCCACGTACCTTGCCTTAGCTCCTGAATCTGCCCTATGTCTGTACCCTTTCCAGGGAAAAGGGGAGCAGTAGTGTACCGTAATACACCAACCAGACTAACAAGGTAATACCAACAGGGATAACGAAAAATACCAAACATACAAATATACTCACACAGACAACAGAGGAATGCATCGGGGAGTGGAAGATGGGGTTAAACCAAAGTAGGAGAAGAAAGGAAATTATCACACTTAAAACTTAGCAACAGTCTCAGATAAATCCACCAAATGCCTTCACCAATAACAACCACCAGCCATGCAGCAAAAGCTATCTCTGACAATGAATGTTAGCCAGGGCCCAGTTTATATAGGGATGGGAGTGGCTAACAGTGCACAGCTGAGAGCATTAACGCAGGAAACATTCAGGAGCTCTCAACTGAGCAGAATAACCCTTGCACTGCTAAAATAAAATTACACTGTTTAATATGAAGGTGAAGTGCTTCTAATCAGTGCAGGAGTAGGGAATTCAGACGCTGCGATTTTCTGGCTCCTCTCTGTCATGATAAACTTGTGACACTACCAACCAGCAAGAAGTCTGGTTATCACAAACCTGTTTTTCTTTAAGAAGCCCTCCTACTCTGTACTCATTAGCTGTTTTAATTCCACCTGTTTGAACTCGTTACCTGTATAAAAGACACCAGTCTACACACTCAATTAATCACACTCCAACCTCTCCACCATGGCCAAGTTCAAAGAGCTGTCTAAGGACACCAGGGACAAAATTGTAGACCTGCACAAGTTTGGGTTGGGCTACAGGACAGTAGGCTAGCAGCTTGGTGAGAAGGTGACAACTGTTGGCACAGTTATTCAAAAATGGAGGAAACACAAGATAACTGTCAGTCTTCCTTGGTTTGGGACTCCATGAAAGATCTTGCCTCATGGGGTAAGGATGATTCTGAGAAAGGTCAGGAATCAGCCCAGAACTACAACGGAGGACCTGGTCAATGACCTGAAGAGAGCTGGGACCACAGTCTCAAAAATTACTGTTAGTAACACATTATGCTTTCATGGATTAAACTTCTGCAGGGCACGCAAGATCCCCCTGCTCATGCCCACACATGTCCAGGCCCATTTTAAGTTCGCCAATGACCATCTGGATGATCCAGAGGAGGAATGGGAGAAGGTCACGTGGTCAAATGAGACCAAAATAGAACTTTTTGGTATCAACTCCACTCGCTGTGTTTGGTGGAAGAGGAAGGATGAGTAAAATCCTAAGAACACCATCCCAACCATGAAACATAGTGGGGGAAACATCATACTTTGCAGGTGCTTTTCTGCACCATATTGAAGGGAGATTAGATTGGATCATGAGATTTTAGCCAACGACTTCATTCCCTCAGTAAGGGCATTGAATATGGGTCATGGCTAGATCTTCCAACATGACAATGGCCCAAAACACAGACAAAGAAACTAAGGAGTGACTCTGTACGTAGCATTTCAAGATCCTAGAGTGGCCTAGCCAGTCTTCAGAACTGAACCCAATAGAAAATCTTTGGAAGGAGCTGAAACTCAATGTTGCCCTGCGACAGCCCCAAAATCTGAAAGATCTGAAGAAGATCTGCATGGAAGAGTGGGCCAAAATCCCTGCTGCAATGTGTGCAAACTGGGTCAAGAACTACAGGAAATGTCTGACCTCTGTAATTGCAAACAAAGGTTTTTGTACCAAATTTTAAGTTCTGTTTTTCTACTGTATCAAATACTTATTTCATTCAATAAAATACTAATTAATTATGTAAAAATCATACATTGTAATTTTCTGTGATTTTTTAAAGTATCTGTCTCACAGTTGAAGTGTACCTGTGATAAAAATTACAGACGTCTCCATTCTTTGTAGGTGGGAAAACTTGCAAAATTGGTAGTGTATCAAATACTTAATTTCCCCACTGTATATGCCCCCAGTTTCTCCTGTGATGTAGGTGCCCTCAGGATCTCCTGTGATGTATATGCCCCAGCCCTTCCTTTGATGTATATACCCCAGCATCTCCTGAGATGTATATGCCTGCAGCGTCTCCTGTGATGTATGTGCCGCAGTGTGTCCTGTGATGTATGTGCCCCAGCATCTCCTGTGATGTATATGCCTCAGTGTTTCCTGTGATGTATCTGCCCCAGTGTCTCCTGTGATGTATATGTCCCATTGTCTCCTGTGATGTATATGTCCCATTGTCTCCTGTGATGTATGTGTCCCAGACCCTCCTGTGATGTATGTGTCCCAGCCCCAGTGTTTCCTGTGTGATTTTCTGGATTTTGCTTTAAGATTCTGTATCCCACAGTTGAAGTGTACCTACGATAACCATTACAGACCTCTCCATTCTTTGAAGGTGGGAAGCTTTACAAAAGCGGCAGTGTATGCAATACTTATTTTCCCCACTGTAGTTGTTTAACCCCTTTACCCCCGAGGGTGGTTTGCACGTTAATGACTGGGCCAATTTTTACAATTCTGACCACTGTCCCTTTATGAGGAAGTAACTCTGGAACGCTTCCATGGATCCTGGTGATTCTGACACTGTTTTCTCGTGACATATTATACTTCATGTTAATGGTAAAATTTATTTGATATAACTTGCGTTTATTTGTGAAAAAAACAGAAATTTGGCAAAAATTTTGAAAATTTTGCAATTTTTCAACTTTGAATTTTCATGCCCTTAAATCACACAGATATGGCACACAAAATACTTCATAAGTAACATTTCCCACATGTCTACTTTTCATCAGCAAAATTTTGGAACCAAAATGTTTTTTTGTTATGAAGTTATAAGGGTTAAAAGTTAACCAGCGATTTCTCATTTTTACAACACCATTTTTTGGGGGGGACCACATCACATTTGAAGTCACTTTGAGGGGTCTATATGATAGAAAATACCCAAAAGTGACACCATGCTAAAAACTGCACCCCTCAAGGTGCTCAAAACCATATTCAAGAAATTTATTAACCCTTCACGTGCTTCACAGGATTTTTTTGAATGTTTAAAAAAAAATAAACATATAACTTTCACAAAAAAAATATTTCAGGTCCAATTTTTTTATTTTCCCAAGGGTAACAGGAGAAATTGGACCCCAAACGTTATTGTGCAGTTTGTCCTGAGTACGCTGATATCCCATATGTGGGGGGAACCAATGTTTCAGCGCACGGCAGAGGACGGAAGGGTAGGAGCGCCGTTTGACTTTTTCAATGCAAAGTTGGCTGGAATTGAGATAGGATGCCATATCGTGTTTGGAGAGCCTTTGATGTAGCTAAACAGTGGAAACCCTTCAATTCTAACTCCAACTCTAAACCAAACACACCCCTAACCATAATCCCAAACCTAACTCTAGCCCTAACCCTAATCCCAACCCTAACCCTAATGGGAAAATGGAAATAAATGCATTTTTTTAAAATTTTATTATTTTTCCCTAACTAAGGAGGTGATAAAGGGGGGTTTGATTGACTATTTATAGTGGGTTTTTTATAGCGGGTTTTTATGACTGCCAGCTGTCACACGCTAAAAGACTCTTTTTATGGCAAAAAATAGTTTTTACATCACCACATTTTGACAGCTATAATTTTTCCATATTTTGACCCACAAAGTCATGTGAGTCTTATTTTTTGTGGGACGAGTTGACATTTTTATTGGTACCATTTTCAGGTACATGACATTTTTGAATCGCTTTTTATTACGATTTTTGGGAGGCAGAATGAACAAAACCAGCAATTCATGAATTTCTTCTGGGGGCGTTTATACCGTTCCGCGTGTGGGAAAATTGATAAAGCGTATTATTCTTCGGGTCAGTACGATAACAGCAATACGTCATTTTTTTTAATGTTTTGGCGCTTTTATACAATAAAAACTATTTTATATAAAAAATAATTATTTTTGCATCACTTTATTCTGCGAGCTATAACTTTTTTATTTTTTCACTGATGATGCTGTATGGCAGCTCGTTTTTTGCGGGACAAGATGACGTTTTCAGCGGTATCATGTTTATTTATATCTGTGTTTTTGATCGCGTGTTATTCCACTTTTTGTTCGACGGTATGATGATAAAGCATTGTTTTTTGGACTTGTTTTTTTTTTTAAGGGGTTCACTAAAGGGGTTAATTAGTGGGACAGTTTTATACGGCGGATCGTTACGGACGTGGCGATACTAAATATGTGTGCTTTTATTGTTTTTTCTTTTACATAAAGAAATGAATTTATTGGGGAATATTTTTTTTTCTTTATTTAGAAATTTTTAAAAAATTATTTTTACTTTTTTTTTATACTTTTTTACTTTGTCCCAGGGTGGGACATCACTATATAGTATCATATCGTTGATCTGACAGTTTGCTTAGCACTGTGTCAGATCATTGATCTGAAAGGCAGTGCAGGAGGCTTTCTCAGCGCCTGCTCTCAGGGAGTTAATGTGCCGGGAGTGGTCTGTGACCGCTCCTGGCACTTACTGCTGGGTGTCAGCTGAGAGAATCAGCTGATACTCTGCCTCGATCAGCTGCACTCCCCCAGTGAGCGCAGCTGATCGCATATGACGTATTATCCCGTCCACGGTCATACGCGCCCATGTACTGTGGACGGGATAGTACGTTGAATGTCAAAAAGGGGTTAATATACAGTTTTTTTTTGTAACACAAAGTGGTTTTTGAAAGTTTGTGAACCCTTCACATTTTTCCATATATTTGCATAAATATGAATGAACACTACATCAGATTTTCACACAAGTCCTAAAAGTAAATAAAGATAAACAAAGCTATTAAATAAGCCAAAGATATTTGACATGTCTCTGAATGGCAAAAGTATGTGAGGCTTTGCGATTAATAGATCATTTAAAGATGAAATTAGAGTCAACAAGGAACTATCAAAGTCTGATCATCACATCACAAATAAAACAGATGTTTGAAATTATTGATGCTCATCAGGCTGGAAAACTACCGTATATACCCATGTATAAGCCGAGATTTTCAGCCCATTTTTTAGGGCTGAAAGTCCCCCTCTCGGCTTATACGCGGGTCATATACGGGGGTCGGCGGGGGAGGGGGAGCGGGGGTGTCAGATCATACTCACCCCTCCGCCGGCGCGGTCTCTGCAGCCCCCCTGCTTCTCCCACGATCTCCGGCTCCTTCCTGCAGCAGTCACATGGCACCGCTCATTAAAGTCATGAATATGCACATATTCAGGACTTTAATGAGCGGTACCACGTGACCGCTGCAGGACTGAAGCGCTGCGGAGAGCGCCGGGAGAAGAGGAGAGGCTGCAGGGACGCGCGGCGGAGGGGTGAGTATATGCTATATTTACCTGTCCCCGTGCCACTGCTGCGCGCTGCTCCCTCGGTCTGACTCCTCTGGCTGTGAACGTTCAGGCAGAGGGCCCGATGATGTCGTTAGTGCGCGCCCCGCCCCCTGCCAGATCATTCACTGCAAGAGGAGTCAGTCCGAGGGAGCAGCGCAGAGGTGCAGAGAGGACAGTTAAATATCTCAGGTGCCAGGGTCCTGAGCGAGCGGTGACACCGGCACCTGTCCCCCATAGCACGCCGGTGTCCCCGCCTGCTCAGGACACCGGCACCTGGCCCCCAGCGACGAGAGATGAGTATGTCATTTTTTCTTTTTTGCAGCAGCAGCAGCATATGAGGCCTATACTATGGGACATAATTGTGCAGCATATGGGGGCATAATCTGGAGCATATGGGGGCATAAGCTGTGGAACATATGGGGCATAATCTGGGGCATAAGCTGTGGAACATATGGGGGCATAATCTGGAGCATATGGGGGCATAATCTGGAGCATATGGGGGCATAAGCTGTGGAACATATGGGGGCATAATCTGGAGCATATGGGGGCATAATCTGTGGAACATATGGGGGCATAATCTGGAGCATATGGGGGCATAATCTGTGGATCATACGGGGGCATAATCTGTGGAATATATGGGGGTATAATCTGGAGCATATGGGGCATAATCTGTGGAGCATATAGGGCATAATCTGGAGCATATGGAGGCATAATCTGTGGAGCATATTGGGCATAATCTGTGCAGCATATGGGGGCATAATCTGTGGAGCATCATATGGGGGCATAATCATTTTTCACCCTAGGCTTATACATAGGTCAATAAGTTTTCCCAGTTTTTTGTGGCAAAATTAGGGGGGGGTTGGCTTATACACGGGTCGGCTTATACATGAGTATACTGTATATGGTATATCTAAATTGCTTAGACTCCTCCAATTGACAGTCAGACAGATTGTGTACATATGGAGGAACTCAAGATGGTGGCTATTTTTTGGGGGGCATTCCTTTTTTGAATTTTTCAAAACATCATATGTCTTTTTATGATAAAAGATCCTTAGACAAAGTCTAATTATGCACTGTCAAGTCACATTCACATGTTCAGTATTTGATTAGAATTTTACATCAGTATTAGTATGCCAAAATCATGATTGGGTGAAAAATCCAGAAGTGGTGACTTTTTCTATTATACTTTTCCTCTGATTGTTCCACTCCTGGTTTTGGGCGACAAAGGAATTTGAGGGCACCACCAGAATACAGAAAAAAGGGGATCAACAACCACACACGTAAATGAGTACATGCAGAAGCGAAGAAGAAAAGACGTGTGTATATGGCGTGATCTACCCTGTAAAATATGACTAAATACAATGAATACCAAAACGAATAATTTTATTGTGTGTAGAAAAGACAAACTGCAAACACACATTTAAAAAACAATTAAAAAATGCCAGAAAACAAATTGGCGCATAATACATCCCCTATGGAACCTTATAAGGGACCAAAAATAACCTCCTCCAATTGTCACACAAAATAGAAGATGAATATAAAGTATTACCATTTAAATGTAAATGATATGTATGACAGAAAAAATAACCACAGGCAATAATGATCACATACAGTATACATGGGATACAAGCTAATACAATATAATATGCTCTTAACACCGCAAACAGAATCAAACTATATAAGCTTGTAGATGAAATAGACCTGAAATAGAAGAATCAAGCAGTGTATCAAAGTCATATGTGCCTTATGCATACCCATGGGCAGAAAATCTGCCTAATGATCAACCAAGAAAATCTGATGCATGCATGATGAAAAATGGGGGGGGGGGGTGGAAAGGTGAGTGTCCCCACATGTATCGCCAACAAAAGCGTGGCTTCCTCAAGGGAGAAAAAGGGAATGGCTCCTGGTTTTGGCTTACAAATACTAATGTAAAATACTGACCAAATACTGAACATGTGAATGTAGCCTTTCCTTTTTCAAATAGGTTCCAAGCTACTGGTGTATCATTTTCGGCCCTTCATTTGAAATTCCTACTGGACAAGTCAATAATATCTGGAATTGTCAGGAACATATGCCCCCAGATATGAGACAGACTCCATTCTGTTGTGATGCTGGAGCTTGCGCAATCTGACTGGGAGCAGATAGCATGTGGTTTTCACCTAAAGGGCTCATACTCACTGGCGACGAAAACGGATGATATTCAGCTGATAAAAAATCTGATTCAAATCTGACCAATGTTATTCAATAGGTGACATCTCATTTGCGATTTTTTTCTCAGCCGAAATCGGTGTGAGAAAAAAAATCGCA
>JARQOD010000001.1:209866361-209909761 GCA_033576555.1 Oophaga sylvatica
CGACCAAGGTGGAATTCCACTCCCCCCAATTTTTTGAAACACTGTGGCAGCGCAATGAGCCCTGACACAGTATGTCTTTGTTAGCCTTGGCAAGCAAGTAGGAAGTGGTGATATCACGTTTACAGAGTGGGCACGTTAAAGGGAAACCTTTTCCTGCCCCTTTCTGCCAGTTTAAAAATGGTACAAAGATGGTTACCCACTGATGATGCCATCATAAAAAATTCTCTTTTTGGTATCTATATGTGGAGCAGACTTTAAATGCCTGCGGGGGAGATGGTTGTCAGGAGAAGGGGAGGAAGCACGGAGGATTGGAAAGGGGGATAACATTGTCTTACGTTCAAGCTGTTCACACAGGTGGGTGAAAGTGGGGGGTGGATTACTCCCATCGGGGGGGGCTGGTGAAAACGAAAAATGTTATCGAAGGTAAAAGATCCGAGGAAAAATGGAGGAGGAAGGGTAAATGGGGCAGCAACAAAAGATGAAGGGGATTTCCTCCCCTTTTTGTTGTTCTGGTTGGCGGGGGGGGGGGAAGGAAAGGGCCCTCATTTTAACCCAGCCACCAACACAGCATGGGCTTGGACCTCATGGTTGAGCCCGACATAAAAGTGCCTTCTTGCTGCACTATGTGCAAAGACCCCCTATAGTTATGTTGGGAAATAATATTTTTTCTGGGTTGCCACATGTTAAACCCATTTTTTAAAAAACTTAAATTTTCCCCACCTAGAAGGGACCTGCAAATGCTGGGGAGTATCGAAAAACACCCTTTTACAAACTTAGGGGTTTTTTCCCCCAACACCCCAGTGAAGCCCCCTTTGGCATCGCACTTAGCTTCCACCCTCCGGCATGTCAATTTGTAACAAAAAAATTTAACAGCAGCGCAGTGGTGGAAGTGGAAGAAGCAATTTCTGTGGTCCTTTGACACTTTTTTTTAGACAAATTTCCCACCCACAACAGGTCAAGTCTTACACCTGGTGAATGAATGGAGAGGATGGCCCCAGGAGATTAGAATGATTCAATCCTCAGGGGCTTTGGACCTTTCACTTTTGGTTTTCCCAAAAATGGATTGTGGCCTGAGATGCCCCCAAAGTCTTGGAGGTTTTATCGTCCCCGGCAGCCAGCATTCTCTAGAACGTGTTTCAGCGTGTGGGGGTTTTTGATGGTAAGCGCATCCGGCTGTACCAGAGGCTGGTTTTGATGCCCCAAATAAAAACAGGCTAAGGGGGTCCCCAATTAGGTCGTTTTTTGGGTTTTTAGGATGTTGTTAATGTGGGAACCCCTTTAGTGTGGCTTCTGTGGCTGCTGCTGCTGATGTTAACACAAATTTGTGGAAATGTGAACAGTCATGGTTGGTCTACATCTGCTGGGTTAGCTGTAGTGGAAGACGTCTTGGTCTCAATGATACTATTTCTATTATCGTGACAGTTATTCCACTTGGGTGGTGTCAGGCCCTCATTTTTTAAAATGTGAACACTCCTGGTTGGGTGTCCATCTGCTGGATTGGGTGTAGTGAAAGACCTGTCTGTCACTATTATATTATTTCTACTGTGGTGAAATAGATGTTATTTTGTTGGTGTCTGCCAATAATTTTTGGAATTGTGAACACTCCTGGTTGTGTGTCTATCTTCTGGATTGGGTGTAGTGAAAGACTGGTTGATCCCTATTATACTATTTCTACTGTGGTGAAATTGATGCCACTTTGGTGGTGTAAGGCCCTCATTTCTTTAAATGTGAACACTTCTTGTTGGTTGTCCATATGCTGCATTGAGTGTAGTGAAGGACCTGTTGGTCCCTATTATACTATTTCTACTGTGGTGAAATTGATGCCACTTTTATGGTGTCTGGCAGTAATTTTTGGAAATGTGAACACTCCTGGTTGGGTGTCCATCTGCTGGATTGGGTGTAGTGAAAGACCTGTCGGTCCCTATTATACTATTTCTACTGTGGTGAAATTGATGCCACTTCTGTGGTGTAAGGCCCTCATTTCTTTAAATGTGAACACTCCTTGTTGGGTGTCCGGCTGCTGTATTGGGTGTAGTGGAAGGACTGTCGGTCCCTATTATACTAGTTCTACTGTGGTAAAATGGATGCTACTTTTGTGGTGTCTGCCAATAATTTTTGGAAATGTGAACACTCCTGGTTGGGTCTCCTTTATGCGTGTTGCATGTAGCAGTAGGCCTCCGAGACCGTCAGGCCTCCACTTCTTTAGACTCAACTACCCGTGTTACTATCGTTTTTTTTCTGACAATGGTAGTCTACAAAACTGATATTTGTGCCACCTGAGTGTGGCTCAGCATGAAAGTAGGTAAAGGTGTTGCATATGGTATCAGGGCTCCCAGCAAAAGGGTCCTACACCGATCCCTCACCCACCAAGTCTTACTGTGACGTTCATTTGAAAGCTGTATATGCTGTCCCAGACCCCGATATCTCATGCCTGGCTGATTGCTGCAGTTCCATGCTGCAATTTGTACAGTGGGTGAATTGAGGCCACTTTCCTGGTGTCTGTCCCTCATTTGATGTGTTTTGGCAGCATTTGGTGCCGTTATAAGGTGTTGTGCATGCGTCTGCTTTTGCCTCCCATTGGGTATGGCGTTCTGTTATGTTCGGTGAATATTCGACGAATTAATCGGCATCTCTACTAACTTCACCATATCCCCAGGGCTGACCACTCCTGTCTACTGTAACTATTTTAACCCCTCTAGTTGCTGAATTATTCTAAATCATCAGTGCAGCTTCTACCTGGCACATATACTGTAGAACCTGCTTTGTGTGACATTTTGTTGGTTTGAAATAAAAACCGAAGTTGTCTTGCTAAAGGTGTATCAATTTGGTTGTTGAAAAATTGACTATTGTCATCTATACTGTAGAACTTGGTTTGTGTGAAATTTCATTGGTTTGAAATAAAATCCAAATTGGCCTGCTACTGGTGTATCAATTTGGTTCTTCAAAAATTGACTATTGTCATATATACTGTAGAACTTGGTTTGTGTGAAATTTCATTGGTTTGAAATAAAATCCAAATTGGCCTGCTACTGGTGTATCAATTTGGTTCTTGAAAAATTGACTATTGTCATATATACTGTAGAACTTGGTTTGTGTGAAATTTCATTGGTTTGAAATAAAATCCAAATTGTCCTGCTTCTGGTGTATCAATTTGGTTCTTCAAAAACTGACTATTGTCATATATACTGTAGAACTTGGTTTGTGTGAAATTTCATTGGTTTGAAATAAAACACAAATTTGGGTTGCCACAGGTGTAAATTTGGTCCCTCGGTACTCGGTCCACAGCCATCACTATTTCTCTGAGTGTGGTGTCCCTGTTTGTACCAGCATGTGTCCAGGAACATCACCTGTGCCTTTACCAATGTGTTTACTGAGATTTTCCACTTAACGACTGACACATGGGCAAGCGACACTAGTGCCCAGGGACGGTACATTTCCCTTATGGCACACTGGGTGAACATTGTGGATGCAGGGGCCTAGTCCAATCCTGGCATGGCACATGTGCTGCTGACGCCGTGGATTGCTGGCCCTACTTCTATCAGGGTTTCCTAAACCTCCTACACCAGTTCATCCAACCTCTCCTGCTCCTCCTCATCCTCCATCTCCAATGTGCTATCTTAGAGCACTTTGTCCACATCAGCCAGAAGCTCTGCTGCGCAGTTCCCAAGAAAAAGCTTGAGTTGAAGCTTTTATTGGGAACATTATACAAAACGTTTGGGATCACATTTATCTAGCACTCTACGCTGAGCCCTTACTTTGGGGTTTCCATCTAAATCTCTGAGTGAGTGATCCACATCTGTCAAAGGAAATACAGGGGGCTGCCACGCTACTGGTAGCACAAAGGCTCTAGAAAAGCGCAATGGCTCCTCACACTCCAAAAGAAATCTAACAAATTCTGCTCTCCCAAATACAAATTCTCCTCTCCCTTTCTGAGCCACACAGTGTGTCTAAACCACATGTAGTGTTCACATGTTTGGCATTTCTGTAGTGCCTAATTTAGGGGTGCATGTATCCAGAAGCACAAGTTGGCCACAACGTACTGGTCACTACAACATACTGGCCACTGCAACAGACTGCCCACTACAATGGCAGTTTGCAATTTACTCAGTAACATTCACGGCTTTTTGTTTCTGGAAAACACCCATGGAGTCAAAAGGGGTACACCTGTAGATAAATTCCCAAAGGGGTATAATTTCCAAAATGTTGGTCACTTGAGAGGGAATTCTGCTCTTTTAGCACTTGGCTCTCTTTATGGAGACCGCAAACTATTCTTGGAAAATCTGCGCTCCAGGAGGCAAATAGCGCTCCGTCCCTCATGAGTTGGCTAAGTGTTACAGCCACTATGGGTATTTCCACATTAGCAGAAATTGTGGGACAAATTTTGGTACCATTTTTACCAATTTCTCCTTGTGAAAATGTAAAATCTGGGGCTAAAACTAATTTTTTTGTGGTAAAAATGCAATTATTAGTTCTTCATTGCCCAATGGTATAAAATTCTTTGACACCTGTGGTGTCAATATGATCACTGCAACCCTAGCTTAATTCATAAAGAGGTGTATTTTGTAAAATGGGGTCACTTCTGAGAAGTTATGCTGTTCTGGCACCTCAGGGCTCTCTTAGTGGGTCATGGCACCCGCAAACCATAGAGGTAAAATCTGCACTATAATATGGCGCTCCTTCCGTTTTGAGCTTTGCACTGTGCCTGAAAAGTATTTCCCGTTTACATGTATGGTATTGGCGCACCTAGGAGAAATTTTTACAACAAACTGAAGGCCTTTTTATCCTATTAGCCCTTATAAAAATTAAAAACTTGGGGCTAAAACAACATTTTAGTGTTAAAAATGTAATTATTCTTTTTTCACTGCCCAATAATATAAAAATCTTTGAGGCATATGTGGTGTCAATATGATCACTGCACCCCTAGATTAATTCATTGGGGAGTGTAGTTTGTAAAAAGAGGTCATATATGGGGTGTTTCTACTGTTCTGTTACCTTAGGGGCTCTGCCAATGTGAGATGGCACCCTCAAACCATTCCAGCAAAACCTGAACTCCAATAAGGTGCTCACCACACATCTAGATAAGTTCCCTGAATAGTCTAGGTTCCAAAATGGTGTCACATGTGTGGGGTTTCAACTGTTTAGGCACATCATGGGCTCCCCAAGCGTAACATGGCATCTGCTAATTATTCCAGCAAATTTTGCTTTCAAAAAGTCAATTAGAGCTCTTTCCCTTCGGAGATCTGCCATGCACCCAGTGTTTTTTAACCATATGGGCAATCAACATGTTCAAGAGAAATTAACAATAAATTTTGGTGTCCATTATTTCCTGTTACACCCGTGAAAATAGAAAAATTTGGGTGTAAAGTAATTTTTTTGTGAAAAAAAGTTAAATGTTAATTTTTTTTCACATTACAAAACTTCCTGTGAAGCATCTGAAGGGTTAAAAACTTCTTGAATGTGGTTTTGAGTACATTGAGGGGTGCAGTTTTTAGAATTTTGTCACTTTTGGATATATTCTGTCACATATATACCCATCAAAGTCACTTCAAATGTAATGTGGTCCCTAAAAAAAATGGTTTTGAAAATTTTGTGGAAAAAATTAGAACTATCTGGTCAAGTTTTTCCTAACAAAGAAAAATGATGTTTCAAACATTGTGCTGATGTAAATTAGGCGTTGTAAATGTTATTTATTAACTATTTTGTGCGATATGTCTCTCTGATTTAAAGGCATAAAAATTAAAAGTTTGAAAATTTCATAATTTTCAAAATGATTGCCAAATTTCTGTTTTTTTCACAAATAAACGCAAATCATATCAAAGATATTTTACCACTATCATGAAGTACAATATGTCATGTGAAAACAGTCTCAGAATTTGTGGGATCCATTGAAGTGTTCCAGAGTTATGACCTCATAAAATGACAGTGGTTAGATTTGTAAAAATTGGCCCGGTAATGAAGGTGCAAACAGGCTTGGAGGGGTAAAGGAGCTAAAAGGCCTGCAGTTAAAGATGACATATTTCCTTTGTATTTTAGGCAACAACAAAAAATATATATTGCAATGTTTTACATTTTAAAAATTACAAAAAGGAAAATGGGCCAATGCAAAAGTTTGGGCTACCTGCATGGTTAGTACCTATTAGCAATATATTAAATTAGTCCCATGTTAAGCAAAGTCCACACAAAGTGGATGATCCATATAAATTGTATGAACGATTATTGTTACTCCACAAGCATATTTAAGCAAAAGGAGAACAGGAGTTTTGTAACAAAAACATATTACTTTTATTTAGAAACAAAAGGGTAGACTAACACATGAATGAGTAAAATCATGAACAAAAATGACAAAGAAAGATACACAAATGTCCCAGTGGAACATGGTTAATGGTGCAGTCAATAAAAGAGTTCTGAAAAAACTCTACCAAGGGCAAACAGGAGCATTGGACAACCACACTTATGCATGTAAATGGCTGCTGTGCATGTAAGCCCACCATGTTGCTCCAACAGTGTCCAATAAAGTGCTTGTGCATAGCAAAGAGGTAGATTAATTTATTGCACTCTTACCCATGTTAGTAAACCAAAAGTCCCCAGGACCGGAAAGAGAACCCCAACGTATGTTTTGCATGTGTGATGTATTGCTTCCTCGAAGAGATACAGAAAAAGGACCTTCAAAGCATTTTATCTGTCAGGACCTGTGGTCACATGGTCAAGGTTGACCAATGACAGCCGGGTATACCGACGCATTAAGGGAGCCTAGTCTCCAGAAATGCATAGATATCAGCTTCTGTCATTTACTGCACTGAAGATTTTATGCTCTATGAAATAATTCGTGTGAATAAAATTTGATCTTCACGGAATCAGTTGAGCTGGACATTTCTCTTTTCTCTAGATGTGTTAGTCTACCCTTTTCTTTGTAAATAAAAGTAATTTGGTTACTACCCAGTAGTACTCACTTGTGAAAGTATCATAGTTTGTAAATACTTTTTGTAGCCAGTCTTTCAATTCTTGTGTGAGGAATTTTCATCCATTCTTCCTTTTGAAATTCTTCCAGTTCTGTGAGATTCCTAGTTTGTTTTGCATGCACTGCTATTTTGAGGTCTAGCCACAGATTTTCATTGATGTTCAGATCAGCGGACTGTGAGGGCCATTATAAAACCTTCAGCTTGTGCTGTTGTGGATTTTGATATGTGTTTAGGATCATTATCCATTTGTAGAAGCCATCCTCTTTTCAACTTCTGCTTTATTACAGGTGGTGTCATGTTTGCATCAAGAGTTTGCTTTCATTGATTCCAATCTTCCCTCTACCCATGAAATGATCCCTGTCCCATTGGCTTCAACACAACCCCAAAGCATGATTGACCCACTCCCATGCCAATGGTTGTCAAGATGTTCTTTTCCTGAAATTTTGTGCCCTTTTCTCTCCACATATACCTTTGATCATTGTGGTCAAAGAGTTCTATTTTGGCCTCATTTGTCCACAGGACTTGTTTCCAAAATGCATCAGACTGGTTTAGATGTTCTTTTACATACTTCTGACGCTGAATCTTGAAGATGCAGGAGAGGTTTTCTTTTGATGACTCTTCTTTGAAGGCCATATATGTGCAGGTGTTTCTGAACAGTATAACAATGTACTACAATGTACTACAACTCCAGATCTGCTAAATCATTCTTTGCAGTGAAGCAGGAGTTCTGATTTGCCTCTCTAGCAATCCTGCTAGCAGCTCTCACTGAAATATTGCTTGGTTTCCAGACCTTATCTTGACCTCCACTGTTCCTGTTAACTGCCATTTTTTAATTCTTAATTACATATCGGCAACTTGAAAATACTTTACTATCCTCTTATAGCCTTCTCCTGCTTTATGGGCCTCCACCATTTTCATTTTCAGAGTGCTGAGAAGAAACCATGGCTGCTGTTTTGGCACAAGATTCGAGGAGGCTGGGTTTTTATAAAGCTGAGAAATTTGCATTAACTGACCTTTCTTAAGGATGATAGTGAACAGGTCATAAATTACCCTAACAGGCTAATAAGCCCATTTTCCTTTTTGTACTTTTTAAAATGTAAAAGATGACTATATGACTATATATATACTATATATATAATATATATATATATATATTTGTTTGCCTAATTTACAAGGGAAATGTGTGATCTTTAACTTTAGAGATAATTTTTAGTGATGAGCGAGTATACTCATTGCTCGGGTTTCCCGAGCACGCTCGGGTGGTCTCCGAGTATTTGGAAGTGCTCTGAGATTTAGTTTCTGTTGCCGTAGCTGCATGATTTGTGGCTATTTGACAGCCTGAATACATGTGGGAATTCCCTAACAAAAAGGCAATCCCCAAATGTATTCAAGCTGTCCAGCAGTCATAAATCTCGCAGCTGCGGCAACAGAAACTAAATCTCAGAGCACTTCCAAATACTCGGAGATCACCCGAGCATGCTCGGGAAAACCCGAGAACGAGCATACTTGCTCCATCACTAATAATTTTATCTTCAAGTTGCTGAAATGTTCACAATAACTTTCACAATAACAGTAATTTTGACCAGGGTTCCCAATCTTTTACATGCCACTGTATGTATATCTACTCCATTCATTTTCTATGGGACTGCTGGAAATACCTCAGTACAACGCTCTACTTTATCCAGCAGTCCCATAGACAATGACTAGTAGAGATAGTCGGTTGATGGGTGGTGCCCTTGTTCGATTGCCACTCCACTTATGCCAATGGGGCACTTCAGAGCCCATTCTTTGTATATGTGGGAACCCCAGTGGTGAGACCACTCAGTGAGCAACAAGTTTTTAACTTTTTAATTTGGGACAATCCTGTTAATAGAAATGTTATATTGTGTTGTTCTTTAAAATCACAGGCCAAGATTGCTGGGAGGAAAATACAAGTGCTTGCAGCAGCTAACAGGTCGTCTTGATCCCATTAATTTTCCTATAGATATATGTGGGTGGGTATGTTATCCACATTAATATACTTTTTATTTTAGCATGTCCTGGCGCCATATTTTTGAATACACATAAACATCCCCAGCCAGGCTCTTTATTGGGGATATTGTGATAACTAGCAGAACTAATTCTTTGGCTGAGCATTTTCCAGACTAGGTCAGAAAAAGGTTACATGAATGTGATTCAGACAATGCACTTGAAATCCCAACACAATTCATACAGTAAAACAGCTGCTGCTGGATTTGGGGATAAGATGCACTGAGGCAGCAGGAATGTATGTAAGTGTCTGGAAATCTTTCCTGGGATGACAGAGATTAATTTGCTATTATCAAGCTTAATTTTTCTTTTTACTTAAATGAAAATTTTATATAAAATCAGAGTTTTATTATGATACAGAAAATAATGCTATTTTACAGATGGACTGGCATTGATTAATATTTCTATGTGATCTTTCAGTATTTCTTTTCAGTCAGTTTTGTAGGGTTTCGACTCATTCATCTGTGGTTGCGGTAGGCACAGGAAACAGGAAGTGGTTTCAGTAAAATGTCCAGGCTGGTTTATTAAAACTCCATAAACCACTCATCATAATCAAACAAAAAGACAGCCTTTCATAGCACAGAGTGAAAACAGAAAGCAAATAGTCCATACAGTAGTTTGGGTTCGCCCGCTCACATTAGTCTCCAGCTCTTGAGTCCTTTAGCAAGCACTAGCAATTCTGGAGGTCTATCTACATGCCTCCATACACAGACACTAAATGAGACAACTTGTCTCCTTTTTATCTGCCATACCATGCCCCCGGGGTGGGGATATATGAGCAGCTAGTCCCATCCATCTCTTTGACTGCTCATAAACCAAGCCCTGATATGCCCTATTAACCCTTTCAGCAATATATGTGCTGGAGTCTGATTTCCCAGGCTTAATCACCGAGACTACTAACCTCAATAATAATATCTCGCCTCATGGACCAGTCACACGGCCATGTTACATACTCCCCCCTCTGCCCAAAGCCGGGGGGCTAGGCAACTTCTGTTATTAAACAGTGGACCCTTGACAGATTGTCAGCATCGTCATGCAGTTTCCTGGGCCTATGCTCTACATGTAAGCTGAAATCCTGAAGTGCTAGGAACCACCTGGTCACTCAGGCATTGTTCCCCTTCTTCTCCCGCATCTACCTCAGTGGGGCATGGTCTGACACTAGCCTGAATTTCCTTCCCATGAGGTAGTAACTGAGAGTGTCCAACACTCACTTGATGGCAAAACATTCCTTCTCCAGTATGAAGCAGTTCTTCTTGCAGGATGACAGCTTTTGACTTAAATACATTATGGGATGCTTTTCCCCATTCACTTCTTGTGATAAGACCGCACCCAGCCCGACATGTGGCGGTTCTGACTGGACCACAAACTTCTTAGAGAAGTCCGGTGCCACCAACACTGGTTGTTTACACATGGTTTGCTTCAGCTCCTGGAAACTACTTAGCCATATTACCCTTTTGTGATGTCAAGGGTGGTAATTTACCTGTCTGGCCCTGGCCTTTCAATCAGTTCATCAACATGGGGCATTGGATACGTATCGAACTTAGAGACCTCATTCAGTTTCCTATAGTCATCGCAAACCACCAATCTCCATCTGGTTTTGGCACTAAGACTATGGGACTGGACCAGCCTCTTTTGGACTTTTCAATGACTCCCAGGCTTCACCTCTTTTGAGATCACCTCTCAGCGGGCTTTGGGAATCTGATATGGCTTCAAGCTCACCCAAATATGAGGCTCCGTGAGAACCTCATGCTCTATGACCTGAGTACAACTCAGCAATTCTGAGAATAGGTCTCTGTTCCAATGTAGCAACTCTAGGCAATGCTGCTTTTGGACATGTGACAGCGAGTCACCACCTTGACTTTCACGTTGGCATCAGACTTAGCCACCAAACATGGATCTTCTATGGTATACCTGGTAGGGCTTCCTTCTCACTCGTTGGAGGACTATATAGCTGACGTTGTCTTTTCAACTACTTCATAGGGGACTTGCTTCATAAGAAATTTGCTCTCCACATTAGATACCAGCACAAGTACCCGATCCCCAGGGATGAAGTATCTCACTCTCGCTGATCTATTTTACACCCTTGACTGTGCCTCTTGTGCTTTGAAGAGGTGTTCTTTCACAATGGGCATCACCTCAGCAATTCTCTCTTACATCTGGGCCACATTTTCATTTACACTCCTGTAGGGTGTAGACTCCACCTCCAAGGTCTCCTTCACCAATCCAGAAGTCTACGGGGGTGTGGGCCATACAACAGTTCAAAAGGGGAGAAGCCAGTAGAGGCCTTTGTGACTTCTCTGATAGAGAACAAAAGGTATGGCAGTAGGACAGTTCCATTCTCAGCCATTCTTCTCTACGACCTTCTACATGACCTTCAGGGTCCACCAAACCATCAATCTGTGCATGGTAGACAGAGGTCTTGAATTGGGTGATTTGCAGAGTTTTGCACAACTCTCTCATCACCTTTGCCATGTATGGACTTCCTTGGTCCAATAGGATCTCCTTGGGCATCACTATTCTGGAAAAGATATGGACCGACTCCCAAGCTATACACTTGGAGGAGGAGTTTCGTAATGGTACGACCTCTGGACACCATGTAGCATAGTCCAGGACTAGTAGGATATACTGATGCCCTCTGGTGGACTTGACCAGGGGTCCCACAAGATCCAAGGCTATGCCATCAAACTGCACCTCAATGATGGGCAACGGCTTTAAGGGGCTACAGAAGTGAGTCCCTGGAGATGTCAGCTGGCAGGTGACGCAGGACCTACAATAATTCAGGATTTCTCAGTGACAAACTGGCCGGTAGAACCTCTGAAGGATTTGTTCCTGGGATTTTTCTACCCCCAGATGACCACCTAACACATGCATCTAGGCATGTCTAACACTTTGCATCTGTACGGCCCTGGCACCAGTAACTGCTCGATTACCTCACCACTCTGCTTGGTGACCCAATATAGCAACTCGTTTATGGCAAAATATGGATATTAGCTGTCAGACCCCGACTCTTGAGCAACACCATTAAGTACAGTTATATTATTAAATTCCCCTTTTAGAGTTAAATCTCTGAGCTGAGCATTTTCAAAGTTTCCCCTGGACACTTCCAGGTCAGGTATGTTGGCCTCCAGGGATGTTACCTCATCGCTAACAAGCACACAAAAAGGAAAACCATCAGCTGCGGCCTGCAATAAGGTTTCTTTAGCTGTCGTCTGAGCAACCAGGTAACCCCGTTTTCCCCCACAAGTCCCAGAACAAGGAAAAGTCCCGCCCTATTATAACAGGATGTAATATATCCTTGACTATGCCAATCTCATGGGACTCAATTCCACAGTTTGTTTCTATGACCATTCAGGCGACATGGATACAGCATTTGCACTTCTTCGACTGATGGTACATGCCTGTGGCTCCTCGCCTGGTTGAGTAACAGCACTGCAGGCAGGGTATGAATAATGTGTCCTATGCTGCAGTCCATTGGCTTGATGGTCATGGAGCAACGGGCCGCTATGTGACCTGGGGTGTAACACCTCCAACAAATCACATTATTAGATGGCTCCTTTGACAACAATTCAGATGCCTCCTGGGCTCTTGGACACCCCTCAGATGTAGCTCTAATAACCCTCTTTTGGGTGTCAGCCCCCACTTTGGGAATCCCAGCACAGAGATGCTAAGACCCCTTGCTTCCCAAAGGAACTCTTGACTGCCTGGTACCTTTCTACCTGGCCCACCAGGTCATCAGCATTCCAGGGATATCCCTGGGCAACCCAAGATTGCACCGGCCTCGGAAGGAAGTGTATAAAGCTATCCATGGCGACCCTCTCCACTATCTGTGCTATGGAGGAAGATTCAGGTTGCAACTTTTTTTGGACCAGGTGTAAGAGGTTGAACAATTGGGACTGGGGAGGTTTGTCACTGCAATAGTCCCAGTGGTGCGTCCGTTTTCTCTTTGACAGTCAGTCGCTCCTAAGCTCGCCAAGATCTCAGTTTTCAACTTGGCGTACATGTTGTATCTCTGCGGTAGTCACACTGCCCCTCGGCATTTGTGCCCGTGCTTCTAGCAACAATAGTAGGGTTTCTACTCACTCAGTTGCTGTTGAGGTAGGCTCAGGAAGCTGTTTCAGTAAAATGTCCAGACTGGTTCATTAAAACTTCATAGACTGCTCAGCATAACCAAACAAAAAGACAGCCTTTCCAGGCACAGGGTGAAAGCAGAAAGTAAATAGTCAATATAGTAGTGTGGGTTCTCCCGCTCAGGTTAGTGTCCAGCTCTTGAGTCCTTTAGCAAACACAAGCAATACTGGCGGTCTACACATCTCCAGACACTGAATAAGACAACTGGTCTCCTTTTGAACAGCCATTCCCACTTAATCTCTTTGACTGCCCCTAAACCTGGCCTTGGTATGCCCTATTAACTCTCTCATCACTAAATGTGCTGGTTCCTGCTTTCCCAGGCTTACATCACTGAGGCTACCAGCCTTGATGACACAATCTCCCCTCATGGACCTGTCCAGTGGCCATCTTACAGTATGTATTGATATTGGATTACTCTATTATAATAATAATGATTTAATAAGACGTGAACCATCTAAGGGCTTGTGCATACGACAGTATTTTTGTCTGAGTGCTATTCTTTAAAAAAATGGATCACACTAGGACCAATGTTATTCAGTGGGACAGAACAGATGAACCCTTTTTTCACTGACCGACTCTGTATGTGAAAACGATCATAGCATGCACTATTTTCTTCTGTAAATCGGATGAGAAAATCGGAAACCACAATCAAGCATTCAGATTTTTATGGATACATTACAATTCTGTAACATAACAATTTGAAAATGGTCCTGTAAATGATTAATAGCTGCAGTAAAAAAATAAATTGCATATGGACTGCACACGGATGACAAGTGAGAAAATAATCATCCCACTTTCCTAGATGAAACTTTGAATGATTTTTTTATACAGTTATGTCAAACCTACCCTTAACCTGCAGATATAGGGTTCATCTGTAGGTTTATAGCATTATGACGGTGCCCAGCCTATGTACTAAAAGTACAGTACTGCAGAGAAAAGGAACTTTATTTCTCCTGGGAACCTCCAGATTTTAGTCATGCAGTCATGTTAGGGGTAACTACAGACAGTGCTCAAAGCAATAGGAGTGTCAGCTGTAGAGTGTCACGCAATAAGAGTGTCACCACTAGCACTTTTATTGACTTCTCACTCTGCACAGATGTACAATAAGCTGACTGTCAGTCAAAGTGCTGTAGTGTTCTTACAGCCACTGTTTATAGTGCCCTGAGTGCTGACTAGCTGTGCTGGGATTCCTGTATAATGGAAAGCTGGAGGATCACGGCAGAAAAAAATTCATTTTCTCCAGGTGCTGCACTTTTAGTACGGTGGTCAGGCACCTTCGTTACGCTGGTAACCTGAAGTTTATCCCTATATCTGCAGGTTAGAATTGTTATCTGACCTGATAGATTCTATTTAATACAGCAGTTATAAAAATTTAAATGATTTATATCTCATTAACATTGATATGATCTATGTGAACAGATAAGTATGTGCCCCCAGTGTTCCTGTGATGTCTGTGTCTCAGCCCCAGCGTCTCCTGTGAAGTATATTCCCCAGCATCTCTTGTGATATATATGCTCTCAGCATCTCCTGTGATGTATCATGTATATGCCCACAACCCCTCTTGTGATGTATGTCCTTAGCGTCTCCTGTGATATATATGCCACAGCATCTCCTGTGATGTATGTGCCCCAGCCCGAGTGTCTCCTGTGATGTACATGCCCCCATCATCTCCTGTGATGTACATACCCCCAGCATCTCCTATTATGTACTTGCCTCAGGGTTTTCTGTGTAATGTATATGCTCCAGCGGCAGTGTCTCCAGTGTGATGTTATGTTCCATTCCCAGTTTCTCCTATGTGATGTATATAAAGTAGCCTCCAAACTTCTGTCTCTTACTTCATCTTTTGGACTTTCTCAGTGGTCCTCCTTAGCCACCCACACAGACGGACATACATTGGACCTAGTTTTCACCCATCTCTGCTCCCTATCTAACTTCACAACCTCCCCTCTCCCTCTATCTGACCATCATCTACTCACTTTCTCATTCCTGTCCTCCTTACCTGCCACCCATGTCCAGCAACATGAGCACCCCCGCAGAAACCTCACACACCTAGACACCCACACACTCTCTGACTCTATTCTACCACTGGCATCCATATCCTCACTCCACGACACAGACAGTGCCACTGGTTTCTACAATGCCACTCTCGCATCAGCTATTAACGCGGTTGCCCCTCTCGTTCATGGCAGAGTGCGACGTATCAATAGACAATCCTGACACAATAACATCACTAACAAGTGTCCAGGGTTGCAGAGCGACATTGGAAGAAAACAAATTAGCAAGATGAGTTCACTGCACTCAAACAAGTAACACTCGCTTTCAAATCTGTCCTCACCTCTCCTAAACAGGCCTAACTCACAACCCTCGTATCTTCCCTATCCTACAACCCCAAACAGTTATTCAAAACTTTTAACTCCCTCCTCCGCTCACCACTGCCCCCTCCAATTTCCCTCATCTCTGCTGAGGGCTTTGATTTTGCCACACACTTCAAAAATAAGATTGACCAAACAAGGTAAGTTTTTACTGTTCAATCATCATGACAACTTTGTATACTAGACCAATGCCCTTCCCCCATATCCTCCCTCTCCAACATCACTGAAGGGGAGCTTAATTGTCTCCTCTCCAAATCACACCTCACCACTTGTGCACTTGACCCTATCCCATCCCACCTCCTCAACCTCACCATCACACTTATCCCATCCTAACCCATCTCTTCAACCTATCACTAACTTCTGGTACCTTCCCTTCTGCTTCCAAACACGTCACAATCACACACTATCCTTAAAAAGCCAACCCTCGACCCAACTGCTATGTCCAGCTATCACCCAATATCGCTGCTCCCATTTGCTGCCAAACTCCTGGAGCAGTCACATCCACTCTGAACTTTTCTCCCACCACTCATCTAACTTGCTCTTTGACAATCTACAATGTGGTTTCCGTCCCCATCATTCCACTGAGACTGCCTTGACCAAAATTACTACTGACCTACTTACAGCCAAAGCTAACGGACAATACTCTATACTCGTCCTTCTAGACCTGTCCTCTGCTTTCGACGCAGTTGACCACTGCCTCCTACTACAGATTCTCTCTTCCTTTGGCATCAAAGACCTCACCCTATCCTGGATCTCCTCATACCTTTCCACATTCAGCGTCTCCCACTCTCACACTACCTCCCCTTCCACCCTCTCTCTGTTGTAGTCCAACAAGGTTCTGTTCTAGGACCCCTACTCTTCTCAATATATACACTTGGCCTGGGACAACTCATAACGTCCCATGGATTCCAGTCCACCTTTATACTGATGACACTCAGATCTACCTCTGCCCAGACGTCACCTCTCTGCTGTCCAGAATCCCGGAGTGTTTATCAGCCATATCATCCTTCTTCTCCTCTCTCTTCCTCAAGCTCAATATGGACAAATTCATCATCTTTCCTCCATCTCACAGATCTTCCTTACCTGATCTTTCTATCACAGTAAATGACATCACGCTTTCCCCCGTACCGGAAGTCCGCTGCCTCGGAATAGCCCTTGACTCTGCCCTGTCCTTCAAACTGCACATCCAAGCTCTTTCCACCTCCTGTCCCCTCCAGCTCAAAAATATTTCCAGAATCCCTTCTCTCCTCAACACTCAATCTACTAAAATGCTTGTGCATGCCCTCATCATCTTCGCCTCGACTACTGCAACATCCTTTTCTGTGGTCTCCGTTTCATCCCTCTGCAGATCACTTCACTAGCTCCCATTCCCTCAGCGTTAGTGTTGAGCGATACTGCTCGATATCTAAAAATATCGGATCGGAATGGTATCGCCGATATCACTAACTATCGGCGATATCCGATTCCGATACCGGAAGTCCCATGTAAGTCTATGGGAACAAAATATCGCAACTAAAAAAACACTTTCTTTCCTTGTAAACACAAAATATACACACTTAGAATACATATAAAATATATATACATGTCATTGTGACATATATATATACACATATATTTATAGTTTATTCACTTCTACATAGTAAAATAGCCTCTGATTCAATTGCCGGGTAAAGCTGGCATTTGTGAAAAGACAGAAGCACCCGAGGGTCCAGTCGCCACAGAGATGTTGCATCGCACCCAGGAACAGGATTCAGAAGCTCGCTATAAGCGAGTCCTGTGTGCCTTAATTGAACTGTTTTTTTGCTTGAGAATTGCAAAAATCATCATAGACTGTATTTGCCATTTTTCCGTCATATCTGCGCCACGAGGCACAGGTGAAGAATAAGGGGGTGCTCTCGTGGGCGTACACTCACTCCGTGGTGCGAAAACGATGTCCGCACACTCTAAATGTTACTGCAATGTAAGATCGTGCCCCACAGCTCTGGAGTTCTGCCTCCTCATCCTCCTCAGTGGGCGTAAACGAACGCGAAGGTCCCGCCTCCCTACAAAAGATGTCGCCTCTCCTGATGCTAATGACACATGTGACTTTGCTGAGATGGCGAATGGACGTGAGCAGAAGTGGGAAGGGATGGAGGAGTCAGAGCTCTCCCCCCACGGAAGCGACCCGATCGCCACGGAGCCACCGTTTGGCACCCGGCCTGGAAACCCTCCTACGCTGGAAGAAGCGGAGGATACCCTGAGAGACCTGGCCCGGCACCGGGAGGAGGTCGCCAGGATGGTAGCGAGCTGGCGGGCCCTATAACTACAATTACAGCGGCGCCAATCCCTCTTACCCCCTGAAGTGTCTGTACCGGAAGGTGAGGCACCCGTTCCAGTAGAGGAGGCCGTGCGGGCATCCCAGCCCTTGCAATCTGAACCGGTTGCCAGTATCTCAGTGGAGGCACCCGTTCCAGTACAGGAGGCCGTGCGGGCATCCCAGCCCTTGCAATCTGAACCGGTTGCCAGTATCACAGTGGAGGCACCCGTTCCTGCAGAAAACGCCGCACCAGCACCCCAGATCCCACTGTCTGCCCCCGTCGCTGAGGCAGAAGAAGCGACACCCGTCCTCATGGAGGAGGCCGCGCAGGCACCAGAGCTCTACCTGCCTGTACCGGAGCCCCGACCGTCATCTGTTCCAGAGCCGGCTGCTTCCGCCGCAGGTGAGCGCCGCCAGGACTGGCAGGCGCCAGGAGAGCTGCCGCAAACCGTACATCGTAAGCTGGCGTTTGATGGTGGAGACATGGAGATGCTGGTGGAGGAGAATTACAACCGGCGTCAGGAGGAAGAGTGGAGACGTCGGGATCGGGAAGCAGAGCGACAAAGGGAGCAGCGAGAATCCCAAAAGCTTCGGCAACGTCACCTGGAGAAGGACCTGGCAGAGAAGGCACGTATGAGAAAGGATAAAAGTACGGTGAGGGAGCCGCGGCGTAAGGGTGCAGTACGGAACTTTAAGTTAAAAGGTGGTTGGGGCTTCATCCAGGAGCCTGGACTTTATTTAGAAGTTTTTGTAACCCGGCGGGACGTGGAGGCTCACCTCCCAGAAGGACACCCGGGGAGGGACCTGTTGCCAGGAGACTTGGTGACTTACACCCGACACTGGGGTTACAATGGATGGTACGCCCTAAATGTTACCAGGTGCGACCCCTACTCCCCAGAGTGTCAGGAAACTGACAGACCCTACGAGCCTTCAGCCTCCCCCAACCAGGCCTCTGCACAAGTGCCCACCCCACGCCGTAAATCTCCCCAGCCTCCCTCAGTGGTCTCCTCAGCAGCCCCAGCTATGGACATGATAATGATAGCTGGCCCGTACCCGGCGCCTGTTAGGCCCCCTGGGGTTCGTTCAGTCCGGGACATAGGGGTCCAGACCCGGAGGGAGATGAAAGAGGTGGCCACACAGACCCAGATAGCGGGTCACGACGTCACTGTACAGGCCACACGACGTCATCAGGTCTGGGTGGACCCTCCTGTCACGGATGTTTGGCAAGCTCCAGAAGAGTACCAGGTGGTACCTGGAAGAGGCCAGCCAAAGAAGTCTAAATAACCCGGACAGGGTCTCTGTATGTAAATAGTTAAATTATTGATGTACCCGGACGGGTGAATGTTCATAAAAAGAAGTTTATTGCCTTAATATGCCCAGGTTGGGTAATGGTTTGATGTACCCGGACGGGTGAATGTTCAGAAGAACAAGTTTATTGTTGCCTTAATATACCAGGTTGGGTAATGTTTGATGTACCCGGACGGGTGAATGTTCAGAAGAACAAGTTTATTGTTGCCTTAATATACCCAGGTTGGGTAATGGTGTTTCACTGTAATGAAAATGTTGAACTTTGAAGCCATGAACTGTACTGGCTCACAAATTTTTCTGTAAATAGTTGGCACTTCGGTGCTCCATCTTGGTTTTACAAAAAACTTTACTGTGCACTATTTTCAACTACCTCAGAAACTAAAAACCCGTTTGGTGTGGCCGAAAGTGAGGTCTGCTCAAGGAAAGTCTTGCAGCCCACCCAAGACCACAGTTGGAGGTTTGGAGCGGGTCCTCCACAAGCACAAGTAAAGGACACTGTGACGTTACCCCGGTGGGGTTGTAGTCCTAAGAAGTCTCCACGAACTTCGGCACTAATGCTATTTGCACTTTTGTTGAATATGTATTTATTAACACACATGTATAACACATATCAAGGGTATGAACAGTAACAAAACATGTCACATAATATAAGCCATTTGCACTTTTGTAATGTTATTATTAAAAATTTTATTATGCAACGTTTAACTTGAAGTGTTTCCTGCTTTCTTACTACGTCGCATAGTCCACTCTGCTACATCACTTTGCACCATTGCTCTATCTCACATCTATCTGCCCTGGAAGGATAGCGTGTTACCTGTAGAAGACTTTTCACCTACCTGCACTACACCATCCCTTCCAGAGGACCTGCACAGCAGCGCTGGACACCCTGACCAGGTACTACAGGTGGCGTCACGACAAACTACACGAACATTCTATCATCCCTGGAAATATCCCACATTCCAGTGATCGCCCAGGTCACGGACCGAGCTGTGCTACTCGTGACATCCCCATAGAAGTCGACGTGATCGGTGCCGAGTACCCCAAAACCCCTGTCTCTGTGCGACTCAACTTCCCTCACTGTGTTGGCACTTTACATTTACAATGCCTCTGGGTTTTTTTTTTGGGGGGGTGGGGAACATTCAGACTTTTGCTATGGGGCCCCATGATTTATATGTACGCCCCTGCTGCTGAGGAATGGTATTTAAGGCTGTTAAGGAGCCAACATACATGGACCTTGCCAGCAGTGTCGGACTGGAGTACCTTGGGCCCACCAGAGAAAATATATTGTTGCGGCCCAACATCATACTTCCCAACCTTTGAATAAGGGAAAGAGGGACAAAGGCTGTGGCACGCTGTGCATGCTGCAGAAAATTTTAGGCCATGCCACGTTGCACCACAGACTGTCCAGGAGTTGGTGGATGCTTTAGTCCAGGTGTGGGAGGAGATCCCTCACGAGACCATCCGTCGCGCTCATCAGGAGCATGGCCAGAAGTTGTAGGAGGTCATACAGCATACCTCCCAAATTTGGAAGACAGGAAAGAGGATTAAATGCTGCGCGCGTGTTGCGCGCCGCTGAAAATTTTAGGCCACGCCCCGACAACACCCATTTCACAGCTAATCACACCCATATCCTCGCCCCAAGCGTAACCATTTAGCACTGCTGATCACACTGACTGGTAATGAGGGCACAGTGGCTGGTACTGAGGAAAAGAAAGAAAGAGCAGCGAGAGAGAAAGAACAAACAGAGAAAGAAAGAGAGGAAAGAAAGAAAAGAGAGAACGAAAGAACAGAGAGAAAAAGAACAGAGAGCGAGAAGGAAAGAACAGAGAGCGAGAAAGAAAGACTAGAGAGAGAGCCATAGGTGTAGCTAGGGTTTTGGTTTAGTGGGGGCAAAACTTCTGAGTGGGCCCATCATCAGAGAACCTCACCCTATGACCGCGCTGTTGGCCAAAATAATCTCTATATAAAAAGACCAATATTGATATTACCGCCATATGGTCTGTGTTAAATAATACCAGTCCTACAGAACATATAATAGATTACAGCACAGGTACAGATAATGACTTACCGCTGATGTTCTTTCTAATGGAATTGTTCACTTTTCATGTCTTTTCCATCTGGCCCACACCGACATGACGACTTCTCCAGCCAGGACTCGACTGCACCCCCATTAAAAAAAAAAAAAAAAAAAAACTCACCTCCCGGCTCCTGTGCTGCTCACTGTTCTCCCTCTCAGCGTCTGACAGCGGGCGCCGGCAGGTGATGTTATTGCGCCCGCTGTCATACGCTGAGAGGGGGATTATGGGAGAGTAGGAGCGCTCGCTCCTTCTCTCTCCATGCGGTCAGCTTTATCGGCTGGATGCCGATACAGCTGACTCCTCCGATGACGGGTGGGGGGCCACTGCTGGCACCGGGACCCCCCAACGCCTGTTCAGGCCCCATAGCTTCCGGGCGGCAGAGCAGGGAGAGCGATTCTCCCTGCTCTGCCGCAGAATGTAACTGTATCGTAGCTCCGGGTGGGCCCCCTCAGAGCGCGGGCCCCGGGGCCACCACCCCCTCTGCCCCGCGACCTATCCTTTCAAATCAGGGCCCACCACGCAGGAGCTGGGGCCCACCTAGGTTTCTCCGGTGTCCCGGTGCCTCAGTCCGACCCTGCTTGCCAGCCTGATAATACCAGGCCACAGCAGTCTGCATATCTTGGCTGGTTAACAAAAATAGGGGATCCCCTCGAAAAAAATTTGGCGTGGGGTCCCCCCTATTTTTGTTAACCAGCCAGATGAAGCAGACTGCTGAGGCCTGGTTTTTCAGACTGGTAAGGATCCAATATCCATGGACCTTGCCAGCCTGATAATACCAGGCCACAGCAGTCTGCTTAGCTTGGCTGGTTAACAAAAATAGGGGATCCCCTCGAAAAAAAAACGGCGTAGGGGTCCCCCTATTTTTGTTAACCAGCCAAGTAAAATGCAGACTGCTGCGGCCTGGTATTAAAAGACTGTCAAGGCCCATGGATTTTGGCCCTCAACAGCCTAATAATACCAGGCTACAGCAGCCCCACATTTGGCGCATCAAAAGATGTGCCAATTGTGGCACTTTACCCGGCTCTTCCCACTGCCCTGTAGCGGTGGCAAGCGGGGTAATAAGGGGTTAATGTCACCGTTAATTGCACGGTGACAATAAGCCCGGTTAATAATTGAGAGGTGTCAATAAGACACCGATCCATTATTAATCCCAAAGTTTTTAAATGTATAAAAAAAAGACACAGCAAGAAAAAAGTATTTTACTGAAATAAAAAAGACAACACAGTTTTCATTTCTTTTATTATACTCTCATTCCTGCAACGCCATCGATCTCCTGTAAAAAAGAAAAAAAACAAACCAACAGTCAGTAGAGCCTGTCATCTCTGAACGCAGCACACAGAGCTGTATTGGACCATGCTTCCCCGGCGGTGACGTCATCGGACTGACTGCTTTACGGCCGGGATTACCCAGCAGTCACTGCAGTTATCGCGAGAAACTGCATGTGACCGCCGGGGAAAGATGATGGCGGCCATCAAGCAGTCCAGCCCGTGACCGCCGGAGATCTTCTGCCAGGTAAGTGCCGCTGACTCCTGACAGACCCGACCGACGGACACTGACAGTGACAGTGACAAATCCGATTCCGGTATCCGATAAGACGAAAATATCGGAACTAAGTATCGAAAGTCCGATAGAGCTAATATCGGCCGATACCCGATACTTGCGGTATCGTATCGCTCAACACTACTCAGCGTATCAAGCTCAAATTACTAATACTGACCTACAAAGCCATCCATAACCTGTCTCCTCCATATATCTCTGAACTAATCTCCCTATATCTTCCCTCACGTAATCTCCGGTCCTCCCAAGACCACCTTCTCTCCTCTACACTTATTCGCTCCTCACCCAATTGCCTCCAAGACTTCTCCCGAATATCCCCATCCTCTGGAATTCTGTGCCCCAACACGTCCGACTATCAGCCACATTTGGATCCTTCAGTCGGAACCTGAAAACCCACCTCTTTAAGAAAGCTTACAGCCTGCAATGATCCCGCTGCCTCCTCACCGCTACCGGAGCTAGCGCCTCACCATCACCGGAACTGCTGCAACCCCCCAACCTACTGTTTCCTTCCGCACCATCCTGTAGAATGTAAGGGGTCCTCTCCCCTGTGTATCAGTCTGTCATTGTTAGTTTGTTTACTGTAAGTGATATCTGTAATTTGTATGTAACCCCATCTCATGTACAGTACGATGGAATCAATGGTGCTATATAAATAAATAATAATAATAATAAATAATAATAGTCTGTGTCTCCTATGTGATGTATCAAGAGCAGTCTGGGTGTCTCCTACATGATGCATATACTGCTTGAGTTCTATAAATGTTACATGAACAGTGATGACTTTCCCACTGTGAAGAGACTGCAGTGTAGCATATATCTGTGTTTAGGACTTACTGCTGCAAGTTTTTTTTCAAAATTCATTGCAGAGTCGACTGTACTTCACAACGATATAATAGCATAAGAAGCAATTGGGAGCTTAAATCCCTAATATTAAGAATAATCTGTGTAAATAAACAATGCATGACCAATCAAGAAATAAAGTAATTTCAAAAAGTAGTTCAAAAAATTATATACTTTATTACAAAATACAATGCATAAAAATCACATTACACACCATGTACAAAAATAATAAAAAAACAGTGAAAGAATGACATGACCGTGGTGTGGCAACTGCAGACATATATATATATATATATACCATGCTAAACCATCTAGTGATTGGAATGAATCCAAATGTGTGCATATTACCAATGACCAAAGAAAACAAAAGGAACGTATGGAGATGTGTTCATGTAAGCAAAGGGGTACAATTCTCCTGATCAAAACATGAAAAGACTGTGTCTTAATAGAAGAAAAGGGAGAAAGGCCCACACATCTCAAAAGAAAAGTACATACGCTCACAGTATCTCATAATGGTCACTGACTGACCGCCATGTAAGAGAAAAAAGCAGTCATGTCCATTATAGCTGAAGCACACCTGAACGCTCACCCATTGTATGAAGCCTGCGTGCCACACCGAGGCCCCGACGCCGTTTCGCGTTTCCGCTTCCTCGGGGGGCAGTATGTTGATGTGTCAAACAGGGGTCCTTTTAAACCCCCAGCATATGTTCCCCAGACCAATTACGCCGCAGCAAAGGGAGGAAAAGACCATACTCCGGTACTCGGCGCATGAGGGCGGACATCCGCTGCCATTACGTCACATCCGGCGTCTCGGGTGCAATGTGTGTCAGGAACAAGTGTTCCTATTGACGTCAGTGAGACACACCGCAACCACAGATACCTTAGGCAACGGAGGCATACAGGAAGGACCGACCACATGCGTCACACCAAAGAGCAAGTCTTTTTGTAATATGGCCACCATAAGCCATGTAAAGGGGAAAAAGGAGCAGAAAAATGTGTAATATAAAATAATCAAAATGGTGAATAATACAAAATCATATAAAAAAATAATAACATAAATTACATAAATTACACAAAAACTATATAAAAATAAATACAATACAGTACATATGTATATGAAATCCAAAATAACAATAATATTATCATATTTCCATAATATTGTATATAGATTTCAGATATAGAAATACATTTGTATGGTCATCTATATAAAAAAAAAAAAAAAGGAAAAGGGGAAAGAAAAAAGAAGAGAGAAAATGTATCAATACCTCCTTACAACATCACACTAATTTGAAGCAGTTCCAGTCATCACATTAGGGATGGTTATTTTTAAATGTTTGACCAATACAGCAGGATAAATTTCAAATTAATAATTTTGTATGGCCCCTAAGTGATGGTATAAATATTCAAAGGTCTACTCTAAATATCCTATTGTTGTTTACTCCATTGAGACTTGCACTCCAGTTCTCCAGTTCTCCTGCATCTAAGATGGCCATTGTGGTGGTATAGGGAGCAGTGTTGTAGACATCATTGATAAGTCTGAACCAGGGGAAGCACGATTCCCTCTGTTCCCTATGACACTGCATTAGCCATCTTGCATGCAGGAGGACTGGTAATCGGTCTCAGCAGAAGAGGCAGCGTGAGGCAAACAAGTAGTTTGACTATACATTACAAATGTGTAGACTCTTTTAGGTGTCAAGATGGAGAATTGCTTAAAACTCTGAAATTCTTATTCTCACCACTATTCAGCCTAACAGCTTAAACTATGTAAAAGGATAAAAACAATGATTCATAAACCACGATAAAGAATCGTGGACCAAATTAAATTAAAAAAGAAGTACAAAGCAAGGAAGATGAGGAGAGTTTGTGTTAGGTAATGTTCATATGTTCAGGATACTGTTAGGAATCAGGCATGGATTCTACACTGAAACATGTGCACCACTTCTATATTTTTCACCCACTCCTGGTTTTGGCTTCCAAATACTGATGTAAAATATTGACCATATACTGAATGTGTGAACGAGGCCTAATAGAAATACAGTACAGACCAAAAGTTTGGACACACCTTCTCATTCAATGATTTTTCTGTATTTTCATGACTATGAAAATTGTAGAATCACACTGAAGGCATCAAAACTATGAATTAACACATGTGGAATTATACATTACACTTTACAAAAAAGTGTGAAACAACTGAAAATATGTCTTATATTCTTCTAGGTTCTTCAAAGTAGCCACCTTTTGCTTTGATTACTGCTTTGCACGCAGAAAAGGTGAACGGATGGACTCTACATGCCTGGTTCCCTCTGTGAAGCATGGAGGAGGAGGTGTGATGGTGTGGGGGTGCTTTGCTGGTGACACTGTTGAGGATTTATTCAAAATTGAAGGCATACTAAACCAGCATGGCTACCACAGCATCTTGCAGCGGCATGCTATTCCATCCGGTTTGCGTTTAGTTGGACCATCATTTATTTTTCAAGAGGACAATGACCCCAAACACACCTCCAGGCTGTGTAAGGGCTATTTGACCAAAAAGGAGATGACCTGGCCTCCACAGTCACCAGACCTGAACCCAATCGAGATGGTTTGGGGTGAGCTGGTCCGCTCACCGCTTCAATTTTGAATAAATCCCCAACAGTGTCACCAGCAAAGCACCCCCACACCATCACACCACCTCCTCCATGCTTCACGGTGGGAACCAGGCATTTAGAGTCCATCCGTTCACCTTTTCTGCGTGCTACTTTGAAGAACCTAGAATATAAGACATATTTTCAGCGGTTTCACACTTTTTTGTAAAGTGTAATGTATAATTCCACATGTGTTAATTCATAGTTTTGATGCCTTCAGTGTGATTCTACAATTTTCATAGTCATGAAAATATAGAAAAATCTTTGAATGAGAATGTGTGTCCAAACTTTTGGTCTGTACTGTACGTGCACCACTTCTGTATTTTCACCCACTCCTGGTATTATCTTCCAAATACTGATTTAAAATACTGATCAAATACTGAACGTGGCCTAAATCCTTAAAGAATCCTCAGACATTTTTCCACCATTGAATTCGAATGGGGTATTTTGTACAGTACACACGGGCTGCAGAAAAAATGTTTCCAATTATCAGTATATTTATCAATGTTAAAGAGTCCTCGTGGAAAAATATGAGAATTACAATTGGATTAATCTGAGTGCGGACTTGTTGGTCAATTTGTAGCAAAAATCCGAATTTCAGCTTTGCATTTCTTCCGGAGAAATAACTAAGAAAATGATAAATAAAAAATCCATTACATGTGAACATGTAGGCCCCAGTTTATCAAGACTGTTGTAGTTCACACTGGTCTAGATGAAGAGGTGGGCTGGAATCTAATGCCACTTATTCATTAGGAGCTTAACACCTCTTAAGTAATCTGGACCATTGGACAAGTGGCATGAACCTCCATGTGCGTCTTGTCACAAATCTTACTTTAGTCAGGGACTGGAGTAAGAGCTGTGGCATTCGGGACGTCGCTACTTGTCATGATTTGGCAGAGTTGGGCAAAACATTTGTCTAATTTGTCAGAGCTGGGCAAAAATGGCATGAGAACACCAGAAGTCGCAAAATTTTAGCGTAGCCTTGTGTTGTACCAAAGATATTGTGACTTTTCAAAGCATTAAACTCCATAATTGTGGCTTAAAAGTTGTGATAAATTGGGAGCCCATAGAGTTTCTTCAATTTTCTGCCTTAGATTGTCTGTGACATGACACCTTGAACAGCCTTCCAACTCAGCAAGCATGGAGAGCAAAAATGAACAGTTACAAGTATGATGCAGAGGCTAAATAGTTCGTTAGAAAAAAACAGTTCTCTCAATGCTAAATCTGACATACATTTACAACTGCCTAAGATGGATTGTGTTTTTTTATTATGTAATAATACTTATACAGTACTTACTAATGGTGTGAAGCAATGATTGATAA
The DNA here is from genome assembly GCA_033576555.1 of Oophaga sylvatica. Lineage (NCBI taxonomy): Eukaryota > Metazoa > Chordata > Amphibia > Anura > Dendrobatidae > Oophaga > Oophaga sylvatica. The sequence continues at coordinate 209,893,875 of JARQOD010000001.1, forward strand.
GTGATATTAAATTGAACCGAAGCCGGGTCTGCCAAAAGAATAGAAAGAAAAAAAGAGTCAGAATAACTTATCACATGGACCATCAACTATTCTGTATGTTCTAAGCCACATTGCATAACTAAAAATTAGAAACTAAAAAGTAGACATGTTCAGTACGGTGACTAGATATCACTGTATTTAAGAATGAGTATGTAAGTAATAAGGAGCTAGCCACTTTTTGGTCAATTTTTTTCAATGTCCTAAACTAGTGTTCCCCAATCTTTCTTACTGTGAGAGCCACATTCAGCTCTGAGAGACGGTGGTAAACCACATATAGCGCCTTCTTCCCTCACTGTAGTGACAAGAGAACCTGTTAAATAGACTGTAAGATGCACAGGGCGGTAGTCATGGGTAAGGGGATTCTGTGTTCCCACACCCTGGCACCTCACAAGTAAATAATGTCCCTTCTCCCTTGTAGTGTGTGTGCGTTATAATACTCACGATTTGGCTGGAAGCCGTCGTCACTGACTCCTTAACTTCCAGATCCAGGAATGGTCGCACATTGAACAGGAGAAACTTGATGCTTTTCAAACAAATGAACTATACTGAACAGTCCAAACTCCATCTTCGTAACAGCATAGAACGATGTTACATTTATGTCTTTTTCAGCCTGAGTTATCCCTTCCTGGTCTGGTATTCCTGGCCTCGGAGATACTCCAGCTCCACAGCTTTCATGGATTCCGACCCGCCTTCCCTATATGGTTTGATGTCCGACTTTCCCACCTAGAAAGTGGTAAAGGCAAGCTCTGCTGTACCTAATTTAGATTAGTGGAATGCCTCAAAGGCAGAGTACACATGAAATAAAAGGTTATACTAGGAAAAAATATCAAACCACAATAATAATAAAAACCATGGAAGGACTGCCATTCAGAGGTAGCCAAGCAGGGTCAGAGCGAGAAGTCACGTCAAGGACAAACTCAGAATCCATAAGAATAGTCAGAAACAAGCCAGCATCAAAACAGGAATACACTAAATCAAGAGGAGAAGACACACATGAAGCCACTAAGGTATATCTAACAGCTTCCAGCAGCAAGCTAGAAGGTTTAGTAGGGTGTGGTGCTCTTCAGCTGGAATCACACACACACACCACACACACACACACACACACACACACACACACGCATACTGCCAGACTGGATGGCACCACAGGTCCCAACAACTCTAACCTTAGTGGTTGGACAGAGCCTGCTTTCCAGAGCTTCTGGTTCTGACCTTTCTATCAACAGCGCTGCCTGCTGCGTGAATATGGTGGCGCCTGGCCACCGAAGCAGTAGTCGCAGGAGCAGGCTCTGGTGGAGATGTGACACTGGATACTTACACTGATGAGCAGACAGTAACAATGTTGTGAACTTTTGACTTTCAGGCTCCATATCCTACCATTCATTACTGCTTCTAACGTGAGACCACCATAATTTTAAAGACAATCATCTTGGCTATCTCATATATAAATTAGACTTACAACTATTTAGAATATAATTAGTTATGCATATTCTTGTCATATCACTGCATTCTTATGATTTTGCTACCGATGTTGGAAAAATATTTTTCTTCCTGTATACTGCAAATGACAACCTGTTCTCACATAGCCCAATAGCTCACTGTGCTATTAAGTTGATTCCCAAGTGAAAAATCAGTGGTTTGAATCAAGGAGCAGCCATGAATATGATTTCTCAAGAAAAGATAAACAGTATAATCCAGCTCATTGATAGCGATCTCACGGCCAAGAAAATTGCCAAACTGCATCATGTGAGTGCCATGATAGTTGGAAGAATCCAAAATGAAGTCCATCCATTCAAAAGCCAAAAGGTGGACATTCAAGGCAAAATATTAGAGTCAACAAGTCGGCTCATCACAAGGTCTATCAGTTCTGGCGTGACAAACAAGGCAGTGAAGGTGGCTCGTATGCTTCGTAATAGTGAGATTACAGACGTCCATGCAAGGACCATATGAGGCATGTTACACCAGTCTGGAATGGTGGCCCAAAAGAAGGTGAAGAAGCCTTGACTTCAATATCATTATAAGAATCGTTGGCTCGAGTTTGCAAAAAAGTACGAAAAGTAGACAGTAGAAGATTGAAAACGGAAGATTTGGAGCAGAAAGTCAATAGACTAGGCCTTGATAGGTGCAAATGGGTCTGGATCAAACAAGGGAAAATGGTGCTAACAGAGTGAGAAATTTAACATGATAATAGTCTCACATTCGAAGCATTAGTGGATGGATGGTGAGATATGGAGCTTGAAATTCAAAAGTTCAAAACATTGTTACCCTTTGACTCAACAGTGTATATCAGGCATACTTTCCACACTATTGCATCCTGCTTTAAACACTTCTCTAACTGGCAGTATCTATGTCCAGTTTACCATATTTATTCCCTGGCCACCACCCACCCTGTATTGCGAGCATCCAGATCTGCTCTTGTGTATGGGCCAACTGTTGTGAATGTTTTAGAAATGAATTCTGAGCAGAAGCTCCCTCTGGTGGTTACAAACAGTACTGAACCATTCAATGAGGATTGGCAATCAGGAATCACAGACTGGCTGGATATAAGGGAAGTTTCCCCCCATCATGGTTGCCGGTGATCAATTGTTCTTGTCTCAACGTTGTTTCCTGGTTCACTTGGAAGCTTGCTGAGTCTTGCCTCTTCTCCTGCTCTCAGATAAGATATTTTCTGTTTTTTTGTTTTTGTGCTTGCCATTTGCATATTTCTCTGCATTTCTGTGAGGTTGGCCAGGTTCCCCTCCCCGGGGGGCTTGGGCTCCTCTCGGTTCCTCTGGAGCCACTGTTGTTTGTTCATTTGCCTTTTCCAGTTTTTTCAGTGGCTGCGGCTTAGTTTTGTTACACCAGAGAACTAATTTAGGTGGTAGAGGTCGTGTGATCTCAGGTGTTTTTGCAATTAGTAGCGTTGGCTTTTTTTTAGGGTTTTTTTGGATTGCAGTAAGTATCCTTCCTATCCTTTTCTGTCTAGGCAGATTGGGCCCCAGCGTTTGTTCATACTAATTTCTGTCTGTGTCTGTATTTCCTCTTGTCTAACCGCCATTACATGTTTGGGGGCTTCCTATGTTCTTTGGGGATCTGCTCCGGGGCAGATAGCTTTCCCCTTTCTATCTTTAGGTGTAGTTAACCTCTCAGGCTGTGACGAGGCGTCTAGGACCAACGTAGGAACGCTCCACGGCTGCCTTTAGTTGTGGTGGTTAGTCAGGGTACTGCAATCCAGTAGATTCCAACCTCTCTGGTGTATTGCCGTTTTTGCCTGCTCTCCTCAGCTACCAAAACATAACATTATCACCGGCCTAACTGAAAATTATATGGTACTCACAGAAGGGAAAAATAGTGTGGAAACAAAAAAGGTTGTCAGAGTTGTCAGAGATTTTTTTATTTTTTTCTGTTTGTTGCATTTTTTCCCTCTTTTTCTCTGGGTGCTGAGGAGGATATATATATATTTTTTTCTTCTCTCAATGGAGTTTGCACAGTTGTCTGGCCGTGTGGATCAGCTTGCCACTAAGGTTCGGAGTATTGCTACCTATCTTGCTAGGTTGCCAGTTGTGGAACCCAGGATCCCCATGCCAGATTTGTTTTTGGGGGATCGAGCTAAATTTCTGAATTTCAAAAATAACTGTAAGTTGTTTTTTGCCTTAAAACCTAAGTCCTCAGGGAACGCAGCACAGCAGGTTCAAATTGTCATCTCTCTCCTGCGCGGCGATCCTCAGGATTGGGCTTTTTCCCTGACACCTGGGGACCCTGTTTTGAGTAATGTTGATGCATTTTTTCTGGCTCTGGGGTTATTGTACGATGAACCTAATGTCACTGATCAAGCTGAAAAAACCTTGTTGGCATTAAATCAGGGGCTTGAGGATGCTGAGTTGTACTGTCAGAAATTCCAAAAGTGGGCAGTCCTGACCAAATGGAATGATGATGCTTTGGCAGCCCTTTTTCGGAAGGGTCTCTCAGAGTATGTAAAAGATGTTATGGTGGGTTTCCCTGCTCCCTCTGGTCTCAATGATTCTATGTCATTAGCGATTCAAATTGACAGACGTTTGCGTGAGCGTAGAAGTATGCATGGAATAGTATTGCCTTGTGAACCAGCTTCTGAGCCCATGCAGTGTGATAGAGTGGTTTCTGGGGCACAGCGTCATGAGTTTCGAAAACGCAATGGGTTATGTTTCTACTGTGGTGATGCCTCTCATGCTATTTCAGTCTGCCCTAAGCGGGGAAGACGTTTTGCACGCTCAGTTGTCTTGGGTAGTGTTCAGACTAAATTTCTGTTGACTGTTACCCTGATTTGCTCCCTGTCCACATTTTCTGCTCAGGCTTTTTTTGATTCGGGAGCAGCTATTAACCTGATGGATTTTGATTTTGCTAAACGTTGTGGGTTTCCCTTGATACCCCTACGGAAGTCTATTCCCCTACTGGGGATTGATTCTACCCCTTTGGCTGAGAATAAACCCCAGTTCTCTACTCAGGTGATAATGAGGGTTGAACCTGATCATCAGGAGAGTTGCAAATTTTTGGTGCTGTATAATCTGCATGACATTATTGTACTAGGTTTCCCTTGGTTACAGTCTCATAATCCTGTTTTGGATTGGAAATCTGTGTCTGTAACCAGTTGGGGCTGCCAATGTGTTAATGCCAACACTCCTGTTTTTTCTGCCTCTCCCCAGGCTCAAGATGTTCCTGACTTTTTGACTGATTTTTCTGATGTGTTTAGTGAAAGTAAATCTGCATCCTTGCCCCCCCATAGGAGCTATGACTGCGCTATTGAATTAGTGCCTGGTAGTAAATTCCCTAAAGGCCGCCTTTTTAACTTGTCTGTACCTGAACATGACGCAATGCGGTCTTATATCAAGGAGTCATTGGAGAAGGGTCATATCAGACCATCCTCTTCACCCTTGGGTGCCGGTTTTTTTCTTTGTGGCCAAAAAGGATGGTTCATTAAGGCCGTGTATTGATTATCGTCTCTTGAACAATATCACTGTGAAATATCAATATCCGTTACCCTTGATTTATGACCTGTTTTCCAGGGTGAAAAGTGCTACTTGGTTTACCAAGCTTGACCTCAGGGTAGCGTATAACCTTATTCGCATTAAGCACGGGGATGAATGGAAGACGGCGTTTAATACCCCAGAGGGGCATTTTGAGTACCTTGTGATGCCCTTTGGGCTCACTAACGCTCCTTCCGTCTTCCAGTCCTTCATGAATGACATTTTCAGGGATTTTGTGGATAAATTTCTGATTGTTTATTTGGATGATATGTTGATTTTTTCCAATGACTGGGACTCTCATGTGAAACATGTTCGGACTGTGTTCCAGATTTTGAGAGAGAATGCTCTGTATGTGAAGGGATCAAAGTGTCTTTTTGGCGTACAGAGGATCTCATTTCTGGGATTCATTTTGTCTCCATCTGTTATTGAAATGGACCCGGTCAAGGTTCAGGCCATCTGTGATTGGGCCCAACCTACTTCATTAAAGGCTCTTCAGAGATTCTTGGGTTTTGCCAATTTTTATTGTAAATTTATTGGTAATTTCTCTGTTATTGTTAAACCATTGACTGATTTGACCAAAAAGGGTTCTGATGTGGTGAATTGGCCTCCTGAGGCAGTCTCTGCGTTTCAGGAACTTAAACAGAGATTCACTTCTGCTCCTGTTCTATGGCAGCCTGATGTTTCTCTGCCATTTCAGGTGGAGGTTGATGCCTCTGAAATTGTGGCAGGTGCCGTTTTGTCCCAAAGAGATCCTGAGACCTCTAAAAGTAACCCTTGTCCCTTTTTATCTCGAAAATTTCTCCAACTGAACGTAATTATGACGTGGGTAATCGGGAGTTATTGGCCATGAAGTGGGCCTTTGAAGAGTGGAGACATTGGCTGGAGGGAGCCAAACATCAGGTGGTGGTCCTCACGGACCATAAGAATCTGGTTTATCTGGAATCAGCCAAGCGACTTAATCTTAGACAGGCCAGGTGGGCCTTGTTTTTCACACGTTTTAATTTTGTGGTTTCCTTTCTTCCTGGCACTAAGAATGTTAAGGCGGATGCCCTCTCGAGGAGTTTCCTAGCGGACTCTCCTGAGTTATCTGATCCTGCTGTTATTTTGAAAGAGGGTGTAGTTCTTTCCGCCATCTCGCCCAATTTGAGACTGGCTCTGGAAGGGTGTCAGGAGGATAAACCCGAGCGCTGCCCTGTTGGGAAATTGTTTGTCCCAGACCAGTGGAAGAAGAGTGTGATGTCTGAGATTCATTGTTCCGCGTTGGCCGGTCTTCCTGGAATTTTTGGTACCAGAGACTTGGTGAGTCGGTCCTTTTGGTGGCATACTTTGTCTCGTGACGTCAGGGAGTTTGTGCAGTCCTGTGGGACTTGCTCTCGCTCCAAGCATTGCTCTCGCTCTAGTGGTTTGTTGATGCCATTGCCTGTGCCCAAGAGACCATGGACCCATATCTCTATGGATTTTATTTCCGACCTCCCTGTTTCTCAAAGAATGACCGTTATCTGGGTGATTTGTGATAGGTTTTCCAAGATGATACATCTTGTGCCATTACCTAAGTTGCCTTCCTCCTCCGAATTGGTGCCTTTGTTCCTTCAGCACGTGGTTCGGTTACACGGCATTCCTGGGAACATTGTGTCTGACAGAGGAGTCCAGTTTGTTTCCAGATTTTGGAGGACTTTTTGTTCTAAACTTGGTGTTCAATTGTCTTTCTCCTCTGCTTTTCATCCTCAGACCAATGGACAAACTGAGAGAACAAACCAGACATTGGAGACTTATCTGAGATGCTTTGTGTCTGCTGATCAAGATGACTGGGTCTCTTTTTTGCCTTTGGCTGAGTTTGCTCTTAATAATAGGGCAAGCTCTGCCACTTTGATGTCTCCATTTTTCTGCAATTCTGGGTTTCACCCTCGATTTTCTTCGGGACAGACGGAGGCTTCTGTTGTGGAGCGTATGCAGCAGATGTGGGACCAGGTAGTGGAGAGGTTGTCCCTCTCTCAGGAGAAGGCCCAGCGGTTTGCCAACCGGCATAGGACTGATGGTCCTCGGTTTAAAGTGGGGGACTTGGTCTGGTTGTCCTCAAGAAATATCCCTATGAGAGTTGCATCTCCTAAGTTTAAGCCTAGGTTCATTGGACCTTATAAGATCATGGAGATTCTTAATCCTGTTTCCTTTCGTTTACTTCTTCCAGGGACATTTAAGATCCATAACGTGTTCAACAAGTCCTTATTGAAGAGGTTTGTCGAGCCAGTGGTTCCTATGGCTGCGCCTCCTGACCCTGTTTTGGTTGAGGGCAATCTGGAGTATGTGGTTGAGAAAATATTGGATTCTCGTTTTTCTAGACGGAAACACCAGTATTTGGTTAAATGGAGAGGTTATGGTCAGGAGGACAATTCTTGGGTGTTTGCTTCGGACATCCATGCTAGGAGACTGATCCGTGCGTATCACAGAGCTCATCCTGACCGACCTGGTTGCACAAATGAGGGTTCGGTGACCCCTCCTCAAGGGGGGTACTGTTGTGAATGTTTTAGAAATGAATTCTGAGCAGAAGCTCCCTCTGGTGGTTACAAACAGTACTGAACCATTCAATGAGGATTGGCAATCAGGAATCACAGACTGGCTGGATATAAGGGAGGTTTCCCCCATCATAGTTGCTGGTGATCAATTGTTCTTGTCTCAACGTTATTTCCTGGTTCACTTGGAAGCTTGCTGAGTCTTGCCTCTTCTCCTGCTCTCAGATAAGATATTTTCTGTTTTTTGTTTTTGTGCTTGCCATTTGCATATTTCTCTGCATTTCTGTGAGGTTGGCCAGGTTCCCCCCCCGGGGGGCTTGGGCTCCTCTCGGTTCCTCTGGAGCCACTGTTGTTTGTTCATTTGCCTTTTCCAGTTTTTTCAGTGGCTGTGGCTTAGTTTTGTTACACCAGAGAACTAATTTAGGTGGTAGAGGTCGTGTGATCTCAGGTGTTTTTGCAATTAGTAGCGCTGGCTTTTTTTTTAGGGTTTTTTTGGATTGCAGTAAGTATCCTTCCTATCCTTTTCTGTCTAGGCAGATTGGGCCCCAGCGTTTGCTCATACTATTTTCTGTCTGTGTCTGTATTTCCTCTTGTCTAACCGCCATTACATGTTTGGGGGCTTCCTATGTTCTTTGGGGATCTGCTCCGGGGCAGATAGCTTTCCTCTTTCTATCTTTAGGTGTAGTTAACCTCTCAGGCTGTGACGAGGCGTCTAGGACCAACGTAGGAACGCTCCACGGCTGCCTTTAGTTGTGGTGGTTAGTCAGGGTACTGCAATCCAGTAGATTCCAACCTCTCTGGTGTATTGCCGTTTTTGCCTGCTCTCCTCAGCTACCAAAACATAACAGCCAACTCTGAAAAGTCACCATCTGGAGACCTCTTCAGAGCTGGTTTCTTTATCTGGTGCTAATGCACAAAGCTAGCAACAGCAGCGTGCCACAAATCATTAGCCTGTGAGCCACATGTGGTTCTCGAGCCACAGGTTAGGGATCCCTGCCCTAAACTGGTGTGTTCTAACCTAAGCAATTATAATGACCTCTAGTGCTTACCCCAATGTTGCATTTTATTGTCTTCCTGTGCACATCAGTGGTGTAAACATTGGATGGTGTTGTCTCTGTATCCAGAGCAATCAAGACAGTAGAGGTCTGTTGGGAACGTAAATGACTGCTTCCATCATTTGCTCCTTTTCTGAACAGTGCCTAAAATCATTCAGAACATGTGCAGATACTGGCATCAGAATCTTGTGCAGCTGCATATATGCTGAATAATCTCAGTGCCTTGCAGAAGTGACGGCTACCACTTTAATTGTCATAGACATTGTGACTCTGCTGTCTATTTTTTTATGCTGGTCTGTAGGCATGCAGTTCAGTGGTAAGCAATTAAGGTATTTCTGTGTAAGGGGTTACAAGGACTATGCTATGTTGCACCTCTAACCCCTTAAACTTGTTTTCATTTATAATGTATTTTTACATGTCGCTGTATGTATATAAGTTTATATATTTATCTTCTTGCTGCACAATGTATATTATAGGGCCAGTGCAGTTAGTGCTAAAGCCACTAGATGGGGGCACAGAGTTCACTAGTATGTACATAGTAGAAATAGGAGTCAGTGATAGGAAAGAATTAACTATAGGAGGGGTTAGCTGGGGAGTAAGGTTACAGAGTTTTCCTGGTTTGAGTCAGTCAGTGCGGGTAGCCCCTTTGTGCTCGGGTGGGCAATATGCCCGAGCTACCCAACACCTCGCAACGTTAAAGAAAGTGCCCAGCCATCCAGAATCAGTGTGCCAGCTAGTGATGTAATAGGTGAAGAGATAGGGGATCGAGTTCCCCCCGAAGCAGGAGATTGAGTTTCCCAGGAAGAATGCTGCAGTTGAGAATGTGGCAGGACAGACGGGCGGGTCACTCAGGATGTGGAGATTGCTAGCATGGGTGGACTCCCTTGGTGCTGGGGCGAAACGGATGAGGGACCCCCAGGACGCTGTGAGCTTACACTATGAGGACCCCGGGAGAATGTACAGTACGGTACGACTCGATCTCGAGCCGTGTGATAGGGAGAGAAGAGAAGGGAAAGGTGCAGTAACATGTAACATGGAAACTGATGTTGATGATGGATTGTATCTGGATGTGCTGCAAAGATCTTAAAGTAAAGTTTTGCATTTTGAGTTATACTAGGACTGTGTTTCTTTTTGTTCACATCAAGCCAGGGGCGTCCCCACGAAAAGGAGGGTGGACCTCATCAGCGCCAGGAATGAAGAGGCAAGTAGAGTACAGGTGAAATGTAGTGTTTCTGTGAAGGGAGGCCAGTGCTCAGGTGCCCAGTGACCTCGGCCATGACGACAGCCCTGGCCGACCTATACAATTGGTGTAGTCGGCAGGATGCAGACACCATGCATTGCAGAGGAACCACAGAAGAAGATGCCGATGATGATTTAAACGTGATAGTTACAACCGGAGGAGTGCGGGTTGAAGATTTTGTAACTGTGAGTAAACTACCGGATGTGTCTAAGAGATTGAATTTGTCAAAACTGTGATTTGGACTGATACCGTGAGTAACAAGATGGCGGTCATGAAGATGGAGAACTTTGCGCCAGAATGAAAGACTGCCAATATGATGACACCCTTCGTGGGTGTAATGGCGCAGAAATGGCAACAAAAGCTGACTGTCAGTACCCCCTGGTCTGCCCTTGGTGGGTGCAACAAAGAAGAAGAAGGACTCGTCCCCTACAGCAAGTTACCAGAAAATGGGTGGAGCAGCTGGAAGCAACCCCACCCTGGAACAGGTAGGGCCTAGAAGAAAAACTTGTGTGCAACTGCCTGGCGTCATTACGTGACACAGCGCCGGCAGCGATGCATCACTCCTGCACTCTTCACTGTAAGGGCATTGGGTGAGTGGAATGGAAGTGGCAGCGGGAGGAGGTAAGAACACGGCCTGCACGAAGATGGGACAAAGTTCCTGAACCAGACTCATTACCTGAACCGAAGGACTCCTGGAGGCTGGCGGGGCCTGAAACAACACGTCTCATGAAGCAGGAACGAGATCCACCGGAGCCAGAACCAGCGACTGCCCCGTTGGAACACCTGCCAGAAAAACACGCCGTACCGGAGCCACAGAACATAAAGTCGCAGCCTCCTCAACGACTGAAGCAGGAGCCGGAGCATCATCAACAGGTGGAACCGTTGTCACCGGAGACCGTTCCGCAGCGGGGACGAGAAGTGACGTCCACCACTGAGGAGCCTAAAGCGGAAGTACAGGCCGAGCCGGGACTTCGCCAGCAGGAGTTGAAGGGTGCAGCCGCGCCCGCGGAGTGATCTGATACCTGCGGGATGAAACCATTGAAACCTCCAGCCGCATGGGGACAGCGACTCCTGAACCGGGAAGGAGGCAACACGAGTGGGACGGGAATGGATGGCGCTTCACGAATGAGAGCGGTGAGTGCCTCACAACTCCTGAACCCCGAGGGCTTCTCCCTGCCACTGTCCTCTGCCCCATCAGTACGGTATGACTCATGGCTCTTTGTCAGGGGTGATGAGCCGCTTGTGTCGTCCCGCAGCCTACCGGAGCAGGAGGCTAGGCCTACATCGACCCCAATTCCTGTGACAGTTACAAATCCTGCACAGCAGGCAGTGTCGCCTCTGTCCCATGGTATGGAACCGTCTGTTTGGATAGCAGACATCATTTGCCCAAAAGAAAGTAAGGGAGAAGGAAATTTGGGCTCAATTGCATCAGCGGGGAGAGGCCGCCATGGCTGAACGCTGCTCTTATGGGCAGCTGGGATATGCCAACATCGAAAAAGGGTATGGCTTTATATGGGAGACAGGCACAGATGCCAAAATATATATTAATGCTGCCTCCGTAAAACATGGGAGACCCCTGGTGGAGGGGGATTGGGTCTCCTTCAGAGAGTACTGTCCAAGAGGATATTATGCAGTAGCGGTGACCGCATGTACGGAGGATGACGTCATCAGTCTATCTCTGAGCCCAAGACTAGACAGTCGGGTCCACTGGCTGCCCCCACCACTGCTACTGCAACTCTTGAGCAGCACATAGACTCTGCGGCTGCAGAGTCCTTGTCTGTTCGCACGCGGGCATGGAGCCCTGATGAGAAAGCGGCACGGGACGCGTGCCATTGAACTGTGTATGAGTTAAAAGTTAACTGTGAAAAAGTTGTGCTCGTTCCACTATTAAATAAGGATCCACACTCTTGACTGTTCCTCGTCCTAGCGGGCCAAGGAGCCCTGATACACTCCTAGAGCCAGGAGCAATGCTGCCGGTATGGCTTAAAATGTACATTAACTTGTAAATACGTTTTGTTGCTCCCATTGTGCCCCTTCTGCTGAATAGAAGGTCTTGTCTGTTGGCAAACTACGGGTCCATGGACTGATGGACCGGGTGCGACTGCAGCAACGGACTGTGTTTCAGGACCAGGCAGCCTGCACATGGAGCATGGGACCGTGCTATCCACAAAGGGAAGGGGAAGCCTCCCTTGAGAACAGAGAAAAGGTGCTTGCTTGTACAGTGTTGTTTTCGAACTCACAGTGCCTACGGATGAACTGTATCCGTGCATCCTCTTGTCTATATCAACAGAAGCCAGAGCTCCCCTCAAAGGAAGGGGGCTCGCTCTCAAGAACTGTCTAGACAGACATGTGTTTTAAAGAAGTAACGGACATTTGCTTCAAGTAGACTTGGCTCATGGTGAGCTGCTGTATATAAGTGCTCTCCCTGTGTGAAGTATTTAATGTCATATTAAAGTTTTATTAGGCATAATATTGTCAGGGACTAGAATGGTTAAAGGAAAGGGGAATGTAAGGGGTTACAAGGACTAGTCTATGTTGCACCCCTAACCCCTTAAACTTGTTTTCATTTTTAATGTATTTTTGCATGCTGCTGTATGTATATAAGTTTATATACAGTACAGACCAAAAGTTTGGACACACCTTCTCATTCAAAGATTTTTCTGTATTTTCATGACTATGAAAATTGTACCTTCACACTGAAGGCATCAAAACTATGAATTAACACATGTGGAATTATATACTTAACAAAAAAGTGTGAAACAACTGAAAATATGTCATATATTTTAGGTTCTTCAAAATAGCCACCTTTTGCTTTGATTACTGCTTTGCACACTCTTGGCATTCTCTTGATGAGCTTCAAGAGGTAGTCACCGGAAATGGTTTTCACTTCACAGGTGTGCCCTGTCAGGTTTAATAAGTGTGATTTCTTGCCTTATAAATGGGGTTGGGACCATCAGTTGTATTGTGCAGAAGTCTGGTGGATACACAGCTGATAGTCCGACTGAATAGACTGTTTGTATTATGGCAAGAAAAAAAGGAGCTAAGTAAAGAAAAACGAGTGACCATCATTACTTTAAGAAATGAAGGTCAGTCAGTCCGAAAAATTGGGAAAACTTTGAAAGTGTCCCCAAGTGCAGTTGCAAAAAACCATCAAGCGCTACAAAGAAACTGGCTCCCATGAGGACCGCCCCAGGAAAGGAAGACCAAGAGTCACCTCTGCTTTTGAGGATAAGTTTATCCAAGTCACCACCCTCAGAAATCGCAGGTTAACAGCAGCTCAGATTAGAGACCAGGTCAATGCCACACAGAGTTCTAGCAGCAGACACATCTCTTCAACAACTGTTAAGAGGAGACTTTGTGCAGCAGGCCTTCATGGTAAAATAGCGGCTAGGAAACCACTGCTAAGGACAGGCAACAAGCAGAAGAGACTTGTTTGGGCTAAAGAACACAAGGAATGGACATTAGACCAGTGGAAATCTGTGCTTTGGTTTTATGAGTCCAAATTTGAGATCTTGGGTTTCAACCACCGTGTCTTTGTACGACGCAGAAAAGGTGAACAGATGGACTCTACATGCCTGGTTCCCACCGTGAAGCATGGAGGAGGAGTGTGGGGGTGCTTTGCTGGTGACACTGTTGGGGATTTATTCAAAATTGAAGGTATACTGAACCAGCATGGCTACCACAGCATCTTGCAGCGGCATGCTATTCCATCAGGTTTGCGTTTAGTTGGACCACCATTTATTTTTCAACAGGACAATGACCCCAAACACACCTCCAGGCTGTGTAAGGGCTATTTGACCAAGAAGGAGAGTGATGGGGTGCTACGCCAGATAACCTGGCCTCCACAGTCACCAGACCTGAACCCAATCGAGATGGTTTGGGGTGAGCTGGACTGCAGAGTGAAGACAAAAGGGCCAACAAGCGCTAAGCATCTCTGGGAACTCCTTCAAGACTGTTGGAAGACCATTTCCGGTGACTACCTCTTGAAGCTCATCAAGAGAATGCCAAGAGTGTGCAAAGCAGTCATCAAAGCAAAAGGTGGCTACTTTGAAGAACCTAGAATATAAGACATATTTTCATTTGTTTCACACTTTTTTGTTAAGTATATTATTCCACATGTGTTAGTTCATAGTTTTGATGCCTTCAGTGTGAATGTACGATTTTCATAGTCATAAAAATACAGAAAAATCTTTGAATGAGAAGTTGTGTCCAAACTTTTGGTCTGTACTGTATGTATTTCATAGATTGTAAGCTTGCGAGCAGGGCCCTCATTCCTCTTGGTATCTACTTTGATCTGTGTTTATTGTTATGCTGTAATGTCTATTGCCTGTACAAGTCCCCTCTATAATGTAAAGTGCTGAGGAATATGTTGAAGCAATAGAAATAAAATTATTATAATTATTATTATTTTCTTGCTGCACAATGTATATTATAGGGACAGCGCAGTAAGTGCTAAAGCCACTAGATGGGGGCACAAAGTTCACCAGTATGTACAAGAGAAATGAAGTGTTTCTGTGAAGGGAGGCCTCAGGCCAGGGCTCAGGTGCCCCGGTGACCTCGGCCATGACTACGGCCCTGGCCAACCTTTACATCTGTTTGCTTGAGCAGTACTGAATAGTTTGGGAAACTTTATAAATATGGCCTTTCCCAAGTTTGCATTTTGTATTTCACGTTAAGGCCATAAACTTTGCTCTGTTTGGTTTCCATTCCTTTTTTAATGGGTTTTGTTCCTTAATGAGTTAAAAACTGTTAAAATTTGATCCCTTATATCCTTATAGAGTCTGCCTAATATGTGTAACAATGACCACTGTTTTCTTCTTTTTTTGTAATGTCTAGATTGCTTTTGGTATTTTCTTCTGCGTGGTTTTGAAATGAGAAAGAGCGGTATTGTGGTCACATTCATTGCTGGGGAGCCTTAATATTCTCATGAGGTAGATGTTACGGGAACATTACGAGGCTGTATACGGTGATTAAATCGCTGCATGTCCACAGAGCATGAATACACAATGTGATAAATGACTTACTTTCCACAGGAATGCTGTTGACAGATGATATAATTATGTACTCATGGAGAATCAGACACGTTTTATGTCTAGCAATGACAAAACCTCTTGCTATTCCAAATCACATTAAAATGTAGTCATTTTCAGCCTCTAGTCTTTGTTACTCTTCTAAAAAGTGATGTAATATTTCTATTCAAATGTGAACAGATTTTCCAAATTGTTCAAATTTAAATATGATACATTTTAGATCATTTAAAACTTTATTAGATCCATGAATTTGCCTTAAAATTATAAACTTCATTATATTATTACTAACATTTTCCATTGTAATTTCAGTGTATTAAAAGATTCAATTCTAGCCAGTTTTGCTGTGCTGGGGCTAGACACAAGTGTGGACATTGAGCGAGCTCTTTAGATGGGCTCCTCTGTCCCTCTGTTCCCTGATCTGTTTTACACCCATCTGATGCATGCCGCACATACTTCTGATTTGTGAGCACAGTGCATATACTGTATATTAGAAGTATGTTACACTCACGGAAAATTAGTCAAACATACATTGTCATAACCTGCCACTCTTCTTCCTCTGCCTACCATTCCCTACTTCTAAACCTCCCTGCCCCAACTTTCTTGCTAAAACCTCTGGTGCTGTCTATTTCTCATATTCACTGACTTGAGGTTCTTTAAAGGGTAAGTGTGTGCCAAATTCCTGCTTCCTCAGCCTATGCTCAGCTAGATACAGGCCCTTCCCTAAATAAATGACTAGAATCAGAGTAGTAAAGTTCTATAGTTTCTGGAACAGTGCTAAAGTCTTTATTATTTCTGCATATTTTTGGTAGGCCTGTACTGACTTTCTGCCAGTCCATCGTTGTTAAAGAACGCAGCCTGTCCTAACTTTAACATGCCTGACAATTCTCACCGTATTCAATTTTGGTGTTGAGTATTGGTGTCTTCTCCTGTTTAGTCCAATTCCAAATCTGTAGCAATCCAGGAGATCCTCATTATTATGAGACCTTAAGACAGTTTGCTCAGGTAATCTATCTTGCTCCACAGCAAAGTTGTCAAGA